>JBAMAX010004665.1:0-485444 GCA_037043745.1 Chymomyza amoena | reverse complement strand
TGGGAGTATGCATCTGTTTGCCAATAGATGGAGCAACCGCTAAATTGGTGGGCAAAAAGTATGGTTGAAAATGACAGATGACAAGCTTAGGCATCTGTCAACAATCTCTCATCATTAGATTTGTGATTTTTAAGCGTCGTCATATAGTTATTTTCTTCGAATAATGTCAGATTTTGAGCCAAATAAGCGTCATTTGCGGGAAGTTTTACTTTTCCTCTTTCATTCAAAGAAAACTGCGGCTGAAGCATGCCGATTGATAAAAGAAGTTTACGGCGATGCTGTTATTGGTGAAACAACGTGTCGTGATTGGTTTCGTCGTTTTAAAAGTGGTGATTTTAGCACTGAAGACAAGGAACACCCGGGCCAAGCGAAAAAGTTTGAAGACGAAGAATTGGAGGCTCTGCTCGATGAAGACCCGTGTCAAACCCAACAAGAACTTGCAGAAGCATTGGCAGTCGATCAAGCAACCATTTCCAGACGCTTGAAAGCATTGGGAATGATCCAAAAGCAAGGAAATTGGGTGCCGTACGAATTGAAGCCGCGAGACATCGAACGCCGTTTTTTCACGTGTGAACAACTGCTCCAACGTCAAAAACGAAAGGGTTTTCTTCATCGTATCGTCACTGGCGATGAAAAGTGGATCCATTACGACAATCCCAAGCGCAAAAAGTCATATGGATACCCGGGCCATACCTCAAAATCGACGGCAAAGCCGAATATCCATGGATCGAAGCTCATGCTGTGTATTTGGTGGGATCAGAGGGGCGTGGTCTATTATGAGCTGCTAAAACCGAATGAAACGATCACGGGGGACTTGTACCGACGACAATTGATGCGTTTGAGCCGCGCACTGAAGCAAAACGGCCAGAATATGAGGAAAGGCACGACAAAGTTATTTTGCAGCACGACAATGCTCGACCACATGTTGCACAGCCCGTAAAAACTTACTTGGAAACGCTGAAATGGGATGTCTTACCCCACCCGCCGTATTCTCCAGATATTGCTCCTTCCGATTACTACTTGTTCCGATCCATGACAAATGCCCTGTCCGAGCAGCGGTTCACTTCTTATGAAGATACCAAAAATGGGTCGATTCGTGGATGGCCTCAAAAGATGAAGCGTTCTTCCGAGCTGGTATTCGAAAATTGCCAGAAAGATGGGAAAAAGTAGTGGCTAGCGATGGACAATACTTTGAATAAACAATTTGTATACATTTTTTTCACAATAAAGACTCAAATTTTGTAAAAAAAACAGCGGATTTCAATGCATACTCCCAATATAAAAATATTATTAAAATTAAATCTAATAAGTGGAAAGACTGAAATATGCATCCTTGCAATGTGGCTTTAGTAAATAAGTAAAGAATTTTGCTTCTTTCTTCTTCCAAATGTTCATAAACATTCCAAGTCAAGCCAATAATTTAGTTGCTGGCGCTAGAACAGATGCCAGAAGATTTCAATTTTGAATGACTTATAGTTTATTGTAAAAATAGAAGATTCAAATGTTCTCATCTATAAAAAAAAAAACAAAGAAATATCCGAAATGCGACCATGCACCGTCGAAAGCTGCTTATGCAAATACTGACATTGTCAGAATGGTTGACTGGCTGACTGTTTGACTGACAGGCATATTGACACATTCCGTACATGACTGGTTGACTGTCGACAAGCTGCATTGTGCAGAATCAACGAAACTAAAGCCAAGAACTGGGTTCATTTCAAAACTGTCCGACCATCATTCAACAATCCCTATGTCCATTTCAGTGTGTGTTGCAATGCATCTCTGACGATTTATTGATTGAAGAAGCAGCATAGGCATGTGATGAGCAGTACTGAGCCATATGCAAATACCTATGTACTGTACATCTTTAAGGGTATATGCAAACGTCATTTTAATACCAGTCAATTTTGTACCGAAATGTTACCGTAGGTGGGCCCACGAACTAGGTAGAATTTAGAAACTAAAAAAGCCTAGGAACGTATCGAGACAACTGGCATTATTAAAAAAGTTCTACGATTGATTAAGGAAGGCAACTATATAAGGCGGATAAGAGAAACATAAAGAGGATTTGTTTTATAGGTTTCATTAAACTCTGTAGTGCTTTCAAGTATATTATATTGATGATTATCCTCAATCAAAATGCGGCAATTCTGTTTATTTTCGTAACCATTCAACCAAAAATGAGCTTCATCGAAAAAAATTTGCATTGTTTTGATAAAAAATTTCAACAATTTGCAAACGTCGCTCTGGTGTAAGTCTATAATGAATAGTCAAACTCGTTAAGTTCAAGAAAAAGCAACTATCCACTTTTAAATCACATAAAGCAGTATTGAAAGTTCATTCAATTTGTGCCGAGACTCTGCCTGGCTGGGAACCCGGATGACAAATAGCCCCGTCGCTAAAGGAGAGCCTAGTCTGGTTAACCTTACCCGGGTAATGCGGATCTCTGCCCGGGTGGACTGCATATTTCTCCACTACCCGTGGGATTATTATGAGTAAGAAATATACAGTGTTCTGGATGTCACTGCGGGAAATGTTACGAAACAGCTTAAGAACCGTGACCTTGACGGGGATCGGTTCTCATTAGTGAGACCACTAATCGAAGCTTATAAAAGAAGATTACAGGAGAGTAAGCAGGGCTCAGGAGGCCGGGTAGTGGGAGTTGCTCCACAATCGACTACTGCAACAAACACCACACAAGGGAAGCCTCCATAACCAAACCTCGGCTGAGCGGTAGAAAGGCTAAGTGGTGCCCCAGTGGAGAGTTAGGACGGCTGCCAAAAAACCGGATACGCCGGCACCACTTCTCCAATCTGTAGCGGAAAAGGAGGGACTTACTTCCTTTGACTCCCTAGTAGAGTGAGGCGGGTGGCGACATTGAAGACCAGCCTCCAATTCCTTGCAGGAACTGGCCATGGAGCTGGGGGTAGAAGAAGAGGGGGCCGTGGAGGAACCAGGGAATAAAAGGACTATACATGAAAGATGTCAAGGTAATCTGGGACCATACAGACCCCACTCTTTAGGGCCTGTATCTAGTAGAAGTATTAATCATAACGGACTTACAGAATTTCTCACTGGTGACAGGGTTCCTATCATGGTCGAATAAGCCGATGGTGTGAAGACAATTGCCGTAGTGTCTGTATACTTTGCGGGAGACAAAACTTGCATGCCGCTCGAGGTACAAGCACTCGTGAAGCATTCCATGAGGCAGCATTTACCCATTATCATGCGATGCAAATGCACATTACGTGGTATGGGGAAGTACGGACAAAGACCCTAGAGGTGAGTCTCTCTTAAAATTTACTTCATGTAGCAACCTAGAAATCCTATATTTCTGCGGTGTCCCGAGTTTTTTAACTAAAGGAGATCTGACGCTCGTGATATAACATTGGCAAGTATGGCGCTAAAATCACACATAAGTGGCTGGCATGTATCTCCTGAAGACTCTATGTCAGACCGCAGGATTATTAGATTTAACCTATGGCTAACCTAGGGAGGAGCGAACGTAAACATAACCCCAAAAGCACAGACTGGAAAAAACCAGTAGAGCATCTAGAAAACCCAAAAACACTGTTGGATTGGAATGCGTAGTGGAGGAATTGACGTCTCTAGTGAACGCCTTTAAGGGGGTATTCTAGTGTAGAGGCATGAATTTGAGGTGTTTTTTCGGGTGCTATAATTAAAAAATAAAAAATATTTTTACTATCCATTTTTTAATAAGAGATTTATTATTGTTTCGAAAATACATAAAAAAATTAAAAATCTCAAAATACCCAAAACTCAAAAAGCTATAAGTTGTTGAAGTGGGGGGTTGACAAAAAAATGGCGCGCCACTGTTGCCACGATTGCAAGCATTCTAATAATCTGAAACAAAAAAATAAAAAAGATTATTAATCTTGATGAATGCTGCTATCGTACTAACTAAAAAAAAGTCGAAAAAAAAATTTTTTTTTGGCCAAATTACGGGTGCCCGAAAAAGTGATAAATTTATTTACTACTTTTTGTTACTTTCCAAATTTTTAAAAATAGTAAAAAAATTTTTTTTTATAATAATAGTTAGTACGATAGATATATATATTGAGAAGACTTACACCAAATTTCAAGTAAATCGGTTAAGTAGAAGCAGAGAAATCAAGGCAACCATTTTGAAATATATAGTTTCGAGAAAAACGCGTTTAAAGTTTTGGGTGCAATTACGCCCTGTGGCAACCATAAAATGACATTTTATACTTACATTTATTTAATCCGCGATTCCTGCTCCATACATTGGGCCTTCCTCTACTTCAAAAAATGCATTTTCTCTGTTTCTTTCTTCTAAAGGAGCAGTTCTGGCTTCTTTTGAGGCGTTAGATGTTCGAATTTCTGAGCGATTAATCCGGACATTATCTCGTCTGATGGCGAATTCGTAAGCTTCTGGACCAATGCTCATTCCCATAAGAGATACCATTTTTAGCAGAGGAATGAAACCTTCATTAAATATGCAAACTGCAATAAAAGTTGCAATTTCTATTACGTGTACGCCAGCATGTATATGTTTCGGCGCAAAAGTCCAAATTAAGGAATTCAGGGACTCATTATTATTTTGGGTCTCAGAACCTAAGCATCTAACAAGTAAATCTTCAGATGATAAACTCTCGTAGATCGGCTTTATAATTTTTAATACGTCATCACACAGAGGGGGGTTTTCGTGGTCGAATTCTTCAGACGAACCTTCATGTACAGCTTTCTGCCATTTACACCAGCTTTCTGGACCAGGTGGGCAATGCATGTGTTGCGGATGTTCATTCATGGAACTATTATGATAAAAAGTAGCCCAAATTGCATTTCTCATGTGTTCAATAGAATTCGGATGCCGACGAATCGCTAATCCATAATATAAAGACAGTTTATTTATCACTTTATCAGTCAATTTCCCTGTCCCTTTTCCGCCAATTCCTTTTCCTTTATTTTCGTTTCTAGCTTTCCGTAATCTCGAACCCATTCTTTTTTGTATATGTCCCACGCACTCTTTTTTTCAACAACTGGGTCACCATCATAGGGATCTATGTCAAGTATGCCCTTGAAAGTCTTCGTATCGCCATCACCAATATATTTGACATATTTTACTTGGTGTTTTTGAGCTGATCTACTAAACATTTCAATAATACCATCGACTTCCATTTTTCCAGCACTTCCTTTATGATTGATCGTACAAGATTCTTCATGGTCTGCATACCATTCATTATACGCTTCAATATCAGAATTTTTTTTAGCTTTCCAGATATTACAGCCTTGACAAAAGCTAGATTTGACTACTGTATCTACAACTTTTTTGGAGTTTTTAGCTATGAGTGTATCCAAATAGAGAACTAAAACCTCTTTTTTTCCAGGTCCCATCTCCAGAAACCGTGAAATAAGTCGGATTAGCATTCGGATCAGAAGCTAAAATTAAATCTTTCTCTTCATTGGCAGCTTTTGAAATAATCAAGTCATAAACTGCAGATGCAGCTGCATGCACGTTTTCAAGGCAACTGTAGAATGTGCCGATGGATATTCCTTGACAAATATCCATAAGACTGCAGAAGATATTGATTCCTTCTCTTCCAACTCCTAAAAGCCGCATAGCAAAAACAATTTTTCTATTTATTTCAAATGATTTGTTTACGAATGAAGAAGATGCTATATATTGTGCACTTTCACAACTACATTGTAATGCAATTTTAAATCCCAGTCCACGATGAGCTGTCCGAGAAAATTTAATTTCTTTTTTGCACGTAGCACACAAAACTAACGATGAAATAGCTGTAAAAACCGTGAAAAACTCCAAAATACAATAACCGTAATTGTTAGAAATGATCACTTCTTCATCACTAGATTTGCTTAATTTAGCTGCTGATGTACTTGTATAAATTGTATCTTCTTCTACAGTAAATCTATTGCCGTGGAATCGCCTTTTCTTTGATCGATTAGCACGAGGAGTACTTCCTTTTGCATGTTTTCGATCCATTTCAACGAAAGTTTAATAAAATAATTAAAATGATCACTATAATATTTCGCTTGACTCAGAGCACGTGTATCTGCGTTGCTTGAATGTTAGAATTTAACTATGCGTTGAATATTTTCAAAGCTCGTAAAAAACTCTCAACAAAAGACCGCGTTGCAAAAAGTGTCGTACAAAAGTGTTGGTCTGCAGCTGCAACACTATCAGAACTACAAGAATCGAACCAATCACCATCAACTTTGTGTTTGTTGCTTAGCAACGTCAACCAAAATCAGCGTCGCGACGTGCGACGCGTCACACAGGTGTCCCGCACAAGCACACATACATACATACACACAAGACACTTATTCTGAAAGTCTCGCGAAAAAGTGTCATAGAAAAACCAAACCAAAAAGTTTAAAAGTCGCGTCACTAAAATAGCTATATCTCTGGATATAATTAAAATTTTAGCAAATCCTTTTAAGGACATATTTTTGAAAGGTTAAGCTTTGAGAATATTAAAAAAAAAAAATCGATTTTTTCAAATTTCTACACTAGAATACCCCCTTAATGAAAGATGCCCCATTGCTGATGCAAGGAAGGAGAAAAAAGCCCCATGGTAGAACGCAAAACTTGAAAAGATGCGGAAGGTGACCCAGGAACTCTTCAATACCGCGAAGCGCATTGCAGAGTGGGTGCCTACCAAAATAGCCTGGCCTTGTAAAACAGGGAGATCAGAAAGACAAAGTGAAGGAACTACAGAACCTTCTGCGAAGCCATGAAGAACACAATTAAAAGCGCAAGGCTTTACAAAGCAATATCAAAAGGAACGGGAGAATCTAGCGCCCAAAAATTTGATTGCAATGAGGATAAGCTAGAACTCCTCTTGGCCACACACTTCCCTGGGAGCACTCCACAGGTGGAAGGCACAATTTGGACATTTGGCACGTTTCAGCCCAATAAATCTCCAGGTCTGTCGTCTGGAAATAGGACTGGACAGTCTCTTGACCGCTATTAGGAAAGTACTGGTTAGCAGCCTAGCGCTAGGGTATGTACCCAGAATATCGAGTATAGCTAGAGTGGTCTTCATATCGAAAGCTGGGAAGAAAGACATCACGAACCCAAAGTCGAATAGACCTTATAGCTTAACTTCGTTGGTTGTTGGAAAAGCTGGTAGGCTTCAGAATTACAAGCATATTGCTAGAAAATCGACCTCTTCAAAGGTCTACGAACGCTGCACTGTATCAGCTGCAAACCCTTTTTAAGGAATCCGTAACTGATAAGGAGGGGGCTTTCTCTCCAAATGCGACTTCTAGATCTTGAAAAATTTGAGATACGCGTACTGGCGATAAAACAAACAATCTCTTCATTCATTTCCATAGTGGTTGTTACGTATTGTGTACGCGAAAAGAAATACAAGTTTGCGACAAAAATTTGTCACATCTATCATTTGCTAAAAAGCACATATGATCAAGCTTAAAAATCTAAGGCAAATGTGCCTCAGTCAAAGACCTTCCCTTGAAATAAAAACAATGTTCGACTTTTTTTATTAATAAACAATTATATGATAGGTCTGGAAAAAATCCTGTGGCTGAACTGAATGGACTGTGTACTGGCTCAAGCGCCAGAGTACGGCACTTTTCCTCAGCAGGCATATAGTGCTATGGTGTGGTTCCCAAGATCAAAATGCAGCTATAGGGACTTCACAACTTTGAATTTAATTTATGAACGCACCCTTTCACTAATCGTCGAACTGTCACTGTCAATTTATTTCGTAAACTCAACTTCATCATGGTAAAGTACACGAATGAACAACGTCTGCAAATTATAAAAATTTACTACCAAAATTCATAGCCGCTGACCGTAACGTGCGTTATTGGTCGGATGAAAATCCACATTTGCTTCATGAATCACCACTTTATGCACAAAAAAGAACTGTGTGGTGCGGCTTGCATGCCGGCGGCCTTATTGGGCCGAAAGGTGGGGCCGAGTCATCGACAATTGGGTCCAACGAATCGACCGCTACAAACGTTCCCGCGGTGGCCATATGAACAAAGTCGAGCTCCATTCATAAATGTTTTGATTGCACTTCAAGCCGACACTAAAGTTTTTGAAATATCTCAAACGGATTGCGTTTTATTAAAAAAGAAAGTTGTCAAGTCTTTAATGGAAAACCCTATATAAAAGGTAATAGCTTGTTTTTACAGATCTCGCAAAGTGGTTTGGAGCACTAGAGGCAAATTGGCTTATGACAATCACAGCAAAAATATCTAGTTACCCTATTTTTATTTGTGGGGCAAATAGGCCAAACTTTTTACTTCTTGGACGAACAGACCGAACAGTTGGTGGCGGATCGTTAGGTATATCATTACCAAAAACACCTTTGATCCTTATTCTCACTTCTCTTGGCAGTCCGGGGATATATTGAGATTGGCTATTTGAAATAAATTTTTTAAACATATCTGATATTGGAGAAAGTGGATCTTTTTTTAGACGTTCCTCTCTAGTAGTCGATTCACAAAATCTGAGGCAGTTGTTTATACACGAAAAACGAAATTTGGACATCACGCAACGGGAGATTTCATGACCAGTACCGTCGGTGGCAAATACAATTTGAAGATCAGACTCATTGCATTTGAATAATTTTCTGGGTAAAAATTCGGGCCATCGCCTTCATCGCCAAGAGCGCTGTAGTCGTCCTCGCTTTTTTCTTCTATCCACTTTCTAGCAGAATCTGCTCCTCGCGGCTCTTAGGAGTTCCAGACGATGTTCATTAGAACCCTGAGAGCCTTAGTCTATGTTTGAGTGATCCATCTAAAAAACCAACACTAAATAGAACCCAGCGAAACAATATTACTGATGTGTTGTTTGGGAGACACTTTGTATATATATTAAATATACTGAGGTGGTTGTCTGTCAGACACATACATAAATATGGTTGACTTATAGCAAAGAATAATACTACTCTAATAGTTCTATATTCTTTGCTTATAGGCACTTTCCGTCTCGCAACGCGACGCTAGAGAACGTAATAAAATGGTACTCAGAGCGCGGAGTCGATGCTCATTTTTCTGTTTCTTGTTGTCTGTCCAGACTACCACGTCAGATCGTTCAGATTACAACTTGGCTTGACAAACTTCGCATAAATCTTAGATTAATTTTAAACTACGGGTACGGGGTAAAAATCAGTGTTTAATATTTTTTCGACTAAAAAAATAATAATTTATTTTTACAACTGTCCAAAGCTGATCATCTCTATTTATTTTGTGTTAAGAATTTGTTTTGTTTTCATTATAATGCTTGATGTGCGTACACTTTTCACTCGTTTCCGCATCCTAAATAAATATGAAACAGCCGACATGAACACCAACCAACCCCTGGAATTGATGTCAGCGATCCTTTATTGTACATAAAGTTTCTTGAAATAAAATTGTTTTTTTTTTTACTTTTGCTGTACATGGCTATATTATGTTATTTTTGTTAAAGACCTTTACATGTTTTCGCATGAAAACCAATAGTTTTTCTGTCTAACTACTCATAGTTAGAGCACAGGATTTGGAGTGGTTCTTTGATTCAAATGTCAAAATTGTTTGAGTGTGATAAGATAAGTTTTTTGAGCTCTCGAGCTCATTGTCTTACGTCGTGTTAGCATTTTGTTGCCAAACAATATTTGTGCAAACATTTTGTATGTGTAAATGGAAATGAAATGGCTAAAAACTAAACGTTTTAGATTGATAATTGGTTTATATGGGACGAATTCGGCGCTCAGAAGTTTTTTAGAGCTGTATTAAATTTGATTCAAATCGGTTGATACATCAAATAATATCAAAAACTGGTTTAATTCAAGATTATTCTTAAAAAATTTTGTCTCCTTTTGTTTAATTGACCAACATAAGCACGTTTTTTGTTTTAAATTATCAAAAAAAAAAAATCGGGAAGTAGACTACTTATTAAACAAAAAAAAACACAAAATATCGTTTGCTCAATCATTTCAATGTAGGGAACTAAAAATTTGGCATCGACTTTTCTGTTTTATTACTCAATTTGGGACTCTGGGTTTTTCAAAAATTAAAAAACTTTTTTGTAAAGACCCTAAAAAATTATTTGTAAAACAGATATGGTAGATACGTTCTCGAAAAAACCATGCAGTCACTACTTAAGCTGCTATGCAAATGAACTATAAGGAAAAATCCCTAACTAATTTTAAAAAAGATTAAGTGAATGAAAATATTTTTCTTTATTCAATCAAATAACTTTTTTAGTCGTGCTAACTCTAATGGAATTCTTTTTAAATTTGTGTTTCTAGAGTCTAGACTGTGTTATTTTAAAACCGTGTATCTGAAAGCAGAATTGGTCGCACAATTTTTATACCCTGTACCGTATGGTACAAAGGGTATATTAAGTTTGTGAAAATGTATGTAACATATAAAAGGAGACGTCGGAGACACCCCAAAGTTACCTAGAATATGATCAGGGTGAATAGAGAAGTCGATATACCCATGTCCGTCTGTCCGTCCGTCTGTCCATCAGTCCGTCCGTCCGTCCGTGTGAACGCCTAGATCTCAGAGATGGTAAGAGCTAGAGTTAACAAACTTTCACAATAGATCCCATATTATTCCATAGGAGACAAGTTTATTTTATTTTTTTGATATCGGAGCTAAATTATATAGCTCCCATGGGGGTGTTTGAGACGACCTCGACAAAAAAAAAAGTTTTAGATGAATAATTCGTTTGTTTATGAAGATATCGTAACCAAATTTGGTATTCGAAAGTTTATATAGTTCCCAATCACTGTACCAAATTTGATCAAAATCGGTTGACTATATCATATAGCTCCCATAGGACCGATCGGCCAAAATAACTTTTTAAGGAAAAATTCGCTATATTTCGTTTTTTAATAAAGATATCGTAACCAGATTTGGCGTTTGGAAATTTTTTAAAGCACTTAAGCAATGTGCCAAATTTGAATTTTATACAAAATTCGATGTGTTTCGTTTGTTTGTAAAGATATTTGAACTAAATTCGGCATTCAGATCTTTTTTAAGGTATTTAAGAACTGTGTCAAATTTTATTGAAATCGGTTGACTATATCATATAGCTCCCATAGGAACGATCGGTCAAAAAAAAAATGTTTGCTTAAAAATTCTTCTGTTTTTGGTTTTTTATGAAGGAACCGGATTTTATTGCAAGCTAGTGGTACAGGGTATCCTAAAGTCGTTATTGAAATCGGTTGACTATATCATATAGCTCCCATAGGAACGATCGGTCAAAAAAAAAATGTTTGCTTAAAAATTCTTCTGTTTTTGGTTTTTTATGAAGGAACCGGATTTTATTGCAAGCTAGTGGTACAGGGCATCCTTAAGTCGTCCGCGCCCGACTTTACGTACGCCATTTTTATTTTTGATTTTTATTATAAAAATTGCAGTGTAACTCTGTACTTCAAAAGCTCGCTATGCGTTGCTGCAGTACCTCCCAGTAAGCAAACGCAGGAGCTTACTTAAAATTATTGGTGACATCTAGAACTGCTAATTTGACTGCTGGACGAAGTAACATGCCGTTTGAAGTTTGTATTCTTGTTTGCCTGACTTCGCCATCATCAGCGGTGACCACGTCGATAACTCTTCCTTTCATCCAGGTATTTCTGCGTTGATTTTCGTTGACTATTAAGACGATATCGCCAACTGTTTGGTACCATTTGCCTCTTCTGGTAATTATAGGTAGAACTTCTATCACCCATCACTTTCAGAACATATTTGCAAATGTCTCGCTTTGGCGTAGGCACCACCTGTAATTAATTTGGTCAGTATCGCAGAAAGTTTTTGCTACGTTTGATGAGCCCAATAAAAGGTGATTGGGCGTGATGGCCTCTTGATCCTCGTCCTCAAGAGACACAAATGTTAACGGGCGTGAGTTGACCGTCATCTCCACTTGCATGAGAGCCGTGCGTAGACTTTCGTCAGTGAACTTTTGATGTGATGGAGTAAAGTTTTTATTGAGCGCACTAGACGCTCCCAGGCGCCTCCCATATGAGCTGCGGCTGGTGGACTTATTTTCCATTTGATCCCTTTTAGCGCGAGATCATGATGTATTTTTGATTCATCGAGGTTGTATGATTCGCGAATCAATGCTTCTGCCCCATGGAAGTTGGTTCCGTTATCGCTATAAATTTCTTACGGTGCTCCTCTTTGGGTAATAAAGTTTTGAAGGGCCCTTAGGCACGAGTCAGTACTTAAATTGTAGGCAATCTCTATGTGAATTGCCCTCATCGTGAGACATGTGATAATCGTGCCCCAGCACTTTAACGCCTGTCGCCCGCGTGTTACAGTAAGCGGTCCAAAATAGTCGACGCCTACATATGTAAAGGGTCGTTGGAATGCTGCCATCCTGGCTCTGGGCAGTGCTGCCATTTGTGGGGTACAATTTTGATACCCAATGTGTGGGTGGCAGTACGATGAGACCCTTGGACATGCCGATGTATCACCTTGCTCGATCGCACACTTTTAATACTCTCCACAGCGGGCTGCTGCGGCAGACTGGATTCCCTTGGCTGATAGCAGCGTATTTGTCTGCGAAATTTTCCAGTTGTAATTCTCTGTTTATATGATCCACCGTTAGACGAATAGCGTCCACCGTCTTGTTTACTTTGCTTTTAAGTTTCTGCTTATAAAGAAACCAGTATGCGACGTTGGGATTTTGTGGCAACGTCAACCACATTTATATTGCCGGGCATCTCCAGTCATCTTTATTCGTGAGCTCCAGAATTTCGGCCACTCTAAATGTGACGAACTGCTTGTATCTGCGAGGGTCGGCATTGAGCCACTACAGGACTGTTGCTGAGTCCGTCCACAAGTGACATTGCTGGAACTGCAACTCGTGTTCCCGTTTAATGGTGTCACATAAACGGGCGCCTGTGACTGCAGCCTGCAGCTCAAGGCGTGGTATGGTTAGTGGATGCAGCGGAGCTACCTTAGATTTAGCTAAAACGAGACGAAGAAGAATCTTTCCTTCGAATTGGATTCGAAAGTAAGCAACTGCAGCGTAGGCATCTTCTCCGGCGTCGGTGAACACATGAAGTTGTATTTCACAATCTTCTGGACTGCATTGCGTAAAGTAGCATTTTGGTATGCTTATTTTGGCTATTACTCGTAGGTTGCAGAGCCAAACGCGCCACTTATCGTTGAGTTCTTTTGTGAGTTCTTCATCACAGTCAATTTTTGTGCGCCAAATATGTTGAAGCAGTATTTTTAAATTTGTCATTAGGCACGACACGAAGCCCATAGGGTCAAAGACTGACATTAGTACTTGTAGGACTTCCCGTTTTGTCGGCACTTGGTTGTTAAAAATAAGGTTGCGCTTAAGTCGCACAAATTTGAGAGCATATGTGAATGCATCTTGATTTGGGTTCCATTGCATACCCAAAATCTTCTTGTGTGAGTGCATTTCGTCATTGTTGAAAAATCTCTTCTCATTTTGGCATATTGTATTATTAAGCGCTGCTATGACTTTTTTGGAGTTTGATGACCACTTGTGCATATGAAATCCGACTCGTGAGTGAACTTCTATATCTTGGGTAGCCAAAGCGATTGCTTGCTCTGTTGTGAGGCACGAGTCTATATAGATGACTATATAGTAGTGAAACTTGGTGATCGACTTTGCACCAGGTGGGAACTCGTTGGCATGCGCAGCAACATTCTGATCGCGCACATATTGCGCAATGCTAGGTGAACATGCAGCTCCAAATGTAAGTACGTTGAGCTGATACGCATCTGCCTGGCCTGTGTCCGGGTCGTTCCAGAGAAAGCGTTGATCTTTAGCATCTGATTGGTTAATAGCTATGCGATGAAACATTTCAGCTATGTCTCATTCGAAAGTTGCACATTATACGCAGCAAAGCTACAAGTAGATTAGGTCCTTTCATAAGGTAATTATTTAGAGCTAATCCATCCGATTTTGCTGCTGCGTCCCACAATCGCAATTTGTGTGGGTTTCGAACTTTGAATGTTGTTAGATACCACTCATCTGTGCTGCCCGCTATTGCATTAGCGCTTAACTTTTCAGCGTATCCTTTGTTTATGAGATTTTTCAATTGAGCATTTAGCTCTGTGGCAAGTTCAAGATTGTTTGCCATTTCTCATTGAAGACATGTTAGTCTTTTCTTTGCTGTCGGCAGGCTATTTGAAAATTCCCGTTGGTCATGCTTCCAGAGTAGACCAACTGTGTATTTGTTGCCGTCGAAGCTAGTAGTTTTTTGCAGAATGTGCAGCGCACGTTGCTCATCTGCTGTATGTATGCTTCTTTTTGGAGAACTGTCGTTTGCTGCCAGGAGTTCCTTTACCATCTCATGTAGCTCCCGGTCGCAGTGACACTTGTGTAGGTTGACCATTCCTGGCCTGTGCTGCGAACCACCGAATACTGCCCAGCCCAATCTGGTTTTGGCAGCGATTGGTTGTTGCCATTTGCCCTCGCGAACCTTAAGCGAGGCGATTAAATTTGGGTTGTTTATGCCAATAATTATCGTTGGGACTGCCTTATCATAGCTTTGTAAAGGCAGGCCTTTGAGATGTGGATATTTTTGTATTACATGATCCGCCATCATTGTTTCAGCAGACATGCCCATGCTTTTTACAGTATGAACATCGTTTTTTTTTACATTTTGGCGCCTGGAGTTCTTGCTGAAATGTGTAGATTGAGCCGTTTGGATGTGGGCTCAAACCTTTTTGTATCTCCAGTCCAGCTTATGCACAGTGGGCTGGCGACACCTTTTCCGCCTAGCTCCTTAGCCAAATGCCATGAATGCGTAAAGATCAATTGACTTGGACTTGCCATGCAAGGTTACTGGAAGAATACGAAAATAGCTGTCATTGACATTAGATGCCAACTTACGATGATTATGAAGCACGCTAGTTGTGATTGACTCCTGGTGAAGTAGTTTGTGATGCTTATCTTCACAGCCATTTGTTCCGCATAATGTTTCGCTGCAGCATGCCTGGTTGTGGCGTTTAAGGCTTTTGCTGCACAGATGTTTGGTTTTAGCCAAGTCCCATCTAGCAGCTGTAGACATTCGCTTGAAGACATCACATCCAGTTATATGGTGCGGTCCGTCACATTAAGGGCAAGATTTGTGGTATTCTCGATTGACAACTTCACTTGAGTGAGTACGAAGTTGTCCTGCTCTATGCGTTGGTTTCATGTTGACTTCAGGGGCTGCTCCTGGTGTTGAGACACGACAAGCTGCCTCTGCTAGCTCATAGAGCCAGTCTGTCAATTGTTGTAAGTTTGGGCACTCCATGTTTTTTGAGTGTATTGCCCAGTTCAGCATCATGTCTGGTCCCATCTTAGTGATGAGTTTTTGTAGCAATGTTCAATTGTTAAGATGTGCGCTCATGTTACTGGCTCGCATAGTTGCGCACATATTTTTTACGGCAAATGCGAACTCGATTAAAAGTTCGAGTTTGCCTTTTGGTGCCGGCACTTTTCGCACGTTTTCGATCAGCACTCTGAGCACTATGCTCTGAGCGTCCAAAGTACATCTGCAGCGTCCGTATGAAATCTGGCAGCATGTCCGGAAACATCAGGCAATCCCGCACGGCCTCTAGCGCTTTGCCTTTTATGCACCTTTGCTGTCGGGTCATATTTTCCTCCTTGCTGAATCATGCGGCTTTAGTACTGAATTCGTAAGAGCTGAAAAATAGTGGCCACTCCCTTGGGTCACCACTGAACGTAGGTAGATCACATGCGCATGTGTTGTTACTGTACGTTGTTGTGCCCAGTCGGTGGTGAGCGCAGGCTAATTTGCTCTTGTCGAATATGCAAATAACACGGGTGCGCTTAGTAAGGCATACTTACGGCGCAAAAATTCTTTTTTAATGCATAATTCTTCCTCAAGTTGCTGCAACTTTAGTTGCTGGTTGCAGCGATCATCTAACCGTGCTACGTCGCACACCAACTCTTCCGTACGACGGTTTGGGGTCACGTGGGACACGTTGTCGTCGTCGATGACCGATGGTGGCCGAGAAGTGAGGTTAGGTGCACCTGAAGTACGTGAAACTTCGTTAAGATGATTGTTGGAATCGCATTCTGTGCACATCCAAGAACTGCTAGTGGCATCGTTGTCCACTCCATTGCATGTGCAATGAAATTCGTTGGAACACTTTATGCATTTAAGCATGTGTTCATTGTTGGCCGCGTTACATAACCTACAACTGTGAGTAGGTGCCATTCTACCAGGCTGTTACGTAATTTTGCACCACGTGAGTGTTTTGGTCGTTTGAGAAATTATGATTTCTGCTGAGAGGCTTTTACTGAAACTGCGATTTGATTGATACTTTCAAACGGTAGTAACTAATTTGCATGTAAATGTAGCACGGGCAAATTAACAAAGTATCGTAGTAATTATACCCTGTACCGTATGGTACCAAGGGTATATTAAGTTTGTGCAAGCCGAAAATGTATGTAACATATAGAAGGAGACGTCGGAGACACCCCAAAGTTACCTAAAATATGATCAGGGTGAATAGAGAAGTCGATATACCCATGTCCGTCTGTCCGTCTGTCTGTCTGTCCGTCTGTCCGTGTGAACGCCTAGATCTCAGAGATGGTAAGAGCTAGAGTTACCAAACTTTCACATTAGATCCCATATTATTCCATAGGAGACAAGTTAATTTTATTTTTTTGATATCGGGGATAAATTATATTTAGCTCCCATAAGGGTGTTCAGACGACCTCGAAAAAAAAAATATTATACATGGATAATTCGTTTGTTTATGAAGATATTTTAACTAAATTTGGCTTTCGACAATTTTTTGTAGTTCCCAAGCACTGTACCAAATTTTATTAAAATCAGTTGACTATATATATAGCTCCCATAGGACCGATCGGCCAAAATAACTTTTTTATACAAAATTCGCTATATTTCATTTTCATCTGGCGGTCAGATGTTTTTTAGAGTATTTATTCATTTTACCAAATTTGAACAAAATCTTTTGACTATATCATATAGCTCCCATAGGGCCGATCTTAAAAATAAACGATTTTTAAACAAAATTTCTTGTGTTTCGTTTGTTTGTTAAGATATTGGGAGCAAATTGGTATTCGTAAGTCTTGTATAGCTAAATCGGTTGACTATATCATATAGCTCCCATAGGAACGATCCGTCAAAAAAAAATTTTTGCTTAAAAATTCTTCTGTTTTTAATGTCCGTATTGCAGTTATAATTAGGTATTTCTCGATAAAAAAAACAACAAATAAGAGAGTAAAATTAACTGTCTAAGATTTTCGGTTAGACAAAAGAAAAGTTAAAGTACTGATTTTAAATCCTTCCCGCGAGAAAAATTATGTGTAAACATTGCGTGAGTAAGTGTCTGCAGGAAGTAGTAGAGTACGGTGTAACCATTACAATGAGAAAATAAATTACTTTACTCACATGCAGACGTTAAGGTAATGTGCGCGCAAAATAGATAAGTAGTGTTCGTTCCACTTAGAGTTTACGACATTCCCTGTCACTACGGTATCTTTAGTATTGTATTGTTCTAATGAGTATCCTTTGTCTAGATTTCCTAATTCTATTTTTGTCTTAGCGCGCAGATATTCCCTTAAAGTAGGTACATGCCAGCTGATTTTTTTTTCAAATGCGTAAATATGAGAGCAAGGTAAGGAATATTATTTCTGGCCATCGTAAACTAATATTTAAAGACATTGTCGGTTTGCCTGCCTGGGGTTGCCATTGAATGTGTTAATTGAACCATAAGCGTAACCATAAACGGATTTTATTTCCACCCAAAGAGACAAAACCAGACAAAAGAAAAACCCAAAGTAGGTATAAATAACTGCTACTTCACAATTGTTATACGACATGTCTTTGTCCTTTTTATGTGCATTTGTTTTCTCAGGTTTCCTTGAGTGGCTCTGTCTTTCTAAATAAAATAGTGCGGTTTGGTGACGACTCGTTTGTTAAATCAGAACTGTTTATGCAATTTGTTGCACTTTTCCGAGAGCACCTTTTTATCAGGCAATTGTCCTGATGTTTGCTTAGGTTGAATAAATGTTAAGTGGTAGGTGACTTGGGTCGCGTCATGTTTAGGAAGCAAATTTTTACGAGCTACGAGCTTGGAAAAGGAATTACCTTCGGCATTAGTGAGTTCACTATAGGGATTTAGAAGGTCCGACCGTTTGAATGCATGTAGGTACCATGTTTATAACACTAAACTGACAAATGTAAGGATTAAGCAGATATTGTTGTGAAATATTCGATATGAAGTAATACTACTAACAGTTATGACCTTGAAACAAAAAACTCATCTTGGAATGGATATTATCGTGTTAACACTTGAAAAAAATAATCTATTGATTATTATCGAACAGTTTCCAATAAAGGCGCCGCTTTCAAATAACTATTAAAATTGTCGAATTCTTTGAAAACCACGAAGATGATGTGGAGAATTGAGTTAAAGTACCGTCGCCAAAGCAGCATTGGTTGCTCGAAGATATTTTTAATTTGATGAAGGATCCACTAAAGCATAAGCAACATATATGTAATTATCCATCAATTTGGTCCTGAAATGGCAGACTACATTTATATTTTACCTTTTTGTGCTCAATGAGGCGTAACCGCATGGAATAACATTGAATACGTTAAAGACCATTAAAGAACTACCTCTGATGAATTTCAATCCCGAAATGTTAGGTTTTGGTAATTTGCGGTCTGAACTTGTGGGAGGCTCCTTTTTCGAGTTTAACAAATTAATATAAAAGTACGTGCCTAATTGGTAGACAGAGCAATCTGATGCTTTCGGTTGGCGTCAGCTGGGTCTTGGTATTCATGGTCTGGTGGTACCTTAAAACTATGCCACAGAAATAAAAGATTATTCAATCATTTTTGTATGCCCGTTGCGAAAATTATTTGTGAACTTTTAGCGGATATAAGAGCAGTGTATTAATCTATTTTCTTTGCACTTAATCCATCTACAATATTCCATTAAAATTTGTGGCTATCCCTATACCAGCCAGTTACACGCACAACCATACTCAAGCCTTTAAGGGTCACGAGTGCTCAATTAAATAGAGACAAGATAATAACATCAAATATGCTCAAAACAAAATTGTTCTTTAGGGGTTTGTAATTATGTATGTTAATTTTCTCCAACTATTCAGAAACGAGTCATAACGCTTATTATTTATGCACTGAAGGTCTTAAGTGCGATTCCCTTCATGGGTAGCTCGGCGCTACAATCGAAGATTATGTGACTTGTGTGCGCTTGGAAAATTAATTGATTCTATTTAGTATGAGGCGCCAAGAAAATTTCACTATTTGGCGCCGCGAATGTATCGTATAATGAATTCGTCTAGACATAGGTAGTTCTACATCAGAGTGTACATTTACATTCCTAGGACAATGCTTAAAGACAGCCGTTTAATTCATAAAAATAGTTGGTTTTGTAAACTAATATAAAAAAATTATAATAACTTTTATAATTTCGTCTCTTTTGAACGGTCTATTCAATCTATCACTTGTTCTATCCTAAGTTATCTTGACTTACATATATTATGAGTTATTCTTTTGGTCAACGCTGATTCCTTGACACTTTTTTTTTTAATAATGTTTAATTTTTATTTTGCTTCCTTTTGTTCAACTTTTATATTGTAAATCCAAGTGTCTGGCCAGTTCTTGATGTGAGAAGGTGCATATGATTAAAAACCACCCATCGGGCTAGATACGCGGATTAGTTATACCTTTTATTTTTCTTTTCTAAATAAATGTACTGTTTTTTCTATATTATAGAAATGTCAACTGTGCTTAGTTGTACTCCTTAAATAAATAAATAAAAAACTTGCAGGTTATATTCCTTATTGATCGTTCTACCCTGTGGCAAGAACTCATGATGCACCACGCCCCTGCAATCAAAGAAAACTGTAAGCAAAACTTTCACATTCGACCGAACTTGGCGCACTTTTTTCGGTCTTGGTTTGTGCGGCACCTTCCATTGAAATTATTGAGCTTTGGTTTCCACGTCATAATCATAAGCCCACGATTCGTCACCAGTTATGAACCTCTGGAGCAAATTTAGATCGTCGCGGACAGAGTCCAACATCTCATTAGCAATGTTCATGCGATGCTGTTTTTGGTGAAAATTTAGCAATTTTGGTACGAATTTCGTGGCGACCCGTCTCATGCCCAAATCATTGATAAAAATCGAGTGGCACGAGTCAATCTATATGTCTAGGTCCTCAACAACTTCTCTAACGGTGATTCGACGATTGGCCAATACCAATTTCTTCACTTCATCAATTTTTTCGTCTGTTGTTGAAGTGCTCGGGCGTCCGGCACGCTCTTCGTCGTTCACATCTTCTCGGCCTTCAGAGAACATTTCGTACCACCGATAAACGTTGCTTTGGTCCAAGGTAGCCTCTCGGTATGCCACAGTCAACATTCGGAATGCATCCGCGCACTTAATTTCGTTTTTCATACAAAATTTGATACAGGTTCGTTTAAAAATCGAAGACGAGCCAAAACATGTGCAAGCAAAGCAGCTGTCAACAATTAAGTGAACATTCCAAATGGCCGAGCTTGTCGGCATAAGTAAGAGACATGAGTACCAATATCACGCCACAAAAAAATCTAAATTCCAATAAAAGTAACCCGCGAAAATTCAAAATTCGCGATACTTTTTGCACACACCTCGTACATTACAAATCAAATTCCTTTTTAAATAGCCAATATTCTATGTTATACAGGAATAATGGAGCGGCTCATTGCCATATCTGTGTATCAAAGTTTAAGTAAGTAAGTATGTTATAACACTCAACTCATAAATTTTTTATATTACACCCATAATACAATACAGCAAGCATATAAATTTTATCATAACATTAAATTTGGTTGGAAAACTTCTTTCAATGGGTAAAAGATAAGCAATCCGCTTCGCCTTTAAATTTTATTGTGCGTTTTATGTATTTATATTGTAATTACATATACATAAATTTGTTCGCCTTTATAAATTTTATATCTTCGTCTTTCCACGAAGTCATAAAAATATGGAATTCATAAAAATATTAGTAGAACCACACGTACACGCGGAGCTCCACCTTAACAACTTTGTATCGACAAGGGGTATTGTTCACACGAACGTTATCGAACTTTACCATCTAAGGTGGTGCGAGTGCTGACACTTAATATTATAGAATAGTTTAGTCATTAAAACACAACCAAAGTATATGGCGCCGTTGTTGAATACACTTCCCTGATTAAAAATTATAATGCTGACACGATTGACCAATATTTGGTGGCGTTCGCTTTTTTACAACCGTTTACGATAGAGACCATTTTACCGAATGAGATTTTCTTGGAAAGCCAGACAAAAAAACGAAGCTTTTCAGTTTTTATAACGTTGCTACGTGGCATAATTAAAAAAGTAAGAGACGAAAAAATTGTCAATGCAAAGACGTGACTTTGGAAAGGCATATGCATAGATATTAAAACATAATAAATGCTTCTACTCTTCCGATTTAGTTCGATTTCACCACATTGCTCATATTCAGTGCAATTAAACCTCCTAACGGACTTATGTTTTAATTTCGGCACTCCAAACACACTATCCCCTGTCGTTTATTTAATTTGCATAGTTCTTCTTAACTGGCCAATACAACCCTAACGAATTAGTCCGGTGTAACATTTTCCTCCAGGTTTTTTTTCGTATTGCGCGAGCCTTCGCCAGTTGATAACACCAATTATTGACAGAGCCTCAGATGCACATGAGCCTTTCTTATAATGCTCTCCATTAGGAGATTAAAGAGTCGCCTTGTCTGAGACCTCGTTTGGCACAGTATAAAGAGCTGGTCGATGGAGACCGCACTAATAAGGCCCAATCAGTGCTTTGGCAAATGGTTTCAATCTTATTACAGCACGCTGGAGAGAACATAGTCAGAGATGAGAAGAATACTAATATCATAGTAATTGGCGAGTATTGTGGCACCACCCTTCTTCAGGATAGGACACATCGTACTAGGATTCCATTCTGCGTGCATGGAATCCACATCTTGCAGATGAGTTGGTGCATATACTTTGCCACTATTCATCGTGCCATCGATCTGGTGACAGCCAAGATGGTTTGCGGATTTTAAGATGACGATATTTGATACTACTAATTACAATATTGTGCACACCAGCATAGTCAATTATTCTGGGACCATTGCCCGAAGTAGTCTCATGTTGCCTAGAGTGTCACCTGAAATACCTTCATGCCCAATTTCGTTATAATGATCATAATGTCATGAGAGGAGCAGCAGCCATAAGCATGGACGAGTTCCGCATAAAAAGCATTTTTTATAAATCAAGCTGATGATAAAGAATCTAGCCATTATTCGAATCATAACCAACCTTTCGTTTATTGGTACGTCGTCTCAGCTAAGCGCTAACTACGAAGCCACAACCAAATTCATGTCGCTCTGAATGGCAGATGTAGTCTACTATATGTCACAATTTTTCTTCTCAGCAGAACCCTCTCCTATCAATCGCGGTAATGTCACCCTTGCAACTAGCGAGGACATTTGGTAATTGTTGAGTGGCACCCGGTCTGTACATCGATCTTATTAAATCAAATCACCTAAAGTTGCTTTTTTTACATGGGGTGATCTCAAGGCCTACGCCATATCCTAATTAAAGTGTTAGGAAACCGTCCCGATCTTTAGTTTGCCATCCAAAGGCTGTAAGACCAATCCTAGGACCTTAAATAAACTTTTGCTCACGAGAACAACTCAAAGAGCCATGTCAACTACAATATCGATTTAAGATATTTAATCCCTTTTTTTTTTTAATAGAACATGTTTACAAAACGTCACATGGGTGGAATACCCGAAAAAAACAGACACTTTAGTCTTTTAGTCACTCATGAAAAATGACGGCGTTGTGATTGTTGGAGTGCGCGCAGTACACGAATAACGGTTTTTAAGTAAAAACTTGCAAATTTCGGGTTGTTAGACAATTTTAAAACACATTATCGTGATGTACTCGTCAAGACCTACAACTTACACTAGGTCACTTGAAAACTGTTTTGATTTTTTTTTTGTGTAGCACTGTGTAATCATCAACATTTACATTTGAAGAAATCTTAAGAAAAGCGTTTTGCAGTGTGACCCGGACGTCTTGAAGTACAGCCTTTGCTGGCACTTCTGCCACAATCGCGGGATGCGGTACTGCACTCTGTTTAGCCTATCCAATTTTATGGTATTCAGGAAGAATATTAACATTGTGCCAAATTAAAGAAACCCGCAATATTATATATTTTTCCTTGGACAGATTTAAATCCTTAACAACGCCAAAGCCTCTTCATCGCTATACTCCATTGGCAGAGAATTTGGTGGTGTGGGGATGCTTTCCTTTATGATATTGACAAAAGTCGCCAAGAGGTTGCCTCAGCAACCGCATTTTCTATATGCGACCTTATTTTTTAATCGTCCTCCTTTTATGGATAGAGAGATGATCCGTGGCTACATATATACACTGTGGCATCGGCCAGTTTTTCTTCCGAGTAGAACTTATACACTCGTCCAAACATTTTGTAAATCTTCCTTTGTTTCGATGCGTAGACGTCTGAGGTTGTTCTGACAAATTTTCAATAAGGTAACATTTTAGCCAGTTTTTGTGTTTCTTAGTAAAAATTTCTTCTTCTTAAGCTCTTCGTTTTTATTTGAGAAAAAAAAAAGATTAAGTTTGCCTTTTAAGATGTCAAACTTTTGCATATTAGCTTCATTAACGTTAAGTTCTTTTCTGAATAACTCAAATAACACTAGGCGACGATAAAAAATCTCCAGAGAAGGGACTTATATTTTATGTTAGGGCGATGTTTCAGCATTCAAAATCCGTTTTTTTTACTATCCTCTTTTTTCGTTTTTTTTTCTAAGACTATTTTAGTGAAACAGGACCTTTTTCAAAAAACGGTTGCACATATGATGTCATAAAATCTATACTAATTCGAATTTTTTTAACATTTTGGTGGCATAATGCCACCAATCATAAAGATCGGTAACCTGAAGAAAAAACCACAGCCGAAAATGTGTGCCCGACTGCCCAAAAAACACAACATATTGGTCGTGATATGTGTATGGGATTTCTGTTTAGTGTTCTCTTTTTATCATAAAAATTAAAATTTTTTGTGTCACTTTCAACTGCATTAAACCTTTGAAAAGTACTTCACTCATTTATATAATGATTTTTTATAGAAAGAAGGAGTCATTACCTTTAAAATAAGCCCTTTTTCATGATATTCGAATTGTGTATTGAACATCAGCAGTGCACCAGTACTTGCATAACCGCACACACATTTAATTTATGTTTTCCAAAGAGATCGTCACACTTGTTAAATCACTGCTGGCGAATTATATTCAGAATTACCTAATACACCCATAGACGTTCGGTTAAAAAAAGGTTTTGAGGCAAAATTTGTCTGTTTTTTCATTGGAAACTAGGTAGTCCAATTTATCCCAAAGTCATCCGCGTTCAACTTTATCGTACGCCATCTTTTTAAATTGTATTAAATAACTATGTATATTTTCTAAATTTGTACACATTAAAATAAATTTCGAACTCATAATTACTAAGTTTACCTTACCGTGTACCACATTTTTTTCAAAAATAAAAAAATACATTGATGCTTATGTTAAGTACCACTTAACACAATTATGGAGACCGTTTGCATTCTAGTAGTTAAATGTTTACAAAAAATATTTCCAAAAATAGCAATTGACGAGGAATATCGAAAACTTACACCTTTAAAAATGTTTTATTTCAGCAAGATATATAATTTATCCACTGCCTCTTTTAGTTAACCAACCAACCAACAAATGTACCTTCCTCTTATTTATACAGCGTTATGTTAATCTTTGAGCAAGATATTAGCATCCAAGTGACACCTCCTTTAACAAAGAGGTGTCTGCCAAGTGTGTTTAGTCTTTTCACACGAGCTCCGCGCATAAAACTATTTTATTGTTTTTCTTGAACTATCGGCCGATCAATTGTTCATAATACTTGAAAATTATACTAAAGTTGGTATAAAGGTATAACAGCCGCACAAAAAAAAAAACATCATTATCCGGCGGCAATGCGATTGTTTTCTTACGAAATTCGACGCTCTGAATGCTAATCCCCTAGCACGGGTCTACGTTCGCTGGATCCAAATCCAAAGTTCAAGGAACGGCTAAATAACTAAGAAGTTCCGCCTCGACCTAATCAACGAGAATAAAATATAATGCAATATATCAATGCAATCAATAATATTCAGACGCATTGATTGATTGGACCAAGGCCCTCTAATCTGGTGGCAGGTGTGCTACCTTCATAGCCGCGTTTACTATGATTAGGCTTCCAGACTTGCCTAACCCGTGAGGCGAGCATATTGGATTTCCCTTAGAATGCTGATGTTGTGCAGTTATCCCGCTGTATGGTCGGTCGCCATTTCCTCATTAGTGAAGAACAAAGGACACCACGAGAATGTTGGAGATGACATTTGTACAGAGAGGCTATTAGAGGCGCATCATGCACCTTACCACCTAATGTAATAATAAGCATAATCAATTAATACATTGAATAATAAACACTTTTACAGTTTAAGTTTATGGGAATTAAAAAGATTCTCGGATCTTTATAAAACATCGTGTGATTGTTTTTAAAATAGAATATATTGGGCTAGGCTCGGATCCAGGATTTAGCCTTAAAAGGGGTTTTTCACTTCGAATTATATATCAGGACTAAAATTAACAGTTATTTTATAATAGAGCGGACTAGTTATTCGCTTTATTTTCTTCCCTAAATAGATTATATTTTTTTTTTTTTATAAAATAAAGACAACTCAACTGCTGGTTTGTTTGTCAACAAATACAAGTTGGAAACTACTCATTTACATATATACAAAATAGTATCGTTCGAATGAGAGCGCGTATAAGAACATTGTAATTTTCGATAACTTCCCAGATAAACGAGTCCAATGACTGTAATTTCGCCACGAATATTCTAATGGAGCTTGCGAATTGTTACTGGCTTGTTCCAATACATTTTGCCTTTCAAAAGCACTAAAGAAAATAATCCATCAGGCTGAAATTTCACGATCTAGCCGGCGATAGGTTTGATCGTGGTTAACTATGATGTTTTTTTTTTTCACAAAATAACCAGTAACACTTTTACGGGGAAAGGGAGAAGCTCTACTTGTAGGATAGTCATACTCAGATTTTTGTCATGTACGAATTCTTCTTCTAATTCATAAAACTCTTGTGTTTCACTGCTTTAACACAGGCCTTAAGGCACAGAAGAAAAAAATAATATCGGCTGTATTTGTGGTTAGTAGAAATATTAATTTAAAATTGGCAGAATTATTAATCCCGAATTCGACTTTGTGGAACAAAGCTAAACACGATTATTAAATTAATAGTAAAAATACGTTCTTTAAGCAATCGCTGCAAAAAAAATAAATGACCTTAAGGCCGCCATCTAAGTTAATTAATTTACTTTAATTTAAATATATAAATGTTATGAACATTTCCGATGAAGCAGATATTCGTACTGATTTTCATGGTGAAAATAGCATGGTAGTTATATTAACAGATGAAAAAAAAAGTTTTTAATGTAATATTGAAATGAAAATTAGATTTTTGAAGTACCTGTATACATATAAGTTACACTAGTTTCCAAAATGTAGGGTCATCGAGTGAGTCTTAAAATAAAATATATTTTGCGGTAGTTTGCGGTTGCGTAAAGTCGGGCGTGGACGATTTTGGGACACCCTGTACCATCATTGCAATCCGATTTATTGCTTACGAACTCCAAAATATGTTTATTCGCCAAATTTGTTTACGATATTTTTATTAACAAACAAACAAACAGTCGAATTTTTCACCAAACACTTTTTTAGACCGATTGGTGCTATATTAACCGATTTTGATCGAATTTGGTACAGTGACTTGGAACTATAAAAAACTTTCGAGTGCCATATTTCATAAAAATATAATTTGTTATTTACATCTTTTGTGATTTTTCGGGGCGTGAAAAACCCCCTTGAAAGCTATATTTTATATCCACCTACATTATATATCTCCAATAAAATAAGCTTGTCTCCCCTAACATAATAACGCATTAAATCAGTAAACTTGGTTGCTTGGCAAGAGCTAGACCATCTCTAAAATCTAGGCTTTCATGCAGACATCCATACAGACGGGCATTGGTATACTTTATATATATACTTTAGGTAACTTTGGGCGTTTCCAATGTATCCTTCTGTATGTTACATGTATTTGTCTATTTATTATTATATTATATATTGAAGTTTCTATACAAAAAATCATGTTCCGAAAATTGGGCCCAATCGAATAGTAAATAGGGTTACAAGTAAATTGCCAGGCAGAAAATATAATTATTATTTTTCTAAAACATTGGTAAATAAAATACATATGTATTGTCCGTTCTCATGAGGTAGTATTTCCTGTTACCAATTCGACTGTTCTTAAGAGTTATTTTTTCAGAATATCCTAAAATGAAATGTCATCGTTAATTTTGGAGACAACAAACTTTCTGATTAATGACGGCTTTTCTTAAATAGTCATGTACATACATAATGTTAACATTAATCATAGGACTTACAATATAATAATTAGAATGTATAATTGCATTCTCAAGGCAACTGTGACTTGCCTTATTAAAAAATTTTCGATTGCATTTATTTGCTTTGAATATAAATAATATAATTTTTAAAGGATGTTTTTGGTTAAATCATAAATATATATCATATATTATTTATTTCCTTAAACTTCATCATTTAGAACAATGTCACTTCTTTTTTTAATAACGTTTCCATTAACTCAACTTAATTTAGATATTTAAATCATTATACCCTATACCCAGGGTAATGAAAAGAAGGTAGTATCCCTTTTTCCGAAGAATTTTAATTTAAGCGAACAAAATATATTAAATATATTGAATACCAAATATTAGGCTTCCAGACGAAACAATTTTTCAATTTATTTGTATACTCTATACCAGTTTCATCGCTCATAAAAATTCAATGTGACCTCCCTTTCGCTATGTCAAGTCGGTTCAAAAAATATTGATATTTTAATGAGTATCAATATATGTGTAGGAAATTAATTTTTACTATTTGTTAGAGAAAATAAACTCGGAAACAAAAGTCGTCAATATTTTTCTAAGCATTCTAGAAGAAGAAGACCAGCGGGATGAAAAACGTTTCGAAGCCCAAAGTTTTCTGATTGGGTGGATGCAGTGCGCGCTAAGAAGCATTTTTGTTGCCAATTGTCGTACATTGGTGGTGACGTATTTCTTTTGTTCCTCCAATAGAGCCGCGTAGTCGGTAAAAATAAGTCTGCCAAAGGAGCAGCACAAAATTTTTATGCGTCTGCATAATGAGCTCTACCCGACGTCCTCGTCAGCGTCAATCCACAACCACTCGTTGATGTTCTTGATGTGGATTATCCCTTGACAGGGCATCAAATGCGAAATCGACCGCCCAATTTACATACAATGCACATAAATTCAGTAACAACATCTCCAACTCCACATTGCTACCGCATCATTCTTATAGTATTTTTTTTTTCTTTCGGTTTTTCGACTGTAGTAAAACGTACTTGTTATCGACCACAGTCGCCGGCTACAACAATTTCAACGGCCAAGATACAAAGATTGACAGCATGTCGTCGCTGTTTGGAAGCTTGATTGACATGAGTAATCAAGCAGCCGAAATGTGTCCACAGAACGAAGAAGAAATGACACTGACAATAACAACGTGGTATCCCAGTAACTTAAGATGGGAGGTTGACAACCATGTACAGCTAAGTAAATTTGCGAGTATGTAATTTTGGAGCGTCACGATTAAATTTTCTTGGGCGAGTGCTAAAGTCGTAAACGGACTAAGAGTTGGTTTTAACGTTAAGAAACGTTTCAAAGCAAACTTATTGTTTTGCAATAAATTTTTTGTTCTTTTATATTTTTGTTGGCTAATTTATGCATCGGATTCAACATTTTACTAGTTATCCAGTTCGAACAGCGCACAAGTCTTCCAGCGCACATCCGCTTGTGTCTTTGATGAAAGCGACACATTTTTGACAGACAGTAGCCGATTGACTGGCAACATACTCGCCGTTCACACAGAGGATAGGTTTCGACTAATATCACTCCCAGCAGTGGTCTCCAGTGAAACCTCGCATTGTCGTTCAAGCAGTCCGACAGGCTGACGTCCTGCCAACTGCAATTCTGATGACTTTTTGTCAGGCTGATTGACGTCAACGGCTTACAGTTCAGTTGGCACATAAATATTTCAGCTTGTTTGTGAGCTGTATACGTAAAAGTTCCTGATGATGTGGAACCTGGCTGCCGAACCTTGCATCAACGCATCAACGTATCAACTTCAAGGATTATGCTTTTGGAAATGTGCTCAATGTCGAATTGAGGCTGTATTCGCCCATAAACAATGGCTCTTAAATTGGCAATTGCTGCACAGTAAATTGTACAATGAATTACTGCTTTGGGATTGATTTTAAATGAATAACAACCATGCTCTTAAAAGGGGTGTACGTAATTGTTGCTGTTTGTGGCGAAAGTAAATGGCTGCACAGTTTGAACTTGAACAGAATGGGCGTAACTAAACTAACACTTTTCGAAAGTAAATCAGTCTAACGATGCAGGCCAAAGCATTTAGAAAAACTTTGTTTAGACCGAAATGTGAACTATAAAAGCAATCGACTTCCAACTGCAGTCACAGTTCAACTCGAGTTCAAGCTCAAACAACATAAGCTAAATCAGCTCATAAACTAGCAGAAGTACCATGGCCCAGAAGGTAAGGACCGTTTTCGGCTGCATTAGCGAAAATCACCCGTATACTCTCTGCATACTGTATATTCTCCCAACAGATTTTCGCTGTTATCGCCTTACTAGGATGCTGTGTGGCTATCCAAGCGGCACCATTCCATCACCATGAGCATGGTCATGAACATGGCCACGAGCATGGTCATGGACATGGACATGGTCACGGAGCCACAAGTCACGCAGCCGTGCATTTGGTTTCACATGATGACCACCATCATGACGATCATGGTCATGGTCATCATGGTCATCATGACGACGGCCATCATTCACATGCCGAATATGATTTCAAATACGGTGTCAAGGACCACAAGACAGGCGATATTAAGGAACACAGCGAAACTCGTCACGGACACAAGGTTACTGGCCATTATGAGTTGATCGATGCTGACGGTCACAAGCGTACAGTACATTATACTGCTGATAAGCACAAGGGTTTTGAGGCCCATGTTTCTGTGGAGAAGTCCCACCACCATGTGCCCGCGCATCATGAACATAGCCATCATGAGGGCGGTCATGCCGATTTCGAGGAGCATTCATTTTCTCACGGTGGTCACGAAGAGCACGGACATCACGAAGGACACGGTCATCACGAAGAACACCACGGACATCACGAAGGCCACGGACATCACGGCTCAAGCTCGCACAGTTTCTCACTGAAACAGGATCATGGACACCAACACAAACACGAACACCATGCCCATCACGGACATGGCCATGAGCATGGTCACTATTAATGCTTATATATGAACCAAAAACAATTTCTCATACCAAATGATTTTCCACTAAAATAAACCAAGCAATTTTTTCAAAAAGAATTAACAATTTTCACATATTTATTTATTTAAATGCAATTTATGCAATGAGCTTTAATCTTAATCTAATGAACGATAGGAAACTGACATAGTTCCGGACATTTTATAAACTTTCTGCTTCAAAAAAATGCAATCGATATTTATCACTTACCATATATCGAACGAAAAAAAAGCAACAACAAAATATACATGCCATAATAAATAATTAAAACAATAACTAATGCAAATTTAGCACTATACATATATACATATTGTATACATACGTACGTATGTGTGTTGTATAATATTAAATGCGTGCCACAAGCATGTTCCCAAACACACACACACACACACACACCAATGGTGCACACTCTTTCATAAACAGACATACACGTATAAAAATAATAAATTACTTCGATAGCATAGAGAGAGGGTCAGAGAGAGGGAGTGAAGGGATGGGCCAAGGCATGGCAGAGCGTTTATTATGTGTACAATAAACGCGGCGGACGCAGTGGCGACATAAATTAAATTTATGATGCTTATAAATTTTCTACAGTCATTTGTAATATAGCAACAGGATAACGCTAGGGTACAGGCTGTCTGTTAAACAAATTGTGGATTAGAGGGGTAGGAAAAGCATGCAGGGACGCGGAAAAACAACAGAATACGCACTATAAGCTACAAAGTACGTTACGAACGAATAAACGTTGATTTATATGCCAGGACTAGAGCAGACACACATTTCATAAAGACTTCCACCATTCGAAAAAAAATCACTAAAAATACGTTTACGCATACATATGTAGCATATACATCTATTGCATACACATTGATATGTATATATGTATTTAGGTCTTCAAAAAAGTTGGTTATTTAAATCCGCCATGCCTCCAATGTACCCCTTTCAACAAACACCTGCTTTATTGCTGGGTGGGGGCCTGCACTCTTTGAGCAGTATTAGATACTTTTCAAAAATTGATCATATGCGATACGCCCTGAATGAGAAATGGTAGTAATGGTCCATCTATGATGCAAAAATTGTACAAGGCTCCACAAACAATCGAATCAATTTTTGAATAGTATCTATAAGAAATAGTGAAACAAATTTGATCTAAATTTTTGTCAGTCAAATTTTGTGTAAGTTTGAATAGTTGTGCGAAGTTTCATCAAATTTAGCCCATTATTTCACATAGCTACCATAGAAAAGGTGTACCCGAACTTGCGCATTGCGTCACCTTCTAATTTTTGGATTATGGTGTCTATCCAATGTATCATTTACATGCTCCCAATAATAATAATACTGCCAATGGCAAAAAGTCAACAAATTTGTCGTCTTCGCCTTGATTAGTTTCATTTCATTCAAACATTGGCACAAATTATCTATAAAAATAAATAATAATATCTAGTCTCGGTTTGAATTTGATAAATAACTTGCGCTTAATTTTCTGGCAAGCAGGCAAAAACCGAAACACACAACACATTTAGACAGCATCCCGGCAGCCCGGCAGCAAAAGCAGCACCTACTAAACCCAAACCATTTAAAATGACACTCCGATAAAAATTCAAAGCCCATATTCAAAATCGACCGGCAGACCGACCGACAAACCAAGCCAAACGGGACCCATAAACTTTGAATTTTACGACGTTGTGTGGTCTCATTTGACATATTGTGGGCTCTACGATTTCGAAATTAATGACATTAAGCCAGGCAAAGGCGACGGATGGGCTTTGTATTGGGGGCGCCGCGGCTGGTGCCATACCGGTTTTCCGTATTTAAACAACAGCCTCATCAGCTAATAAGACACATACACATTTTTATGGCATTAAATGACGACAAGTGAAACATAAAATATATATTTACTCACTTTACTTTTATACGAAGACGTTAAGTGATCATTTGCATTGCAAATTATGGACGGACGCGTTTGTCGCGTTTTTTAAATTCACAATTATTTTTCTTCTTTTAACTATATAGTATATAAGAAAATATGTGCCTGCTTACATACATACATACATACATACATACTATATGTATGTATAATTTTTGCTGAGTTGTTTGATTTTAAATTTTATTTAATTCAAATAAATCGCAATCAAGTTTATTTATGACTTTTTAAAGTACATAAAGTTCGCTTCAAATACATAAATTTATTTTAGTATAATAAGAGTCAAATAAATTATCAATTGATATGAGAAGTCACAGTGGAATATACTCTACATATGTTCCATCTATTGTGATAGCAATAACACAATTATAGATCATTTGCATTGCAGATAAATTGAAATGATAATTTTGCAGTGAATTTTGTTCAGACAAAAAACAGTGAATTGCTATAATCAATTTTTCATTGGTTCCTCCACACAGATCTTATGTCAATATCGTAAAAGTTTTGCTAAATACTCACGTCGGCTATGTATTTCTTTCAAACGTATGACCGATTAAAGCTATCCGTTTTTCCTTGAGTCTTCATGAATGGAAATGCATATTGCGGGCTTAGTTGTTGCTATCCGTCGGTTTTAGGGGTAAGCAATTCGCAGAATGCGCTCCTAATCAAAGCGAATTGATATATTTCATGCGAAAACAAATATTTTTAAGGACACAATTTGTTACTATTATTATTTAGTTTGTTAAAAAGTATGAAATTAAAAAATCGTTCAATTTAAACTAAATCGGACCATAAATATGAGAGTTTTTTTTTAGCGGAAAAAATCACAAATTTTAATGAACGAAAATCCATTAATTTTGACATTTCCGTTTGATTGCACAGTCAACTAAGCTAAGAAAAGGCTGGTGATCTGAAATGGCCTTCAAAGTAGAGGTATATAAGAAACTATCGATAGCATCAGTTGTTTCAATTTATGGATACTATCGATGGTTTTGCTCGAGATGTATGTACAAAAATTTTTGACATAACACGGCGAACCTTTTCGACTATCCGACGCTTCTAAAGTCACAAAATCCGTTGGGACCATAAAAAATGATTGAAGTGAGTAACATTTTTATAAAAATTCTTCGCATAAAAAACCAAAATACGATGCCGCATTAGCCGTAGTGATTGCCACAAAAGTTCACCATTTCCGGATAGTACACGACTTTGACTTCCAAAATTTCGAATTTCATAAAAAACAGAAAAAAAAAAAACTAAACACAAGGCAGCAGAAATCAGTCGAGATTCAAACCAAAGTGCAAATCCATTGAGCTTTTGGAAGTTTAGTATAAACAATTAAAAAATGCTACTTTCAGGGATCCGACGGTGTTGGACTACAATACTTAGTCAGCAAATGCTTATGCACTCCTGCCACTTCTACTGAAAGTGAGAGGATGGATGTTCTAGGAGTGGCCTTTTACTTTTAAGGACCCCACTGAAACCGAAAAATATCAACATGTTCGAGTTGTGCCCAAAAAAAAAAGCTACTTGAAGGATAATTTTTTTGTATATTTCATTGTTGAATATTTTAGTTGTAATTTTAAAAGGATATCTTCTCACAATGTCATGCATAAAATGTTTTTTTTTTTAATTTGAAATACTCCTTTTGTAAGTATTAGAATTTACCCTACTTGCTCTTTTTTGCTGCCTTTTTGATATTATATTAACTTTGTTCAATATTACTATTGATAGTTTCAACTATGGAAGTCTAAACTATCGAGTGGTCCCACCTCTACTTCAAAGACTTCTGCAATTCAGCTTTTATTACCTCAGTCGAGTCAAAACAATGTCTATGGAGCGAACTCTTGATTTTACTGTATAACCAGAATTCACACGTAGCCAAATCAGATGAATCAGCAGCAACAGATAACGCAAGGATATTTGTAGAATTTTTGGCGAAATGCTCAAGAAGAACCAGTGCCGTGTGAGATGGCCCATTATCGTTGCACCTAATAGCCTTTTCACACTGAGCACATTTAAGAGGAACGCAAGAAAATGTGAAATAGTGATTCACACTGACAACATCTAACATCTTGCATCTGTCATAACTACAATATCAATATTTTTATGAGTTTTATGAATTTTTGTTGAAAACATGAATTGGGAGTATTAATGAGAACGACGAGCTGGTGCTAACTGGCACGTACACATATACATGCATATGCATATATGCGTATTATACATATATGCAAGCGCCACGAGCTGTTTGTATGTTTGTTGGTGTTGTGCTGAAGTACTATGAGTCCATTAGACCTCACCAATGCCTGAAAGCCACTGCTTTAAAAATATTATTAAAGTCATAATTTAAAAAATGTCTATATATGCAGTTTATGTACTATTTGTTTAATAACATAGTGGCCACATTAAAATAAAGTCACCAGCAGTAGAAGTTCTTGACTACCATAATTATTAAGTTGTTAACAAAATTAAACTACAGATTTTCATATGTTAATCACCGCCGAATTACCGCTGGTACTTTTTAATGACCCACGATATGTAATTATATATTCAAATGTAATAGGTAAAATACAAAACAAATGGATAACATTGATTTCTACATTTTCCTTTCATCAAACTAGAAGCTCTGAATGAAACGCTTGCTGGATCGGCTTGTATATTTTTGTATCTATATATTGCCGCACATTTTAAATTGACGCCTTCTTACGAATTCAAGGCTGCCAATCTTTTTGTGGACGTTGTTTACAATAGAGTTGCACAGAAAAATAATCGAACAATTTCTCATCGGGACGCAATAAGATAGGAACATTTCCACAGGATGTTAGAATGATGTTGAAATTTTCGGAACCGCTAAACATGTGCAACATCTTCGGGAAAAGATGTGAAATGTTAAATGCGCCCCAGTGTGAATAGGCTATAAGGCTGTCAATCTTTTTGTGGGCATTGTTTACAATTTCAGGGCGAATTTAGAGCTGCACAGAAAAATAATCGAACAATTTCTAATCGGGACGCAATAAGATAGGAACATTTCCACAGGATGTTAGAATGATGTTGAAATTTTCGGAACGGCAAATCATACGCAACAACTTCGACAAAAGATGTTAGATGTTAAATGTGCCCCAGTGTGAATAGGCTATAATAATAATAATTTGCTCCCAATTTACAGGAAGATCGATAAGAAGTTTAAATTGAAAGTTTCCTTTTCACCTTTCAATTTGATGTAGAAGATAAAGTCAAACCTCTTAACTTTTTTTTCATCTGGCCATGTTTTTCATGTGTTTTAAAAAATTGCTATTTGGTATTTTTTTAAAGTTCAGAAGCGAGTTTCGCGTCCTTGAAACAGCATTACACCCATTTGTAGGAATTTTTAACTGGAGCCAAGGTGCTTCAAAAAAGCTCTCATCAACTCTAAAAGGCTAAAAGATAGGGGTACAAAATTCGTAGAGGATTGTCTAGGAATGTTAAACAAAAGCTGCCAAAGTAGCTCGTTAAAAGTTTATGGAAAAAATAGCGTCAAGGGCAATCATACGATTTTCCAAAAAAGCTAAGAGTGGCCTTAAAATTTCAAACAGGCTAGAAAATCTATTTGCATTTCTATTCTATTTGCAGAAGCTGCAAATAGTAGTTCTGACTTGGTAATTTCCTTTGACTACTGGATATCTGTATAATGACGCCTTCTTCCTTCTTCCTACTACCTGCTAACCTAAACGCCTGTCTCATTAAAAGAGTAAGCACTTTCGCCTTCCACTGGCTTATTAAGATACGCAGATGAATAATAGTTCAGCAAAGCATACACCCGAGTTGCAAATTTGTGGTCGGACTTTATGATGGCATGATTGGGGCTTCTGTCGAATAAAGTAATTGATTTACGACTAATTAATATGCATACATGCATAGTTTGTGTATTAATTTATGATTTTCCAATGGATTTGTTACGATACATGGTGCACATTGCTAATTGGCAGTACAGCCAATGGGTCATTGCTACAGCAAAATAAGTGAGTGGTTTTTATGATTAATGATAGTCGATTTAGTTTCAACTGACAACTTGTTGTAAATGTTTCGGTCAGTCGCTTAGCCAATAATAGTTAATGGTAATATTTAATTTTAGAGATTTGAATATTGTTTTTCGAGTGGCGGCAGTTTACCTGAAGTGACCATGAAATTCGCCCAAATGCGCACCCATGGTCTACTGTCAAGTGAAGAGGTTCGTTCCATTTAGTCACCATCGTCTTAAGCGACCCAGGCGTTTGGCACATCTACTCATCCACTTCCTAGCCTGCTGATGCCGGTGGCGAAACTGGCTATTTGGCTTCACAAATTGTGCTAATTGCATGGCATTGGTTGGTACCCACACCACACCACATCAGACCAACGTATACCATATACCATATCCATGATGCATTTTTTGTAGTTTTGCTTTATCTGAGAGTATAATCAATTTAATAATAGGGTCGTCTTAATGTTGATTATGGGGCTTACTGAAGCGGAGTGAATGGGGCTCTACGCGCTATAATTATCGTATGTGTGTGTTAGCCAGCAGCGCTTAGTTAGCCCATTATTTTCGCTCAACTTTTGGCCATAAAATCGTTGATATGCATTCATAGAAAGCCCAGTCGGGAACTACTACTATATATGAACATGAACAGTATGAGTTGTAAGTGCATGATTTGTGGGAAATTGTGGTTACGGAACGAGGAAAGGCCTTAGTTGGCAAATTATACATTGGCTTGTTACGTTTCTGGAACTAACACTTTTGTGTAAGACATTTTTAAATTCCTTTGGTTACTATCTTTTGTCATGTAATCAAATTTCATTTCAGTATGATTGATACTTTTAGCAAAAACAAAGCCCTTTCAAAAAAAAAAAAACACACATAATAAATCACCGCGCGGCACTCATTCGTCAAAGGGACTAAGCGGCGGGTCGCGTGTTTTGGCCAAAACGCATAAACATTTAACATCGAAAACAATTAACTACAAATAACATAAATGGGTAGATAGACAGGCAAATTTAAAAAGTTAAAAAAAGTAATTAATCAATGTCAATGAAGCATTTCAAAAAAGTTCAATAGATTAACACATGATTCAACAAGACTTAGTGAGCCACCAGCAAACACTTGCGAAGTCCTAAGTGTTTGGCATGAAGTGAATCGTAAAATTATTCGAACTTGGTATACGATTTAATAGGTATAGTTTTTTGGGAAGAAAGTATATTTTATGCCGAAAGAATAACAGATTCTGACCTTGGCAGAAGACGCAGATTTTCATTGTTAAGCTAAAAACCACCAAATTACAAAAAAAAAAAAAAAAAGAACAAACAAAAGCAGATGCAAAACCAAATGGAAAAGCTCGTTTCAATGGACTGCCTGCCCCATGTGTATTTTAGTTAGATGAGTCGCACGAACCATCCACAAAACCTGCAGCATGAAGATGCCCCTAGGACATTCAGCAGACATATACACACACACGCAAAGCACAAAAGGCAGGCATTCAGACTATAATTCGATCTGATAATCATGGACTTCCGCCAAAGGCCATGAATTGTAATTTCCTCTTTCGCGGAAATAACTGTCCCCTTTTCGACTTGCCGCTTACTCGAGCTTGTAGTTCAGCAAGCTGTTTCTTTTTTTTTCGCACATCTAAAGGTTCTTTGAAAAAGCTTTATTTACAATTTCACATATTTTTACTAAATTTATCACATTTCGTCAGCTAAATCACGTCTATGGAGGTTTGATTTGATACTCAGAACTTCAGCTTTAATCAGCGACCTATAACACTATGTCCAACCTCGTTCCCTTCTTTATACAATGTTAAACGAGGACGTACAACGACCATGCATTTTCCGCCATTCCTTTAATCATGTGGGTACAGAGGCATAAAGCAACGCGCCCCTTGAATCTACACACATACATATTAACTTGTATATGTACTACGTATGCCAGAGTCATCGACTAGACATAAGCAAAAAATGTTCGCTAACCGGGTGGTGATACTCGACAGCCGTATACCCTACATTCATTTTTTTCAACCAACTGCCATGACTGCTTCTGGTTTTCTATTGGGAATTTTAACGAATATGGACAAATTGAAGAATTATGGTTTCAATCCAATGTTGATCATTCTTCAGATTGCTTTTGAGACCATTGCTATCGCCAAGGAACAAAATAAAATTGGTTAATAAATTATAAAACATTACTTTATAAGGTGAATTGAAACTAAATGCTGTATAATCTGTAAAAAAATAAATAATACATAGATTCACAATATTTCTGATATCTAGATATTCAGATATCAGATATTCACAGACTTAACCACGAAGCTTATTGTGTTTTAAAGAACATACAGTCTATCATGCTTCCTTCCGCCTGTTGCACATTACATTGCATACATCTATAATACTCTTGACCTTATGGGTACAGGGTATAAAAATTGAAAGACCGACCGCGACTACGACAGGATGCTTCTCGGTCAATCTTGTGAGCCAAACAAACCGTGCGCCCAATACGAGCCATATACTCACTCATGCGTGTGTGTGTGTGTGTGATTGTGTATATGTATGTGGCTTTTCCTGCGCTTTGGGATCATCAACGTAGGTCTCAATTGCGCAGTAAATTATGTTTTATTATGCAATAAAGTCAACCATAAAAATGGGGCAATAAATTAAATTAACTACTAAAAATGCTGATTTTATTTTTATCCCCAATGCAAAAAATGAGTCCTGTCTGCTGTCTGGTTCTGGTTCTGCCTATATTTACAGCGTTTCGACTTTGTTGTAACATTTGCAAAAGTAAATTTTTTGTTTTTGGGCTGTGTATTTATTGCTGACACATTTTCAAAATTTTTGTGCAATGTATAAAAATTTAAATTTAATAAACGAGCCGAGGAGCCAGACAATTTACAAACTGGTTAGATTTATTGACAATAACCAACTTTTTTGTTACTCAAGCAGTTCTTTCTTAACTATTTATCTTCTGACCAAACCATATGAAATCAGTTATGATAGAATTGAAATTGTTGCTAAAATCTTATGTTAAACAAAGTTAAGATTAATTAAACAAAAAAATAAAATTCCAATACATAATTATTTCGTATACTTATAGGGTTAGTGGCAACATGGATTTATGCATTGGTTTTATAACTGGAAGTCAGGGCAGAAGATAGAATTTTGTACCGAGAGAATCCTCATTTTTTTTGGAAATCCATTCATATTCATCTGTATTGAGACGAATATCTTGGAGATATTATTATATGTATTATATGCACATATATATATGTAAATAGAATTTGATGTATTTTGTGGTGTGTTTGGCAACCTTCGATGACCTGAGACTTCCTTAATATAATTTCTTCTCTAACCCGACTCAAAAATATCCTCTACCAACAAATTAGCTTTTTTACAAAAAGATTTGAACATATATCAGAACAAAAGTACATTATAGGGTCGGTCAACAGGACTTGTTTGTTAATTGCATTTTATTTATGTATTTTTTCCAACAAAATTAAGCCAAATATATACTATATATCAAATACAAATGGGATACCACTCACTTATATATGAAAAATAATATCGGAATTTTCGATGACTTTTGCCATTGCAATAGCTGGAATTTAAGCCCGGATTTTATTTCTAGAACAATCGCTTTGTAGCGATCTGAGTTAAAGATAACCGCCTGGCCGGCCTTATTCTGAATTGTATTCTCATTAGACTCGCTTGGATTTTCAGCACCCCACGTGCGTCCTTCATTTCGTTACATACATTGCACAAATCTAGTATAACCTTTGGACCTATAGGTACAGTGTATAAAAATAAAGGTATTAGTCGATTTTTATTTTTTTTTTTTACTTAATAAATGTTGCAGGCGACTACAGAGTAGTATCCCGACAGAGTAAAAATAACATTTGTATTTAAATCTACGTGACTAAAGTCTTCACAAATGCGATCAGTTTTGAAGTGTGGCTTTAAGGCGGGAAATTCTCCCACGGAGCAACAGGGCAAGATATTAAACATTAATTAACAAACCTCCTCTTACTGAAGACAATGCACAACTTTCGATCAAATCTCAGCCCCATAAGTCTCTGTGATCTTTTTTTATACGTTAAGGTATGGTTTACAATAAACGATTGACGCTTTGATATTAAATGCTGATTTTTATTTATTTTGGTGCAGTAAAGCGGAAAAGGTATTTTGACTAATCCGTCCAACGGTGCCGATACATAAATCAAATAAATTTAAAAAAAAAGTATTTCATACTTTAAACATCTTTCGAATACTACATTTGATTATGATAAGTCTATAAGGTAAAATAATATTACCCCACACTTTTTTTGTTTAAAAATATTTTGGTATCCTATATTACGCTCCTTTGAATAACTCCTAATAATAATTTTCTAAAAATCAAAAGTTTGATAGCTCTGTATTTATTTTTGAAACCTAGGCGTTCATACATTCAGAATGTAACCAATGACACGTCCAGAGTGCCGTGACGTGAATTAAAATGTGTCGTAAAATCTTTTTATTGGCAATAAATCCGTTGCATATAATCCACCGAAGAACATAATCTATTAATGTGAAAGTTTTCCGGATTTTGTGCTATGGCTCAGGAGTTACGCACAAAAAAACATTGTTGTCATATATTCGTACAACGGATTAACATAATTTAACAAATAACAATATTTCGATAGGTGTTTCAGTCCGATTAGATATTTTTGCTTTTCTAAAAAACTTTCTAGTTTCCTTTTTATCTCACCTAGCCTTTGGCCTTCGGTTGATTGGGCAAGATTTGAGGAAAGAGCACCAGTTTCAGGTATCAGGTTGTCAGGTATCATCAGAATTAAGCCCAGTCTGTTCATCTAAGATTTCTTAAAGCAGTCGTTTGAGCCCCACACCCTTTAATATCGAACCATATCCTATAGTGGTCCGAGAAAGAACACTAGGTGGATACGTGCTAGTTATTGATGAACAGGGAGCTATTTATAAACGCTTAGGTCAACAACCTGTACATGATCATTATTGCATTAGGTGGGATGACTTGCGATGCCGCTCCTCTGACGTTGATGCCCGTGCTACCCCAAATTGAGTACTGGTCACGGACGACACAGCCCAGTATTAAATCGTTACCTAACTGGAATAGAAAAGTTAATTGGTCCATTGGTTCACGGAAAGAGAAGATAATATCCGCAAGTTCCGAGACCACAAACGCTTTCTTCTAGGATTCAAATTTCCATTGCTTCATGCTACTCTGATCCAGAGATCCTCTCCGTTTTTATTGTAGCGCACCAACCCTTTAAAATACATCGGCGAACTCAACATTTTTGTCGCTTCCTGAAGTCACGTCTTCTCAACAGAGCCCGAAAGTTCCGTCTTCAAACGTATAGATGTCCGGCATGGACTCTGAGGAAATCCGATATACGTCTTTTAGGGAGGACAGAGATAACACTTTTACGACAAATTTTTGGTCCGATCCTTAACGATCCTGATAACTACCGAGTTCGCACCAACGAAGGGCTACGGGATATATTTAACGACAGAAGTCTAGCTGCCTTTGTCAAGTTACAAAAACTTAGGTGAGTCGGACATATTGCGAGAGCTCGAAACCCAAAGTTGAAAAAAACCTGCTTCAATCAACTAGGTGGAATAAGAGTGATCCCGAGCATATTGGATTAATGAAGTTAAAGATGATCTAGAAAAATTTAACGTCCTAACCTGGGAAGAAGCTGTAAAGGATATATAGATTATTGTAAAAATATTGTTTGAAAGGACAAAGCGGCGGGAAAGTGTCGTCGACACCACTTCTGCGAATTTTAGCTGGGACCTTAGCAGGAGCCTTCGCTTCCTTACATGTAAAAGGAAGCTCTTTCCATATAGCCATTTTTCTTCGTTAAGATTATTCATCACATATAAACTCTTGTCTCGTATGGTACAAAGGGTATATTAAGTTTGTGCAAGCCGAAAATGTATGTAACATGTTGAAGGAATCGTCGGAAACCCCCCAAATTACCTAAAGTATGATCGGGGTGACTAGAGAAGTCGATATACCTATGTCCGCCTGTCCGTCCGTCCATCCGTCTATCCGTCTGTCTGTTCAAACACCTAGATCTCAGAGATGATAAGAGCTACAGTAACCAAACTTTCACATTAGATCCCATTATTATTCCACAGGAAACAAGTTTATTTTATTTTTTTTGATATCGGGGTTAAATTATATAGCTCCCATATGGTGTTTGAGACGACCTCGAAAAAAAAAGTTTTAGATGAATAGGTCGTTTGTTTATGAAGATATCATAACTCGAAAATTTGTTATAGTTTCAAGCACTGTACCAAATTTTATCAAAATCGCTTAACTATATCATATAGTTCCCATAGGACCGATTGGCCAAAAACAATTTTTTTTACAAAATTCGCTATATTTTATTAAAACCTGTACCGTATGGTACAAAGCGTATATTAAGTTTGTGCAAGCCAAAAATTTATGCAACATATAGAAGGAGACGTCGGAGACACCCCAAAGTTACCTAAAATATGATCAGGGTGAATAGAGAAGTCGATATACCCATGTCCGTCTGTCCGTCCGTCTATCCGTTTGAACGCCTAGATCTCAGAGTTACCAAACTTTCACATTAGATCCCATATTATTCCATAGGAGACAAGTTTTATTTTATTTTTTTGATATCGGGGATAAATTATGTGCCTCCCATGTTGGTGTTTGAGACGACCTCGACAAAAAAAAAGTTTTAGATGAATAATTCGTTTGTTTATGAAGATATCGTAACCAAATTTGGTATTCGAAAGTTTACATAGTTCCCAATCACTATACCAAATTTGATTAAAATCGGTTGACTATATCATAAAGCTCCCATAGGACCGATCGGCCAAAATAACTTTTTTAAAGAAAAATTCTCTATATTTCGTTTTTTAATAAAGATATCGTAACTCAGATTTGGCGTTTGGAAATTTTTTAGAGCACTTAAGCAATGTGCCAAATTTGAACAAAATCGGTTGACTATATCATATAGCTCCCATAGGGCCGATCTTCCACAAAATTGATTTTTGAATAAAATTTGTTGCGTTTCGTTTGTTTGTGAAGATATTGGAACCAAATTTGGCACTTGTAAGTTTATTAGCATTGAACCAAATTTTATTAAAATCGGTTGACTATATAATATAGCTCCCATAGGACGAATCGCTTCAAAAAAACGGTTTTTATACAAAATTCGTTGTCTTTCGTTTGTTTGTAAAGATATTTGAACCAAATTCGGCATTCAGATATTTTCTAAGGTATTACAGCACTGTGTCATATTTGATCGAAATCGGTTGACTATATCATACAGCCCCATGTGAACGCTCGATCAAAAAAAATTGTTTGCTTAAAAATTCTTCTGTTTTTGGTTTTTTTATGAAGGTACCAAAAGTCCTGTGTCCAATTTGATCAAAATCTGTTGACTATATCATATAGCTCCCATAGGAATAATCGGTCAAAAAAAAATTGGTTTCTCAAAAATTCTTGTATTTTATGCAGAAATATAATTTGGCAATCAATTATCTTTGATGATTTTAAGCAATATACCTAATTTTATTGCAATCTAGTCGTCCATGCCCGACTTTACGTACACCATTTTTTATATGAATAAATCCCAAGTATAGTCGATAGGTAATTCAATTATTTAATAACTATTAATGCGAAAGTGCACCGAGACAAGTACGATTATTACATACAATATTTTTATTATTTTATTTTGATGTACATACATTTGAAACCAATTTCACATCGAAAATGTATTAATTTAAATTGACATACTACTGTGCCCAAAAACTAGGTGGAATTTTTCGATTTAAATTTCGCGGGTATATATTTTCCCTTAATTTTTTTTTTTTCAGTTGGTACAACTGTTACTGACTTCCATGCCAAATTATATGACAAATTATTCATTAGTGTTTGAGTTACACATGTGTTTGTGCGACACAAAAATTGAATTTGGCGATTTTTACAATGTCTGAAATTATTGAACAACAAAAAATTTGTTTCCTGAATGGAATAAATGCTGCAGAAGCACTAAAAATTTTGAAGAAGGCTTACGGGGACCGAGCTCTACCAAAAAACACATGATTGGTATAACTTGTTCAAAGAAGGTAGAGAACGCGTTGAAGACGAAGAGTGCCCTGGTCGACCATCGATCTCAGCTGACGATGCTCACATCCAAAAAGTAAAAGAATTAGTGCTTGCAAACCGTCGATTAACTATAAGACACATTTCTAATGAAATTGGCGTACCAAGAGAATCAATTAATACCATTTCGAAAGATGTTTTGGGCCTTAAACGTGTTAAGTCTCGTTTGGTACCAAAAATGCAGAATTTTTTCGAAAAAAAGCCCTGATTCTTCGTGACTTTTTCTCCAAAAATGCAACCAATATCGTTCCGTAACTACCTTATTCACCTGATTTGGCTCCGTGTGACTTTTGGCTATTTCCAAAACTCAAAAGACCACTCCGAAGAAACCGTTTTGAGTCGATTGGAGACATTAAACGTGAATCGGCGCGCGCTCTGAAAGCTATACCGGAAGAAGACTTTTTGTCATGTTTTAAGGACTGGAAAATGCGGTGGTATAAGTGTATCGGGAGGGGACTATTTTGAAGGGGACGAAATTGATTTGCAAGAATAAATAAAGATTTTTTGATTTATAAAAAAATTCCTACTAGTTTTTGGACACAGTAGTATTTTTATAAGTTCCTTACAAGTCCAACAAGAACTAGAGGGCCTTATTTTAACGATCGAATTTTATTGTATCACCTGATTCCAGCTATTCAGAGATTATAGAGGTAATCTACTATTGACTGCCAGTTTAGACATTTAATAAGCATTGTTTTAAGACCATTCTTTGCTGAAAAAACCAAAATATGGAATGTACTTTTGAGAATATCTCAAGATAAAAACTAATTATACACATGAGGGTTGGCACTTCCATCAAAATGTAAAGCAAAACTCAATTTCTTTAACATTACAGAATCCTGCAATTAAGTTGTAAATGTTTTCATACCATCATACCAATATTTCGAAAAGTATTTCGAATTGGAGCAAAAAAAAGGATAGAAACAATGTTAATTGCATGAACCCGAATTAAAGCAGTAATTATAAGGCCACAAACTTCTTTATATTGTCTTTTTGAGTTTTGTTGTTTGGCTAAACAAACTGATTTGATCTCATAGAGTTTTTATATATTTGAGCATATTCCGAATAAAAGTCCGAAGTTTGTTTTGAATTAAGATTCAAAACAAGGCTGGAGTACTATTTGCTATTTTATAGTATGGCTCGTATAGCCACTAAATAAAACGAATAGTAGCTAAAGTACGAATAGTTTTTATATAGAATGTTTTTTTTTTTCCTCCAAAGTTAGAAACTTTTTCCAAATACAGTGATTTAAATTAAAAAAGTGTTATTTTATTTCATATTCGAGATTAACGTATAATTATCAAAACAACAGCTGTTAATTTTTAAAATTTTTAAAATTCCTTGGAAATTCATAAAATCAGGTATATGTACATATTTATTGATTTCAGAAATTGATTCCATCAAAATCTTAACGCTATTCGGCTAAAGCGTCGCTTTCGAATTCTGTGTATCGTACCGTACCAATTACAGAACCCATCTCCTAAAGAATGTATTTTTACAGTCAGTAAGTGCAAAATCGTTTCCTTATTATACGCTATACCCATAATATACAAAGAGTATATTGATGCAATCTGCATATAAGATACAAAGGGTATAGCAAATTTCTTCAAGCCGAAAGAAGAGTGACCCGATGGAAGGCTCTGTTCGGGACATACTACATGAGTATGTATGTATGTATACATCAATTAGAGTGAACATAGCATATCAATATCGTTTCATTTAAGCACCTATTTATACTGAATCGCTGGTGGGTCCTACCGCAACATAATATATTTCTAGTCAAGATTCTAAAACACCTACCGCTGTGACTAACACAGACTTTCCATTAAGTCATGGTTTGAAAGCATCGCGTATGAAAAATAATTGACTCATTGACCTGCTTCATGACAAACATTGCTCTATAAAAGCTTTGCCGGAAATCTCAATTGAAACAGTTGAAGGCTGAATCCGAACATGCACGTTCAGGAGCTGATACTTCTTGTAGCGGTCCTGATGCCACATTGCCTACGGGCACTGCACTATAGTCAAGGCACAGGAGATGAGAACTGCAAAGAACTTAAATCGGAGATACATTTAATTAAAGAGGAGTTCGATGAATTGGGCCGAATGCAACGAACCTGTAATGCAGATGTAATAGTCAGCAAATGCGAGGGTTTGTGTAATAGCCAAGTGCAGCCATCTGTAATTACGCAAACTGGATTTCTGAAGGTTAGTTTTATTTTTAATATATTTTATGAAAGCATTTACTAAAGTACACTTTATACCTTAACTGCAGGAGTGCTATTGTTGTCGAGAAAGCTTACTCAAAGAAAAAATCATTAAGCTTACTCACTGCTACGATCCAGACGGAATCCGTATTCTTAATTCTGAAATGGCCACAATGGACATACGTTTGAGGGAACCAAGTGACTGCAAGTGTTACAAGTGTGGCGATTTTACGCGTTGAATAACAATCAGTAGCAGATGATTGCCAGAAGCTAAATAAACTAAATATTCAGTTAATTAACTCAACTCTTGCACCAAAATTACATCTAGTCACTAGTTGGAACATTCAAACTAGCAAATACACTCTGACGTTCTTTCATTAATGTACTAGATTCCAGTATATAGATTATAACTAATATTAGTTTTGCACATAATAAGCACATTTTTGAACGAAAGTTGCCCTATATTTAGAATATGGTTTTCATTATGGGTCCCAGAAAATTGCTCTTGGTTGCACTCTAATTAAATGTTTACGCTGAAGTCAAGATACAAGAGATGCGTGACTCGATACTCGCTTACTCGGGGACGGGGAGGCAGGCTGCAGAGCGTGCGCTAAGGTACTAATCGCTATCTGGGCCTCTACAATGATGGCACTAATACAAGAAGTTATACTTACTTGCACGCAGTATGTAGTATATAATTTATATTGTGTCGGCACTTTGCATTGTTGATAGAGTAACTGACACGGCGGCACTCTATATGCCAACGTCACCACTTTGTATTGCAGTGCATACAGTGAATCAAAAAAGTCTTGACACAGCGCTAAGTGTTTTGTAATTAGTTCGCTTACAAATTATTTAAAATGTAATTTTTTAAAATAAATTGCAGTATTTTGTTTGGACTTATAGTAACAACGGTCTCCACATGCCCAGGAGCTTATTTCTTTTGCCGGCGAGTGCAAAACATTCACAAAATATATGCGAAGTTCCTTCCTCTGTCCTACAGAAGCGACATAGCCCACTATCCACTATGCCAATTTTGTTTAAGTGGCTGCGGAGCCTACAATTCTCGTCAGAAGGCCCATCATGTTACTCACGGTGTTCTTCCCGTGCGTTATCATGACTTTGAACCTCTTACGGTTGTAGTTGCAGAGGAGGGTTTTTGACTGTTTAAGCCGTGGTATCTGCGACCAGTGAAGCAGTCGTTTTTTATTCTCATCTTTTCTCAGTAGGTCCCGAACCCCGTGGTCTCATATATATTCCCAAAATGAACGTAGTCTACATAACAATGTTGAATGTGCTTTACTAGGAATGTCCCATACTTATTCATTAAAAAAAAAACGAACAACTTTTCTATGCGAAAAATATTAATTTGTGGTGATCGTTTTTGTACACCCCAAGATATAGTTGGGTTTCAATTGGCATAACAAAGTTATGCGTCTTCATTTAATATATGCCCATTCGTTGCGAAAATACTCCTTTAACTTTCTTTTTAAGTGCTATAAGCATCAATTTCTAATTTGCGAATTTGCTTGCATATAGCACAAGAGATGAGTTCATCTAACATATTGTTTCGGCAGGAAGCCATCGTGGTAAGTTTGATATTTAAATAAAATAACTTTAATTTTTGAAGTAAAAGATTATAGGCGGCATTATGACATTCAAAGGGAGTAACTTTGAAATGTTGTAAACACAAAAATGTTAATTTCGGTGCGTTTGTTTTGATTATTCTCTACCGCAATGGCGAATTGCGACTTTGAAGTTGCTAAGCAACAGACGAAGTTTTAAGGTGCATAACTTCGGCTCTTGTTGAGAGAGCGCGCCGTGGTCATGGTATGGAGCGGAGAGTAAAGTGGTCGCAGTTGGTCAGCTAAAGCCTGCAGACTAGAGGTGGAGAGCTATCGATAGTACTATCGGCACTATCGATGGTTGAGCACTATCGAGCTACCATCGATAGCATCCAGACATTTAAGATAGTGCCGATAGTGCTATCGATAGTACTCCGATAGTTTTCACGTTACCAAAAAGTACAATTTGCGCGTTTATTTGCGGCGTTTGCTAAAAAAATATTTGTGAAAAAATTTATTAATACAGTGATACCTCAATAAAAAAAAATGGATCGCTTTCTTCAAAGAGCTATAATGCTTACGTTTAAAGTACAGTTTGAACTCGTTAACCGCAACTAATAGAAATCTAGGTAATTGCACTTATTGAGAAGGTTGCAACCACCGAGGAAAAATATATAAATAGAAAAAGATTTTTTTTAAACATCTCGAGTATTGTTGTTTGCACTTTATTCTTATTAATGTTTATTATTATAGCCGTCTCATGAAGCTCTTTCCGAAATAGGAAAAAAGATTACAATGCTATATTTCTTAGTGTTGGAAAAATCGATGAATTGCTTGTATCGTATGTTGCGATCACCGAGTTCATACTGTAGCTATTAAGTATTTTGACTATGTGTTGAATTTAAGGAAAACGTCGGGACTCCCTCACACTCAGAGTGTCAAGGGCTGAAAGATTTGGCTAATGAGAGGCAAACACAAAAAAAGAAAAGTAAAATCTCACAAGTATGGAAATACTATAAAACGTCAGATGACAACAAATTGGCAAAGTGCATTAACTGCGGAAAGGAGTGCCCCAGCAAAAATACTTCAAATTTGCATGATTATCTGAAAAGATTCCACCCTGGCTTGGAAAATCATGTCCCAGATTCCAGCACTCCAGCTGGAGGTATTTCGGCGGATATTGACAATATTGCATCGACAAGCGGTAGTTGTAGATCGTCGATGCATTCTGTAGCTTCGCTAAATTGTTTTGGAGAGGCGAAGCAGGCTCAAGGAAGAAAATGTGAACATTCTTTAATTCTTGAACCAAAACTATTGGATCAAAAACATTAATATCGTATATGAATTTTCTTGTTTAAAAATTAAACAAACTTTAAAACCAAATATGTATGTGGACGGGACTATCGTCGACTATCGATAGTACTATCGACAACTATCGATGGTTGTGAAATTACTATCGTCGACTATCGATGGCGCCGACTATCGATAGTTCTCCACCTCTACTGCAGACATGAGTGTAAACGGAAGAATGGTTTTTGTATGGATTGCTTCTATCTCTCTCTCTATATTATATTTTTTACTGTCAAAAAATTAAAGCATTCCAGGCATGGCTTTGGTGCTGTTTAGTTGGTTAAAAAAAGCAACAGCAATAACAATTAGAACTTAGGCATCTACTGAGAACAGCCGGCATTTTTATACTCTGTAACTATAGGTACAAGAGGTATACTAGATTTGTGCAATGTTTGTAACAGTCAGAAAGAGGCTTATCATCCATCCGTCCGTCCGTATGAACGCCTAGTTCTCGGGGTTCAGAAGAGCTAGAGACAGCAAACCTTACCAGCTGGTGCGTATATTTTCTCAGAAGATGAATATCTTTCCCCGATCCGCCACAGTAGATTTTCGCGGTATTTGGCCACTCCATTTAATATCTTCATCTAATTTAACAAAGTGATGCGTCATGGTTCTACGCATGTATGTGTCAAAAATGAACAAAATCGGACAAATACAGCAAAAGTTATAGTCAAAAATATTCAAATTTCAGCACCCCTTGCCAATGAACTGCGTCAATATTTGGACTCTACCTAATTATACAAGTGACCTCGAATCACAATTTTTAGTAAGCTGATTCATGTGGCTCTAATGAACAAATCCACATGCAATCTGCACGATGCAGATCCCCACCCTCGCAATCGATTTACCGTGTTTTCTCCCAAACCATTCAACATATCAACTTGAAACTTATTCCATTTACTTTAAATAGCTTCTTTGACGTAACTTTTTCTCACCACAATCGGTACAAATTTACAGAACTTATAGGTTAAAAAATTAACTCCAATTGGAAAGCTCTTAGTAGGAATATGCAAAAAAAATTGTTTCGAGAGAAAAGGTACAGGGTATTCCATTATCGGTGTATTAATGATACATCAGCAAAGGGAATACAAGATTGCTTTCACTTTCATAATTATTATAATAATTGAATGTTAAGACACCGTTTGGACGCCAAAGTAATGTTAATATAGTGAAACAAAAAGAAGTTCTTTGGAATGAAATAAAAGTATTGTAAAAAATAAGGCAAATAAAGTTGTACATACTTCAGAAGCGTGCTTGTAAAGCACGTGCATTTTTTCCAATAAGAATTGTTTTCCTACTTTTAAATCCGATGCGGGTAAACAACATTTGTCTGAGCCAAGACTTTTGGGATTCACTGTAGGTAGTATGTTGTCCTACACAACACCAATTTGATGGGGATAGGTTTGCGCTTTTTGTTTACTGTTGCTTGCCTCATGCAGCGCACTGTTGTTATTGGGCGTGTCACATAAATTATGAGCTTTGCACACAAATAGATAGAGGCAGAATGGTTAAGTAAATTACAGTGCGTGCAAATTTTCCTGTGAACATGAAATTATAATACTGCTCTTAACTGCTACCGCCGCGCTCCAGTTTATAATGAGCCGGCAGCTCCAGCTCGCTTGGCTGAGGCATTTATGCACTTAGTTTTTAATAAACTTGATAGGAGCGTTGTTAAGCTGGTTTCTTGGCCATAACAACTTACAAACTGTTGCGGTTTAAGTGCAGTTTACGGTTGATTATTATGTTTTTGACTACACAGACCGCACCGAGTTTCCGGTTGGGTAAAGAGTTAAAGCACGTCAATACATTAAGTTGGGGCTTATGCTCGCTTCTGCAAGTTAATGGTTCAATTTATTGAAATCTGAAATCCTTAGATGGCCCAAAGCGCCCCCAAATCCAATGGATTCACTTTACCTAAGCCTCGTAATTAAACGAAAATCTACAAAGAGTGCCAAGGCGACAAATGATGTCACGCTACCTCTTCAATCTACCAAATACACATATGTATAGTTTTTTATATATCTACAAAAAGTATAATAATAATAAAAATGTGGGCGACCAAAAGAGACTCTGTCTGACTGACACTACTATATGTATATTTTGTTGAAATTGTTTACATTTCGCCTTGAGGTCTCATTAAAAATACAATAAATATATATCACAAATGACACAAACACCCAACGACATCTAGACAAGCGACATTATTAATTGCCGAATCATGCAAATCAACTAGCAAATTACATATAAAAACGAAGAAAAAATAAAACATTCGGAAATTAATTGCTAATATCTCAGCGTTTCAACGTTATGCATAATCTAACAACACAAAAGTAGCGTCAACTAAGTGTTTATAATATTTTAAATTTTGTATATTTTTTATATTATTTTTTTTTTTTGTGCTTATTATTAATTAGCAGTCATTTCATTTAATGAAAAAGAGAAAGATTCGTAATATATTAGGCAATCTTTCTGCATTCGGTTGCTTTGTTAACCGTCTTATTTATTAGTTATTAATATGTATCAATTCATTTAGTTAAGGTATTGGAAACACAAAAAGTATTCAAAATAAATGACCATCTTTATCGATTCCATCGACCACAACGCAATAATAATTTGTTTTGAATTTATATATTAATATTTAAATAATATCTAAGACATACTCTCTCCCTCTCATACCTCTCATTGAGAATGGGATAAAGATATCATCTGCAGCTAAAATATTTTTGACTCGTATGCGAACCTAGAACCAACCTAGAATGTTCTATATAACCCTGCAGCATGTGCAAACTGACAGAACTGAATGAAAAAAAAATAAGAAGCATGTTTGTGACACTAGCAACAAAAACTACGACTGAAAAATATTTTTCAGCCTCCATTCGTATTCGTATTAGACATACTATGTGTATATTCATATTCATACTCATATTCATAGTCATATTCACTCATATGCGTTGAGAACTTGGAGCTGCTGCAACAGCAGCAGCTGTCATAAGATAACATTTTTCGCGCGCCTGCATATTGCATATGAATAATGCGAATATTCGTTTGTGTGCGTGCATCGTGGCAAACACAATCTTTTATACTCGTACTTTTATACCCATGCAACATATTCTAATGCTTGGTGACACCAAGTGACAGCAACAGCGACAGTTGCTGTTGCCGCATGTCGTTCTCAGGTGGCGCAGAGATGGTTACTCGTCGTCTCCTCTGGCCTCTGTGTCTCTCTGTTTATTGCAGTGAGAAATCCATTGCGTAGAAGGGTTTTTATCTTATTCGTTTATGTTTAACGATAAATAAAAAAGTTAAATGTCGGGAAATCCAAATTCATGTGCCGGTGTCTTTTTTTTAAATTTATTTAATGCCTAAGGGCTCCACCACCCCGTTGATATGCTCGTCGTACCCCTCCTTCCATGCTCATTTCGGCACATCCTTTCTTCTAGCTGGGACTTGTAAGGTATCCTAAATTTTTACCATCTTTTTCCAAGTGAGAACTCCAGCAACCTCTACATTCCACAGTTAGCTTTTTACCAATGTACCTCAAAATCCACATACGATGAAACAAAGCAAAATAACAACATGAATAGTCTTAGTTTGCCTGCATTATAGACGTTACCTATGCAGATCTTTTGGTAAAAATTAGGCCTTATTAGCTCTTATAGTTTTCGAAATTAGTAAGGGGTGATGTCCTTTACATTTCAATGGTGGCACATCTTTATCAGCAACATCATTGTCAGCTATAGACTGCAGCGTGAGGCATAGGACTCTAACGTTTCTTAAACACACCATACCAACAATCCAGACAAGTTCATTTTAATTTTTGAAAACAACGATTTTTAAAGATTTTATTTTTGAAACATATACCTGGACTATCTTTAATATGAAAAAAAAACTATTCAGTTATGATCCCTGTGTGCAAAGTGGTGGGAGGTGCCACATTACTCTCCGTACTCTCCGGACATCGCACCATCCGATTTCCACCTATTTCGATCGATGGCACTTGCATTGACTGACCAGCGGTTCACTTCTTAGGAAAGTACAAAGAACTGCGTCGATTCATGGATAGCTTCAAAAGACGAGTCGTTCTTCCGAGCCGGAATCCGAAAATTTACCAGAAAGATGGGGAAAAGAAGTGGCTAGCGATGGGCAAGACTTTGAACATTACATTTTGTATCCATTTTTTTAGAATAGTTAAAAATTAAAAAAAAAAAGTCCGTATAGCGCGCTAAAATTGATAATTTTTAGTCTTGTCTGTATTTATACGTTGCTACACGATTAAATAATAATTGATAATTGACAGTCTTTTTCAGTATGCTGTAAAAGAAGAATTCTTCGAGAAATAGTTTTTATTTTCCAAAAATTTATACTTATAAATTATATTTTACAAACTACATACATATTTTAATTTTTAAACACAATAAATTTTTTAGTCTCTATACTTTTAGAAAATGCTGAGACATCGTGTATCATGCACAAAAAAAAACTAGCTAAATTTCATTCGTTATAGTTTTTTTATATCCACATACCCACTCTTAGTTTGCACAGAAACTTGCCTCGACTAAGATATTTTTATTACAAGAATCTAATCTAAAATCTTACTTAATATAAGCACTAATAGAGTCTAAGAACATTAAAAAAGATTTGAAAATACTGTTCCTTTTTTTAAACTATTTCGGAAATTCCATTTGGTTTCAAATGCAACAAAGTAGTCGGAATCAAACCACTTTAAAAATTCGATTTCGAGTTATTGCAAAAAGAAGCCGAACGGTTAACATAAGCTACTTAGAGCAATAAATTAATTGGTACATTATCTGAAAGAAACAGTCTGGGAATATTAAAGTTTTAACCAACATCCAACAACCAACATGGATGTCGTCGATTTCATCTTGGATTGATGGGTTTCGGCGTGATCTCTGTTTGTGAAGTTCCGTACGTTGACCCAGCTGAATGCTGTATTTTGCTGATTTGCAATTAAACTCTATGTATTAATAAATACAAAAATACAAAAGGTTAAGCATTAAAAATATACAAAAATAAGGTATTTATGGTTTTTATTTCGTATTTTAGTTCTCGATTGATTTGGGAGATTGAACTGTTTTATGTGCAATATTTTATAGGCTGAAACCAGTTGTATAAAATGCCATTAAATTCTATCAAATTGAGACATTTGCGAATGCTGGCTGCCCAAATCAATTTGTGAGACGCATTTCAATCGAATTGAAAGTATCTTTTAAATACAACAGCTCACAAACACCTATAATAAACAGATCGACAAAGTCATAAAAATGCCACTAAACGTAAAATAAACAATCATTAACGTCACATTTTTACGAGGTTTTTAAGCCGAACTCAACATCTCCGACGTATACATAAGTAAGCGCAATAATAAAATCTATATTTTTAAAAGCATCTTAATGAATATGACGCTATGAATGTATTAGCGCCACAGTCTATTAGCCGATTGCCAACTATCCGAAATTTATAAAGCAGTTTTACGTAGGCAGCTGATATGCCTGTATAAATTTGGTCGGTGATTTCGCGCTTTATTTGACATCAGCTTAGCTTTGCTATAATTACGAATATTTAAATAATGCGTAGCACTAAATTTATTGGTCAACACTTTGATCACCGTATTTTAAAGATTGCGGGTATTAAACTTAATGCTATGAATACTTGATTGCACTCTTTTGTTTTTATTTCGATGAACTCCAAGTGAATTTACATACTTATGACTTGAGCATAAGTTTAAATCTTAATGATTATTTCACATTTAGAAAGATGTTTATACACAAAAAAATCCGGTTTTTAAATGTATTGCCAAAATTATTAACCATCTATGCATCTACAAATGTATCTATGCATAAGAGCGTAGTGAGCAAATATCCAAATTTCGTTGTGTTCTCTAAAATATTGGCAGACAAGTATGGCTGACGCTCTCTTAATATCCCAACCACTGTAAAAACAGAAATTTCCCAAAATGGCCACTCAACATGTCGATCATTTAATAAGCTTGAACTTATCTAGCAGAAATAAACTAAATAATTATGTGTTACTTATTGTTCGTGAATTGTTTGCTTCAAAAATATAAAGATTTATCATCACAAATTTATATCTATTTGACAAAATACCCAATTTGTTTGCTTTTACTACTAAATTCGAAAAATGTACTACAGTTTTTATGTTTTTTCTCACTCGCACTCTCATTCTCCCACTATTTGCGTTTGTAGGCATGCGCTCTCAGTTGGCGCTTGGGCGCTCTCTTGTACTCACTGCTCTCAGCATTACTCATTTTGCAAATACATGCATACAAAATGTTCACATATATACAACACAAAAGCACACTTGTTGAAAATGAAAACGGGAACAACGAAGAAGAGCACAAATACCTTGAACTGAAAACAGAAAACTAGACTGAATGCTACCCATTTGGTGTTGTGAAAGCGGCTGCAACCAGCATTATACAGCACTGCTCACTGCACTCAATTTGCCTCTGGGGCTCCGTGTTGGACACAACTCAGCTGCTGCTTCTGAGGCACTCATTCAACGGCAACCACAAAAGTTGACGGGGAAATCGGAGAACGTATTGTTGTAGTACGTCGTCGGTCGTCTCGTCTCGTCGCGTCTCGTCTCGTTCTCGTCTAATAAACGAACTACACAATGCGCGCGTGTGTGTTGGAGACATGAATGTTGTTTATAGGTTTTTAGTCGAATTTTGTTTTTCGCGTAAAAAGTACGTTGGAACGGATTGTGTGCGAGCGTATTCCGCCGCTGCCTGTTGTTTTTAAGCGCAATACCAAAGCTACGAAACGTTGTAGAGCCATTTTGCCAACGCGAGTGCGAAACGAATACTTAATACTAATATGTCTTATGTAAATGCATATTTTATAAACAATTGTAATCAACTGATGTGAGAGTGATCAAATGGTGCTTTATTTTGAGCTGCTTCTATTCGTATAAAGAGACTGAATATTCAAACAGTGCTACTCATAAATATACATATAAACAATAGATACAAATATATCAATAAAAAAAAAATCAAAAAGTTTTCCTTTTGTTTTAGTGTCAGCATAAATCTAACAATTTGACATAACTATAAAAATATTAAAAGTCAAAGTAAACGCCGACTTGTTTCCCATAAATTTATACACAAACATACATAAATATATATATATGTACTAATAAAAAAAAATATATAAATGTGCCATAAACAAGGCATTTAACCAAATCAAATCATAGCCAAATGGCAAAGCCAAAGAGTGTTTCAATCCAATAGTGAGCTAAAAAGTATGAATTCATTCCATTTGCGTAGTAGTACGCATACGTAAATATTTCTTTCGAACAATCCGCAGTATTGCCGACGCGATCCGCACTCGAACCAGTATAACGATACAATAAATGGGAATAAACATTATCATCGTATATAAAAGCGTACTATATAATAAGATCGGATAACAGGCGCTAGTGCTAGTAATTATAATATGTACTTATGTATATATATACATATGTACTAGTTTTATAAATTTATTACTCAATTAAGGCGGCAGCGGCAGCAAAAAATAAAAATGCATCAAGCGTGAAATAATCAGTGCCGTAATAATAAAAATATCTTTCACGGAGTTGAAAAAATAATCAACTACTCTACTGGTGCGGTCGGTCCTTAAGCGCAAGCGCAGTTGTTATTTTTAAACAAGTTGGTAGCTCCGTTCACTGTGACTTGACTTGAGTAACTTTTTTCTGCGCAAGACATTTAGCTGCTCGTGAACTTTAATCATCCCTTCGTCTCGTTGTTATTTATCATCAAACCAAAGAAAAAATAGTCAAAGTGGATTTAACAAATTATAATAAAATGCTGCAATCCAGCAATCATCATTACTTGAGGCCGGATTATATGGCAGCAGCATCAAGCACGGTAGGTTTTGAAGCAAGTCTCAAAGTTTATACTATATATTTGGAAAACGGTAAAATTATTATTAAGTACGGCTTAAACTTGACAGTCGTATAATTTACTTTGTAAACGTTTTACAACTATTGACGGACTAGCCTTTTTCAATACCCACACAATCTATAGATTATTTAATGATTAATGACGTCGCCTTATAATTAATTACAAATAATAAAATCAAATAAACGAAACTTGACAGCTGTCACTACCATCATTTGTTGTTGTTGCTGTTGTTGGCGCCCCACTCAGTCACTCAATACACTCAGCTGCACCCCCTGAACGAAACAATACTTTATAAATTAAAAAAAAAAATCCACAAATTTGCCAGCAAATGAGTTTCTATAAAATTTCAGAGAGTAGTAGTTTGTTAAAAAGCCCAACTAGCTGGCAACAAAATGAAACCCAATACATCTTGTTAGACAATAAATCAAAACCGCCTTGGGAAAGTCTGTCCGTTGCCTCAATCAGCTAGTTTAAATATTAAAATAAATGACAGACAGACGACAGACAAGCAACACTCGTTCGAGTTCAAAACTCGCTTTGAGTCGTCTCCACATGTACATAGTAGTATCCACTATAAAAAGCAAATAAAGTGCATATGTCAGCTGACCGCAAACATCATTAATATAATTAAATGTGTCAGTCAAGCAGCCATTTATGCAGTCAGTAAGTCATTTTAGCCATTTTAACCGCATACAACTGTTTGAGCTCCGGAGGCAGTTGGCAGTCACCGACCGGTCAGCAGTCAGTTGAGCACTGCTTAACACGGTTGAACTTTCGTGACACTGTTGAACACTGAAATTTCACATGCGTATATTTCAAGGATGTGCTTCATAAGAAATTGGTTTTTTATTTCAGTTCATCGTGTAGTGTATTCACAAGTCGCTAGTCTTAGGCAATTTATCTTCAAACAAGGCAATAAAAATAAAAGTTACAATAAATAATAATAGCGAGCGTAAATTGAACGATCAATTTCAATTAACGTTCATAAATTTACCATTCATACCCCATAAACCAGCTAATTTAAACTACACATTTTTCCACGATTCGATTTGTTCAAGTACATATGAAATTAGTTGCCATTTGTGCGCCTTAGAACTCTGTATGTATGTACATATGTATGCACCTATGTACCTACATAGTAGATGATCAATATTCGTAAATACATAATATACTCGTACGACATATTTAAATTTGCTTTATTAGTAAAGTGAAGTGCCCAAAGGCAGTATTTATGCCAATGCATTTAAACTGTTGCTCAAATTGTTAATAATAACTTGTTTTACGAATGTACTATATTTACTGTCAAAGATTGCAAAAATATAGCCAGCGATAATCAGTGGAGAATGAGGTTTTAACAGCAAATCCATAATCGTAAAATGCGGCAACAAATTAGCCAATAAATAAATATAACAATTATCATATTAATGTGACTGTTGATAACAGTGTAAATTTGCACTGCTTTAAGCAGTACAAAGTACATTTGTATAAAATAAAGTCTAATAAATAGCTTTTCCCAATTATTTCTAATTTTTTATTTAATATAACGCCAACAGCTATGGTAAATCTGAAATCCGATGGCAAATGTATAGAATTTTACAGAAATTCCATAAAAAAAGAGAATAAAATATAGTAATGATAGTATAATCACAGACATATTATCGGCGTCGAACTGAATCAGTTCGGTGGCATTTGGTCGCAGCAGTAGATCGTTGTTATATACCCACATATAGATATATAGTATAATATGCTGCCAGCAAATATTCATGGCTAGCCGTCAATGGGTGTGGCTTTCAATCAAATGAGTAAGCCAAAATGGATGGCAAATAAATAATCAATCTCAATCACATCAATTACAGTATTTTTTTTTTAAATAATGGATTGTCTGAGCTGTCAGTCTATGGTTTTCGATATAGAAAATTTGTCACATGATTTCAGTAGCCGAAGGGCTAATTTATTTTGTAATGTAAGAAACTAATGAACAAATCCATATCCAAATTTGATCGACGCGGCCCACCAACCCCCGCTATCGATTTACCGTGATGTATCCCAGATACCTCAACATATCAACTGGAAACTTACCCAACAACCTTAAAATAACGTAACTTTCGATTCCCATCAAAATCGGTATAAATTTATGGAACTTATGGTACGATATTTAGTTGTGCACCAAAAAAGCATGTTCCAATGGGAACGTACTTAAAAGGAATATATGTAGAAGTAAAATTTTAATCGATAAAATCGGTACAGGGTATTACACTGTTCACTATTACTGGTACAATAGTCCATCTGTCCGCCCGCTCGTAGATCTTTGAGATAATAAGAGCTAGAGTAACCAAACTTTCAGATTAGGTCCATTATTATTCCATTGGAATTAGTTTATTTTACTTTTTCGATATCGGGGTTACATTATATAGCTCCCATAGGGGTGTTTCAGAGGGTCTCGAAAATCAAAATCGGTTGACTATATCATATAACTCTCATAGGCCCGATCGGTAAAAAAAAAACATTTTTTCACAAAATTTGGTATGTTCCGTTTGTTTGTGAAGATATCGTAACCAAATTTGGCGTTCGGAACTTATTAATAGGTCCCAAGTACTGCAAAAATAGTTGCTATAAGACTAATTGGTTAAAAAATAGTTTTTGCGTAAAATTAGTTATGTTTCGTTTGTTTAAGAAGATATCATAATAAAATTAGGCTCTCGGAAGTTTATTTTTTCCCAAGCACTGTAAAAAATACGTGATGTTTCGTTTGTTTGTGGTTTTATTTTAATTGCTCTTAGGCATAGGCGTAGTGCCCGGTACTTTCCCTTTATAAATGCAAATTACGAAAGCATTTTCCCAAGTTCTCTCTTTTACTCTCTTTGCTCTCTAATTCAAGAACACGTTTTCCGTTCGAAAACAAGCCTTGCGTAAATGCATTTGTGGCGGGACTTTCACAGCAATTGGGTTATAGTGTTTCTTTTGTGCTCTTTGAATTCTTGCACTTAAAAAAGGTTATGGGATTGATCGCGGAACGAAATATTTCTGCAACACGTGTTAAATGCTGGTATTAAGTCATAGCGTACAAAGAAAGAACTTACTTAGGGTAGATGAATCGCCAATAATTTTTGTTTTTTTATTACTGGGGACATTTTCAAATGCCAAAAACTCAAACCTGCTTCAGCTATCCACAGCTACTGACAGTTCAAGGCAAAGCATCTGACAGCAACAAACATAGTAAATAATATAATATAAATAGAAATTAAAGAGCACGCAAAAGTTGTTCTTTTAAAATGACATGAATGTCATGTCAAATGCCAAAAACATTTGCTACGATGCTACCTCGCTCGACTAAAGCCGGGACATGGCGCAGTCCTTTGTCTTATGTTGTTGACAGCCACATCACATCAACTAGAAAATGACGTATACTAAATTCTACGAAATCTTGGCAAAAAAGAAACGGAATGCTTTTGGGTGGTGAATTATTAAAATGAATCTATTTCCGCTTTTGCTCATGGCTGGAGTTTCCATCATCATGGTCTTATCATCTTAAGGTTGAATATTAGCATAATAAGTTTTAATTTTTCGCACTGTTTCGTGCTTTTAGTTAGGGGTCTGTTGCCTATTCAAATTATTCAAAAATAATGCAAATGTACATCCAATTCATTTACTCAACAGTCTGGCTGTCAGTTTTTTTGGCAGAATGTCTGGCGGCAGGCTTTGTCTTGTCTCCCTGTCATTTTGGCGTAGTCTTACAACATTTTCTTATCTTGAAATCGACCCAGAGGTGCAAGTGGAACTCATTTCAACAAACACTATAGAAATGCATTCAGGGCTCTGTTTAAACTCCCCTTTTCATTTTGCGTTATTTAGGTCTAGATGTATTTGCATATCTTGGTATTTTATTATGCAAAATGAAAGACTACTAAGGTAAGGCTACAAAGTAATATCAGAGTAAGAGGCGTCAACCATGTCAATCAATCGCTCACTTAATACTTCAACTACTAGTCTAGAAATATAGTCCAAGACATTTGGATTTAAGTCAAATTATAAGGGAAATATCCCACAAAAATACACACTCACTCATGCCGACAGTTGTTGTTGTCGTTCTCATTGTTGCTGTTGCTGTTGTTGTTGTTGTTGTTGTTGATGACAAAAGTTGTCAACGCATGTGTAGCGCATAATTATAAATAACACGTAATTAACGCGCTGCAAATGCGAATGACACCTCAACTTTTGTGCAACTGACAGCTTAGCAGCCAGGGCTGCCTGCTTTGTGCGTTTGTACGTACGTACGTTGGCATGTCTGCGTGCCTCCGTCAGATTGTGACAGCAGTGTGGCAGAAAGGCAGAGAGGCAGCGTGGCAGCAGGGCAGAGAGGGTATGACAACACTGACAAGTTGCATGTGCAATGGCTGCTTAAATAATAAAGTGTCATTGGATTTATTATTGCGCCATAACGTGGCGCTGGCAACCCACAACTTACTTATGCATGGTTAGATGTCAGCGGTGTCAAAAGGGGCCCAATAACGATGTCAATTAGAGTTAAGGAGTGATTTGCTAGCGTAACAATACGAGTAGCAAAACTGTGTTGTGTATGTGGTCACATCTTTAGAGCCAAAAATGGCGTATGTAAAGTCGGGCGCGGACGACTTTGGGATACCGTGTACCACTAGCTTGCTCAAAAGCATCAAACACAATTTGGCAATCACATTCTTCATAAAAAACCAAAAACTGAAGAATTTTGAAGCAACAATTTTTTGTTGACCGATCATTCCTATGGGAGCTACATGATATAGTCAAACGATTTTGATTAAATTTATTACAGTGCTTAGAAACTATAAAAAACTTACGAATACCAAATTTTGTCCCAGTATCTTCACAAACAAACGAAACACAACAAATTTAGTTAAAAAAACGATTTTTCGGAAGATCGGCCATATGGCAGCTATATGGTATAGTCAACCGATTCAGTTCAAATTTGGTATATTGATTAAGTACTTTAAAAAACTTTCAAATACCAAATCTGGTTACGATATCCTTATAAAAAAATGAAATATAGCGAATGTTGTATAAAGAAAAGTTATTTTGGCCGATCGGTCCTATGGGAGCTATATGATATTGTCAACATATTTTGATAAGATTTGGTGCAGTGCTTGGAAACCATAAATCCTGTACCGTATGGTACAAAGGGTATATTAAGTTTGTGCAATCTCAGAGATGGTAAGAGCTAGAGTAACCAAACTTTCACATTAGATCCCATATTATTCCATATCCATATCGACAAAAAAAAAGGTTTTAGATGGATAATTCGTTTGTTCGTCGTTTGTTAAATTTGGTATTTTATAGTTCCCAAGCACTGTGTCAAATTTGATCGAAATCGGTTGACTGTATCATACAGCTCCCATAGGAACAACCGGCACAAAAAAAAAAATGTTTTCTTAAAAACTCTTCTGTTTTTGGTTTTTTTGTGAAGGAACCGGATTTTATTGCAAGCTAGTGGTATAGGGTATCCCAAAGTCGTCCACGCCCGATTTTACTTATGCCATTTTTTTTTTTTTTTAATGTCGTCTGAAACACCCCTATGGGAGCTATATAATTTAACCCCGATATCAATAAAATAAACTTGTCTCCTATAGAACATTATGGGATCTAATGTAAAAGTTTAGTTTCTCTAGCTCTTACCATCTCTGAGATCTAAGCGTTCAAACGGACGGACAGACGGACATGGGTATATCAACTTCTCTTGTCACCCTAATCATATTTTAGGTAACTTTGAGGTGTCTCCGACGACTCCTCGTATAAGTTACATACATATTCGGCTTGCACAAACTTAATATACCCTTTGTACCATACGGTACAGGGTATAAAAATTATGATTCGGTCGAAACAGCCCCGATAGTTGAATGCCTTGAAGTCGAGGAAATATCCCATACATTCATAATTGATGAGCAATAGGCAATCTATTTAAAAATTTCACCTACAAGTGGAGGGAGTACCGAATCAATGTTTGTATGGGAATGTTTTTATTAAGTTGAATTGAATGTTAGAACTCAGCCCTGTACAATTTGTTGTTGCAAAAGTCCTTTAACTTTTCATCTGATCCACTGTATCACAACCGTGAATACCTTAACTGATACAATTCAAACAATTTTTTTAAGAACTTGCACCGATTGACGAAAAATCGTGGAGAATTGATTTCCATAAATGGTACTGAAATCATTTCTAATGTCTCAAGAAGTACATGAATTATTTATATGCAGCAACCTTGATACATACATAAATAACCTCTGAAACTATATTTCCGACAATTGAGAATGGTGATAACACCGAGCTTTATTGTGGTAAGGAAAATGAATCAGAACAATTTTTTCGAGTTCGTTTTGAAACTTTTTGTGCTCCCAATTTTTTGCAAACGAAATTAAAACGAATTGACAAAATAGTTTTAAATCATTTTTATACTGAAATAATTTAAAATATTTTTGGAAATTCTTAGATTATATTTATGCTAACTTGAAGCTATATATTTATAATAATATATTTTTTCTGAGAAATATTCAAATTTATCGAAAATAAAATGGAAAATGTCATAAAAATATTAAAGTTGATGCTGTTGGGCTAAGAAATAGTTATAAAATGAAACAAAATTAAAAAAAATTTTGATTATTTACAAATACTCAGGTTTTATGAAAATTTGTTGATTTTAAATTAAACTGAGCATTGAATTGCATTAAAACAAATAAAAATTTAGCGTTAAATTGTAATTTATTGGGATCGGGTTTACTTGGTATATAACACATATTAAAAAAATATATCCCAAAATTACCGAAATCTTCAATAAAATCAATTCAAATTAGTTTCAATGATAATTCCACTCAATAAAAAAGTCATAAAAATATCGTAGTAAGGGAAAAATTGATGGTTCTCATATTTTTGTGGCGATTTTGAAATACATTGATAAAAAATGTTCTACTTAGTGTATGTTCGAAAACCATTTTTGATTATTTGAAATGTTTTTATTCTCCGATTTCTTTAAAAACCATTTTTATAGATACTACGTTTTTGCGTTGACATCTGAAATTTTGGTGGTTTCATTGCTACAACGTCAAAATCGTGCATGGCAACCCACAAGGCGTGACAATTTACTTACCGAGATAATCGCAATATATTACCTAAGTGAGATAGTTAAAATCGACTTAATTTCAAGTGTCGCTATTAGAACCCCAAGGATTGTTTCTCAATCGAGTATATTGATTTATTTCGACTTTTTATGGCTGTTTTTTACTACCCATTATTATTATTTACAGTGCATTTGACAATAAGTGACACCTTTACATTTCGCGACAAAATAATAATATAAATTTGTCTGTTTCAACGATTTTGTAATGTGATAAACTTCTCTCGTGAGTGAGTCACTCACACTAATTAACACGGTTGCCAAATTTACAGCCATAATCAATGCACACAGTAAATTGAAATAAATAATATGGTTAACCCAAAAACACTGACATAAATTTGCTCTGCAAATTACTGTCTAATAATCTCTGCCGCATCTTGCGCGGTCACAATATATATATATATATCTCGTATGTATGAACTGCAAATTATGCACATGCAACACACACATGCAACATACACACACCGCAAAACAAAAACCACAAATCGAGGCATACATCAAAATAAAAGCTTGTAAATAGCGTTATACTAGAAAAATAAATGTACAAAATGCCAACTGACAACTAAATAGACACGTAATGTTGACAAAAGTCTGACATGAAATCAAAAAAAACAAAAAAAAAATAATAATAAAAATAAAAAACACGTTGACAGCTCTCGGAACGAGTGCGACAAATACAGCATGGCAGCGACTTGGTCGACTTGGGCCCCTGGTTCCCTGGTTGCTTGGCAATGCAATGCAGCCGACTGTCTACTCACTTCAGCTTAAAATGAAAGAAAGAGTGACACATGGAAATGACATTAATGTGTCACTCAAAGTACAGACTGCATATATTGCTGCGCACAATAAAAAGGAAGAAAACAAAAAAGCCAACCATGAGCAAGATAGAGCAAGAGAGAGGAGTAACAATTGCAATGATGCGAGCGAGGTTGACAGGCCGGCACTTTTGATGGCCAGCTGTCTAGTTACCAATTGGCGCTAGTCCTTCAATTTCAACACTTTCTAACGCCTAGAATTTGGGCTAAGAAATTGTGAAGTATACCTTGTATGGAGTCTAGAATAATTCGTGCCCCACCAGAATTAAATTTGTACAATTTGTCTCCCATATTTTCCCTTTAATCGCCTTGCCTAAAGTGTTTGGCATGGATACAAGACCCATACGCAAAGTTACACATCGTAAAAATAATGTAAACGCCTTCATAAAGTTATCTAGGCGGCGTCATCATCCTAATGGCGTCGGATCACAATTTTTGCTTATCTGCATTATCCGGTAATTCAAATTAATAGCAGCTACTTCTTTATGTTGACGTGCATGTACGGGATATTGCAGCTCTGGCCAAGTGTTTTTCAAGAAAAATGTAGAAAGTAGTACATTCAGTACATAAAGTTACATTACATTAAAGTACATTAGCCACAACGATCGTGCTTAAGCTGTGACAGTAAACCTTAAAGGTAACTGCACTAGTTTTGTGAATAGTTTCGAAAATTATTGAAATTTGGCTTGTCTACACTCAGTTTCTTCTTATTAAGGTCCCTAGGCGCGAAAAACTGCAACTTATTTTGGTTACAAGGTGAATATCTCTAGAAACAAAACACGTTTATCGAGATTTTGTGGCGCTAATTTTTTTTAAAGTGAAACGGTTATAATATAATAAATTTTTTTTTTTTAAATGGCGACTTTTAACAAAAAATGGCGTACGTTAAGTCGGGCGCGGACGACTTTGGGATACCCTGCACCACTAGCTTGCAATAAAATCCGGTTCCTTCACAAAAAACCAAAAACAGAAGAATTTTTTAGCAAAAAAATTTGTTTTTGACCAATCGTTCCTATGGGAGCTATATGATATAGTCAACCGATTTTGATGAATATCTTCATGAACAAACGAATTATCCATCTAAAACCTTTTTTTTTTTTGTTGAGGTCGTCCGAAACACCCACATGGGAGCTATATAATTTATCCGCGATATCAAAAAAATAAAATAAACTTGTCTCCTATGGAATAATATGGGATCTAATGTGAAAGTTTGGTTACTCTAGCTCTTACCATCTCTGAGATCTAGGCGTTCAAACGGACAGACGGACATGGGAATATCGACTTCTCTATTCACCCTGATCATATTTTAGGTAACTTTGGGGTGTCTCCGACGTCTCCTTCTATATGTTACATACATTTTCGGCTTGCACAAACTTAATATACCCTTGGTACCATACGGTACAAATACAAAACATGAATTATCTTCAAAATATATTTGTTGCGTTATTTTATGTAACAATAATTTTTTTACTCTTTACGTTTAGGTTCAAAGGGTATGGTAGATTTGTCCAAGATAAGTAACGGACAGTTGGAGGCGTGGCAAACCCCAAGTTCTCTTTTCCTCAGAAGATTAATTTCGTTGAATCATGGCAATATCTTTCCCCGCACCCATGTTTAATACATTAAGTCGTTTCTTTTATATGTATGACAACAATGGATAAATATCGGATAAATCAATTCACTATACGTAATTAGGTTAAAAACTAAGCTGCAATTGCCAATATTGGTAAGCGTATTCATGTAGCTTTGATAAACTAAGCACATCTAAATTTTATAGATGCGCTTTTCGATTTTTTAAGCTAGATTGAAAATTTTGTATCAGCTAAAAAGAGGGATATCACATCAAAGAAAATGGTTGCCTGTTCCTTCAAACAAAACGGGTCCTATCACCACTATACGTAGTGCAATCTGTTCTAAATAATATGGCTAAAACAAAAAAGTACTATGAACTATTTTTTGATTTAAAGAGAAGTTAAGGGCATACAATGGGCCAATGCTTCTGCAGCCACGGGATGAGATTCTAGCGAGTACTGGTTTAATCAATATTTTGATACCAAACTCATCACAAAAGAGGCTTGGACCTCTCTTGCGGCAGTTCACCCTCGGAAACCGCATACAATAAAGTGGTACAGAGACGGATCACTCACTTATCAAGGAAGTGGCCTGGGGGCAGTGGGACCCAGGACCAAATATGACGAACATCTGTCAAACCAGCATTTTCCAAGCTGAAGTCTGTGCTATTGGAAGATGTGCAGAATTCAATCTGCAAAAGAACTACCCTGACAAGGGTATCCTGTTGATAGTCAAGCAGAAATAAAGCCATTAAGCAAAGCCAACATTACATCCAGGATGGTTAAAGAAGTTAAAACGTCACTGGATAGTTTAGGATCCAGGAAAAAGCTCATGATTAGATGAGTTCCAGGACATAATCATGTTTCTGGAAATGAGCTGGCTGATAAACTCCCAAAAAAAGTGCATGCAAAGCAGCTGTCAACAATTAAGTGAACATTCAAAATAGCCGAGCTTGTTGGCATAAGTGAGAGACATGAGCACCAACGCCACAAAAAAAATCGAAATTCCAATGTACGTAACCCGCGAAAATTCTAAAATTTGCGATACTTTTTGAGCACACTTCGTAAGTAGTGACTCTCGTACCATATTGCGTTTATCTTCTGAGGTTCCAGGGTGTTCAGTTATCCTGCTTGGCCCATGATCTCATAATTAAGCAATAAACTTTAAAAAATCTGTAATATACTTTGGTAGACCATTTCCAAAAAGAATTCCAGGCAGACCCACACTTCAGTCTTCATCTGAATAACATTTTTGTGTAAATGTGTCTTTATACCAATTTTGGGCATTTAATCCAATTTTGATAAATTCTACTATTACTATAACTGTGCTAAATATATGGAAAGAGGATCGGAGCATGCCCATCTCTAGATCTCTAGCTCATACTAATTCAGAATATATGACATTTAAAAGGTCTGTCAAGCCAACAATATCAATTAAGTGGCCAACTTTATTAGCAATTACAAAATGACTCCTTTTTTCTGCGTTTTCCATTACCTTTCCGAGCATCACGGGTGTTATAGTGTCGATTTCAGCAGCAATGTTTGCCTTGAGCTCGTCAATAGCTTGAGGGTGGAAGAAGTCCGAGGGTGTTAAATCAGGTGATCTGGGTGGCCAGTCTTAGTGCCAACCATTCGAGCGATTGTTTGGCCGTATTCCAAGCGACGTGGACTGTTTGTCATAAATATTCTTTGTGTTAATTGCACTTTTTACGGAAACAAACTCAAATCATTTTCAAAATGCGCCACTGACGCGAAAATGCTAAGCGCGGCGACGACACGACATTGTTAGGTCCTGAGCAACACTCTCTCACTGCTTCAACCAGTTCATTGGAACGTCTTGGTCTTTGATGAACGGCATGTTGAAAATCTCCTACTGTCCCGTGCTCAACAAAATTCGACACGAATCGACGAATAGTATTGTTTATGTTTTTTCCGATATGCACGTTGAGTTAACACAATGGAACGACTGTTTTCGATGTAAAGTGTCACTATTTCAGCGCGCTGTTTCGGTGTGAAGCGATCCATGGTAAAAATTGTACTGAATTGACGTTTCCAAAACATATCTGAAGCAATCAATTGGTTGGTAAATGTGAAAGTTATTCAGCGCTTACATACCGCCATAAAAGATGGATGTTTGTTGATCCACAAGTTTTGGTTCAAGAATAAAAGAATATTGACATTTTCTTCCTTGAGCCTGGTTCGCCTCTCCGGAACAACTTGGCCCGCCTTGCTAAATACCCTTTCGAACTCAACGGATGTTGCAGGGATGCATTCCGTTTGGTACACCTGAAATTTAATTTAATATAAATATATATTACTTGTGTATTGATAATTTGTTGTTTTAGTTTACCTTAATCCATAAAAGAGGATACATGTCTTGGGCGGCTATAGCTATCTCCAGATATTGTCTTTTAATAATAATGTGTTTGCTAATGGATCTACCATCAAAAAATCAAATAATGTGTCCTGAGTTTTGGTCTCTGTTGCCGGGTTCAAATGGACAGGGCTTTCATGGACTGACAAAATCCCAAGCTCATTTTCGAACATTTCTGATGCTTGTTCAGCATTTGAAAACCATTCTTTTTGAATCTTGGGTCCAAAAAAGTAGCCATCCTAGTCAGTAACTAGTCAGTACAGTACCAATAAAGTATTTTGCATATTTTTTCTTCCAAAGTTTTAAATTGTGGTAAAAGATTTTTGACTTTGCGGTTGAGCCCGTATGTCATGGGTATTTTTAGCGAAGGAGTCACATATAGTCACTTGCCGATAGTCCTTAAAAAGAGTTTGCACGTTGACACAGAATGGCATATGTATCAAATATTTTATTCAAGATTTTGTAATAAAAATTAAATTAAAAATTTAAAAAACCCCCGAACTTAAGTAATTTTCATTTAAAAAGTGAAAAATAATAAAAGAAACTTAATGTTAAAGTACCTAAGAATCTATTAATAATTCTAAAAAAATACGTCGCGTTGGGGGACACGCGAGGGCAGACGTCGTTGACGGTCGTATCTTACATGCAAATTTTTTGAAGTAATTCTATGAAAGTTTTTGAAGTATTTTCTTAATTTTGTTTTTAAGTTAATCTTTGTTGCTTAATTAGACTATTTGTATTTAAATTGTTAGTTTAGGAGCGGTCCCCCAACGCGACGTATTTTTTTAGAATTATTAATAGATTCTTAGGTACTTTAACATTAAGTTTCTTTTATTATTTTTCACTTTTTAAATGAAAATTACTTAAGTTCGGGGGTTTTTTAAATTTTTAATTTAATTTTTTATTTCATACTTTTTATAGGTAGGTTAGGTTAAGTTAGACTTTAGTATATTATAATATACTTACTATAATTTAGATTCTTGTTAAGGTATAGATTACATTTAAGGTCAAGCTCGTTTGCTTTTTTTACGCATTCTCCCCACTTTCACTCCCCACAACTTTTAAACGGCTCGACCGATTTTCATCAAACATGTCTAGGAACACTCGCACATAAGTCACCTTTAATACAAAAAATTGAAATCACTGCATGCGTTCGGGAGTTATGATGCCACAGACAGACAGACAGTCAGACAGACAAATTTTAAGCCAATCGGACAAAGTTGATGTTTTTAACTTCAAATGGCCATAACTTCTAAACGAGAAGAGATAGAGCAAAAATAGCCTCAGATTCGAATCAGTGGCGTCGTCAGCTTCAATAGGACCTAATTTTAGGCCAATCGGACAAAGTTGATGCTTTTAACTTCAAATGGCCATAACTTCTAAACGAGAAGAGATAGAGCAAAAATAACTTCAGATTCGAATCAGTGGCGTCGTCAGCAACAATAGGACCAAATTTTAAGCCAATCGGACAAAGTTTATGTTTTTAACTTCAAATGGCCATTACTTCTAAACGCGAAGAGATAGAGCAAAAATAACCTCAGATTCGAATCAGTGGCGTCGTCAGCTTCAATCGGACCAAATTTTAAGCCAATCGGACAAAGTTTATGTTTTTAACTTCAAATGGCCATAACTTCTAAACGCGAAGAGATAGAGCAAAAACGCGAAGAGATAGAGTAAAAATAACCTCAGATTCGAATAAGTGGCGTCGTCAGCTTCAATAGGACCAAATTTTAAGCCAATCGGACAAAGTTTATGTTTTTAACTTCAAATAGCCATAACTTCTAAACGCGAAGAGATAGAGCAAAACGCGAAGAGATAGAGAAAAAATAACCTCAGATTCGAATCAGTGGCGTCGTCAGCTTCAATGGGACCAAATTTTAAGCCAATCGGACAAAGTTTATGTTTTTAACTTCAAATGGCCATAACTTCTAAACGCGAAGAGATAGAGCAAAAACGCGAAGAGATAGAGAAAAAATAACCTCAGATTCGAATCAGTGGCGTCGTCAGCTTCAATAGGACCAAATTTTAAGCCAATCGGACAAAGTTTATGTTTTTTACTTCAAATGGCCATTACTTCTAAACGAGAAGAGATAGAGCAAAAATAACCTCAGATTCGAATCAGTGACGTCGTCAGCTACAATAGGACCAAATTTTAAGCCAATCGGACAAAGTTGATGTTTTTCTCCCCACTTTTACTCCCCACAACTTTTAAACGGCTCAACCGATTTTCATCAAACATGTCTAACAACACTCGCACATAATTCACCTTTAATACAAAAAAAACTAAATTGACATCACTGCATGCGTTCGGGAGCTACGATGCCATAGACAGACAGACAAACAGACAAACAGACACGTCAAACTTATAACACCCCTCTTTTTGCGTCAGGGTTAAAAATGAAAATCATAAATAAAAACATTAAATTTAACAAAACGTAAAGATACAGAAAAATCAGAAACTGAATAACCTTTCCAAACAAGTAATACTTTCTTTGAATAAATTACCTGTTTCATTAGTAAATGTAATCAAATCTCAAGAAATTTGGTCAACGGTTTAGAAACAATTGCGAATCATGCCAGTGGCATCAAGAATATAAATTGCAAGGAAACTTACAAGAAATGGTTTTCTGTAGCACTCCACAATTATAACGCCATTATGTTTCTTAAGAGTGTGTGGATGAAAAAATCAGTCCGTGTAATCATGTCTGTCCATCCGTCTAATCAACTAAATCTAGGAGACCTTTCGAACTAGAAACATAAAACATTAGCAAAAGATGCTCATTTGTAAAAGAACGTGTAATGCACGTTTTCGATTTACGGCCTAAAATGTTACGTTATAACGGCCAAAAAAAAAATTTGCTATGTGGCTAATGATCGATTAACTATGCTACTTGGTGTGGGTGATTTTAAGCTAAACCCACTTTTAAAGAACTATATAAAAAGCAAGAAGAATGCTTGGATGACTACAGAAACTTTTGATGATTGTTTCAAAAATCACTTTTGTACAGAAGAGAAAAAATATTTGCGCAACAAGGCTTTGCCAATTTTGGATAATGCACCAGGGCATCCTGCTAATTTATCCGAACAAATTGAAGATGTCATGATTGAGTACCTTCCGAAAATTGCAATAGCTCTATTCAATCAATGGATCAGGGTGCCATAGCCACTCTTAAGTCATATGTATGTATTACCTACGCCAAACTTTTCGACAACTTTGAAGGTTTGAATGAAGTTGATGTGCTTGATCTACTTGAAGCTGATAGGAAACCCCTTTCATATGAAAAACTCCTTCAGTTGCTAGCAGAACCGGCATTTGATGAAGAGACAGAACCTGCTGTATCCAAACAGCTAACATCAAAAAATTTGTCGAAAGCATTTTATTATTCGAACAAAGAATAATCATCCTCCTTGAAAACGATTCTGACGTCCTTAGCGCTAAAGTTTCTCGAAGAATTTATTTAGCAATTAGCTTTTATAAAATCACTGAAGAACGAAGTAGACAAAAAGCAAGACAAACGTTGGTCAATTTTTTTAAGCTAGGCGCATCCTTACCAGCGAAAAATGATGACAGTGATCTGCAGATTACCATTTTTTTTTCATCGTCTTCAGATTAAAGTCATTTTAAAAAAACTATGTGTGTATACATACACATATTTAATGTAACATGAAGCTGTTCCATTTTTATACCCTGTACCGTATGGTACCAAGGGTATATTAGGTTTGTGCAAGCCGAAAATGTATATAACACATAGAAGGAGTCGTCGGAGACACCCCAAAGTTACCTAAAATATGATCAGGGTGAATAGAGAATTATTAGATCCCATATTATTCCTTAGGAGACAAGTTTATTTTATTTTTTTGATATCGGGGATAAATTATATAGCTCCCATATGGGTGTTTGAGACGACCTCGACAAAAAAAAAATGTTTTAGATGGATAATTCGTTGGTTCATGAAGATATCGTAACCAAATTTGGTATTTGAAAAAATTTTTATGGTTCTCAAGTACTGTACCAAATTTCATCAAAATCGGTTGACTATATGATATAGCTCCCATAACTTTTTTAAATCAAAATTCGCTATATTTTGTTTTTAAATAAAGATATCGTAACTAGATTTGGCGTTGGGAAATTTTTTAGAGCTCTTAAGCAATGTGCCAAATTTGAACAAAATCGGTTGACTATATCATATATAATAGCTCGCATAGGGCCTATCTTCCAAAAAATCGATTTTTTAACTAAATTTGTTGTTTCGTTTGTTTATTGAGATATTGGAACCAAATTTGATATTCGTGAGTTTTTTATAGTTGGGTCAGGCTTTCTCAAGTGGACCAAAAAATTACCAAAGTTCATATTTTGTTATGAAATTTTGCCAGCATCGAGTTTGATGATTCAGATGTACATTCTGAAATTTTTTTTGAAAAATTTTGAATGATTGATTTTTTATGAACAATTAAAAAATTAAAAAAATTTATGCAGCGATGAGATAAGACACGTTTTTCTCCGAAAGTTAAAGTCCGTTTGAAACAATTTTTTAACTACAGATTGACAAGAGATTATACCATCGAAATACATTTTTTTTAACTGCATATATATGTTTTGATGCTTGTAAAAAAATTTTTTTGTAAACAATTGAAAATTTAAACAATTTCTGAAAAATTGAGATCAAATATTTTAATTTTTATTTATGTACAATAATAAACGTTTGAGAAATTATGTATGCAAAAATATGCGATCATTCTCAAAAGGATCGAGCACAGTATATTTTTATGTGTCGGAATACGCGTTAATTGCAAGCATTAGCAACAAAAAATCATTTTTTGTGTATGTATTGATCGTCGCTTACGCGCGACAACAACAACGAGGGTGGTTTTTTCCGCTTGTCGCGCTGGATACATACACAAAAAATGATTTTTTGTTGCTAATGCTTGCAATTAACGCGTATTCCGACACATAAAAATATACTGTGCTCGATCCTTTTGAGAATGATCGCATATTTTTGCATACATAATTTCTCAAACGTTTATTACATAAATAAAAATTAAAATATTTGATCTCAATTTTTCAGAAATTGTTTAAATTTTCAATTGTTTACAAAAAAATTTTTTACAAGCATCAAAACATATATATGCAGTTAAAAAAATGTATTTCGATGGTATAATCTCTTGTCAATCTGTAGTTAAAAAATTGTTTCAAACGGACTTTAACTTTCAGAGAAAAACGTGTCTTATCTCATCGCTGCATAAATTTTTTTAATTTTTTAATTGTTCATAAAAAATCAATCATTCAAAATTTTTCAAAAAAAAATTTCAGAATGTACATCTGAATCATCAAACTCGATGCTGGCAAAATTTCATAACAAAATATGAACTTTGGTAATTTTTTGGTCCACTTGAGAAAGCCTGACCCAGTTCCTAAGCACTGTACTAAATTTAATCCAAATCGGTTGACTATATCATATAGCTCCAATAGGACCAAACGTTCCAAAAAAACGTTTTTTATACAAAATCCGATGTGTTTCATTTGTTTGTAAAGATATTTGAACTAAATTTAGCATTCAGACGTTATTAAGGTATTTAATGACTGTGTCAAATTTTATTGAAATCGGTTGACTATATCATATAGCTCCCATAGGAACGATTGGTCAAAAACAAATTTTTTTGCTTAAAAATTCTTTTGTTTTTGTTTTTTGTGAAGGAACCGGATTTTATTGCAAGCTAGTGGTACAGTGTATCCCAAAGTCGTCCGCGCCCGTCTTTACGTACGCCATTTTTGTTCATAGATTATTGATGGGTTTTAGAGTCTGTTATTACTTCAGGTACAAATGTATGTACTTGTTGTGTATGTTTTTTTGATTTAATTGAAATAAAAAGATAAAATGCATTTTGAATGATAAACCATATATAACAAATTTGGTACCGATCCCATTGAATTTGTATTAGAATAATTGATTCCTTACACGGATTTGCGCTTTGCGGCCAAGATTATATTATATATTATAGGGTATCATCATGAGCAGACAGAACTAAACACGGCAATAATGTAGCATTTTCTGTCTACCCAAATTTATTCGGTTATGTATTTAAGTAAGGACTAGGTATACATATATAGACAGTAGGTCAACCATTTTTTGTACTTACAAATGTTGCGTTTCTCAAAAAATGTTTTTTTTTTACAGTTGGATAACAAAACCAGTCCCTTGGCATTGCTGGCACAAACATGCAGTGCTATAGGCGCAGACACGGCGAATCCCAAACTTCTAGCGGCGAATATAGAAAAGTCCACAAAGACACTAAAGGGCACAAGCGGCTCAACATGCATAGACCAAGCTCGTGACAAATCTTCACCCGTTAGCAGCCATTCATCCTCCGTTTCAACTGGGTCTGTCGAACAACAGCAACACCAACAGCAATCAGTGCCCCAACAGCTTGCCTCAAATAAAACTCACAGCACTTTCAAACCCTACGAGTCAAACAATAACCACCTACGCGAAACATCCGACTGCGTTTCCAATACCGCAACTAATCACCATGTTAACACGCCGAGGGGCAGTGGTGGTGGTGTTACGGTAGGCTGCACGAATGGCCAACGATGTAGCTCCAACCAAAGTGCCAGCAGCTCCCAGCGCGAATCTCCCTCCGTAGCCTGCTCCTCGACTGAATTGAGACATACCCCAACAGCCAACGTTTCAAGCAACAACAATAATCCTAGCGCCAATGCTATGGACATGCACATACGGCTTAATGGCAACGGAAGCCCTCTACCTGCACGCTCCAATTCCAAAGATTCAGCTTCACTGCAGAGCCCAAGTGCTGCCTTGGGCACAAGTCGCCTTGAAGCTGCCTCTGAAGCTGTACTAGCTGCAGCAAAAGAAGCTGGTTATGTTAAAGCTTTGCATGCCGCAGCTGCTGCTGCAGGTGTGGCAACGACAAACGCTCAGGCATCTGCGACAGGAACAGGTGCTTATTATCCGGCGGCTAGTAGCTATATGTCGGGAGGTGGTATTCCGTATCCTATGGAACTAATGACTGCTAGCACTCTTATGTCACCTCATCATCCAATGTTTAAGGCTGCAGCGATGAATCCATATTTAAATTATGCGCGGCTCAAGAGTCTCGATCAGATGGCCATGCTGACACCAAATATTTGCCGCGATCCATACTGCACTGGTTGCCCTTCGAGTCCACATTTCCTCAACAAGGCCGCTGGACAAGCTTGTCCCGCTGGATGCCCACAATGTGAAGCAACTAAATCAAATAGTGTTGGAGGCTCCAGCGCAGCGGCTGCAGCCGCCGTCGCCGCTGCCTCTTCGTATCATGCACAACTAGCGGCGTTAGCGGCTGCTTCACAGCTGCCGTACGTTTGCTCCTGGATAGGCAGCGATGCTGCGTATTGTGGAAAACGTTTTGGGACTTCCGATGACTTATTTCAACATCTGCGAACACACACCGCCTCAGTGCCCGACTCGGTATTAAGCGCGGCTGCGGCTGGTGGCATACCACCGAATCATCCGCTGTTTCAACGGACTTATCCAACGCCTCCTCTCAGCCCGCTATCTGCAGCTGCTCGCTATCACCCATATGGCAAGCCGACTATGCTACCACCATCGTTAGCGCCTCCAGGGATGTCGGGCCTACCCCCGCATCCTTCACTGGCACAATACTTTGCTCCCTATTCGTTATATGGCCCTCGTATGGGCTCTTCGCATCCGTAGTAGAAAAGCAAGTAGCTGTAGCTGCGATCATGAGAAGACGTTATCGTCAAACCAAACTTTAAGTCATACATATTTCTAATGTTTCAAGGAAACTTTCGTGAAACGAAAAGTGATTTAATGTAGATATAAGTAAACAAATTCTATGAATATAAAACTAGCTGTTAGGGCGAAATTAGGAATGAATATTGATTCAAAGAATTGTGTAACGTTAAAATCACCATTTGCATATATTGTATATATAATTTAATTAGAAGCTAATTAACAATTATTTATTCAAGTAAACTTTTACACAAACCATTTGTGAAATGAAAAGATTGTCCAAAAACTTAAAGTTGTAAAAATCTTGTATATGTTTAATATTTAATAACTTACTATTTTAAACATCGCTTAAGTCACTTAATAAATCCAAGGAAACCTCAAGGCTTAACTTTGAAACTTAAAGATTTTCGATTTTTATTCTCATCGTATCTAGTAGGCACTTATACACTGAACAAGCAAACATTGATAACACACACTCACATTACAAAACCATATCTAGTAAGTTACAAATCATAACATTCTGCGACACTGCCGTTAAATTAGATAACCAATAGCCGACCCTCCAACTCACCAGTCCACCAACCAACCGAGAAGACTCAGCTACTGATGATATTGTGGCTTGTTTTGGCGACGCTCTCATGGCTTGCAGTAAATCATATTTTATTTACCTCACACCCACCAAAAGATGTTGCCAGGACTAAAACTTAAGGGAAAGCATTCGCGAGCCATATATCCTGCATTCTGCCCACATATGGTGTCGATAAATTAAAATTTCCACAAAATCGATGCATTCGGGAGAGCAATGCAAAGGGGAAAAGGGGAGTGGTCCATTTTTCCAACCATACCTATGTATTTTGACAGTTGCCAAAACACACAAAGTTTAGCCGAGTCCCAGCTACTGGACAATTTATTATACGAGTACGTTTAGTATTTGGCAACCAACCTACGCTGGCGTGACCTGCTCCTAGTCAAACCACCGTGATGGTCATTTTTGCGAGTCATAAAAAATATTCTGTCGTGGAAGTAACCCCCACTCATACTGCCGTTGGCATCAATAATTCTTTTATAAATGTCCATTTCGCCACATATAGTCGAGAACTGTTGGTGAGGATCCCACTGCCCCCTATCGTTTTGTGGTGGTATAAGTGATGTTCACGTTCAGTGGTTTTGACAAGCGACGGGCTGCTGCTGTTTTTTATAACAAGTCTGCAACGGTTGCAGGTGAAAGCCGCGTGCCCTCAGAGTTGGTGTGGTTCTCCTAGTTCTCCCAGTTCTCTTCTCGTTTTCTGTTTCTGTTGTTGCGTCCATTTATCATTTTGCACCCAAACCAAATGCTTTGTGCCGCACTGTAGCTTTGGCTGCTAGACTTGTCATCCACACAAACAACAAAAAGAAAACACTATAAGAATTTATCGTTAGGATTTTATGAAAAATGTTTTGTTGCTTTTTTTTTTGTTTTTCAATTTGAAAATTTATTTTTCTGGGTTGAACTTGGGTGCAGTATTGCCAAGCATACGAAATAATAGATATGAATAATCGGCTCAATAAAAAATCCGCAACCGAAAAGTGTAAATAATAAATAACCGTCAGTGCAAGAATATATCAGGTAAGCTTTATTCAACTCGAAAAGCTATCTCAAAAGGATATATACTATTTGTAGAGACTCTTTGATGTTTTAGGCAAACTTAGAGGAGACAGTACGGCGCGAGGACTTTTTTTTTGTTAATTTTAATACCCAACGCTATTGTAATCGGACCACAAATATCGAAGATAATCGCAAATGAGCATATTAGAGGCCAGGGCTCAAATCATTTCAGTCGCAACAACATATTCAGCGTGCTTTTTTTCAGGGGCTTCATCGGATAACCCATTTAACAGCTGGAATGAGGATAATCCACAAGCTTGTGCCTAAACACATCCACAGAAAATAAGTTTTTGGTGCGCATTATTTGCTGGCGGAGTCTTTGGTTCATATATCTTCAAAGACGATGATGGTGAGGATGTTAATGTTTGCGAAAATTGGTGTTCCAGATTGCTGCTTGTACTCCCCAGCCGTGCCCGAAACCTTATTTAAACATTAACGTCATAAAATTTTCGTCAGAGGATACTCATGAAAAGTCCAAATAAACACATTACAGGGGACTTCGAAAAAGAAAATTAAAAGAACTAAAAATATCTAATTTTCTTTATTATAAAGGTACCGTTACGAAATTTAGAGTAATGTACAGTTCCTTGCCATATTATTTGATCCATGCTCAAATATGATATTTTCTAACTTATGTTATAACATAAAACTGCTGTATTTTGTGTGACGATCTTTTGTGATGCATCTCTAGGTTGTATTTTCAAGTAGCAGTAAGGATCCTTATTAACTCTTGTTTGGTTGTAGGAGTATCATCCTAACTTCAGATTTCAAAAAATTCCCGACGCTCGATAGATTTCGAGAATATCCACTTTTTTCAACTAAAATGTTGCGGTATGATTTTATTGGTTTTGTGAACAATTTTCTCATTTGAGAGATAAGCTTAGTAATAAATAAAAAATGTAATACAGTCGAGGCGGTGCCCGACAGTGTAACACCCTATACTTTTTTTGTCAAAAAAAAAATGTTACTCCTGCGGATTCCTTTAAAGATATTTTCCAATTGGAACGTTTTTTTTTTGGGACATCCATATTTATAAGTTGTTAAATTTCTACCGATTGATAAAAATCGGGAGTTACATAAAAAATCTATTTAAAGTACAACAGTGGCCAAAAGTATTTTGAAAACACTGATAACGATTTTCATTTTTTTATATTTCATTTTAAATGTGAGATTATGCCTTTTTGGGTGGAGAAAAGTATTTTGGCATTGCGATCAATTACAATTTCTTTGATTCCCGTGCATGTGTGGCAATTTTAGAAATTGTTTTAGTTGTGTTTTTAAATAATATCCAATTTTCTTGTCCATTGATTTTTTTTTTGATAATCGGTAAAATACCTGAGTTCGGTTAACTTATTCAAAATGAAATAATCACTAAATATAATGCCGATTTTCCGGCGAAATACCATATCATATTTTGACAAAACCATTTACTAACAAACTATGAGCTGAAAGAAAACGTATTTTATAAATACTACAGCCGATTCGGGCAAAACACCCAAAAGGACGCTAAAAGAGCATGGCATTAAACTAAGAAAATCTTAGAAAGGTGCCTTAATTAGACCAAATGCTTCATCAATTTATTGAAATAAATAGCATAAAATAAGAGTGAGTAGAAAAAAAGTTAGAAGAAAGCTTAAGAAAGCATGTTTATAACCTTTTTTGTATCAAAAATCTCGATACAAAATTTACATTTGCTAAATGATATAAAATCAAGGCACGATCATGTTAAGCTCCTTCGAATATCCTATATTGAAAAAATAAAGTTTATTCAAGGTAATTAAAGAATGGTTGGGTAAATCTAATTCATGAAGGAGGCTCGTTATCTTTTGAGTATGTTCAACTTAATTTCTTTGGATGATTTAGTAACAAATGATTGAACAATCAATAACGGTTGCAGCGTTATTTGACAATCCTGTAGCATGGTACAATGCCCAGCTGATCCAATTTTTTTAAAGAAGTGGTTTAATTGGCAACCACAAAGCTTGGATCTTAACAGAATAGAAAAGTTTAATATTATTTAAAAAAAAAAAGAAATACATAGATTGACCAAACGGCGTTGAAAGGATATTTTACAGGAAGCATAACAAAAATTTGTAAAATCAATTCCTGAATATTTCCAAAAGGTCTCTGGTGTCAAAGGAGGGCTTACATTTAATTATTAACTTTATTAAATCTGAAATTACAGCTTGTTTTTCTTCATCTGACATACTATTTTGTATTTTCAAAATAAATACTTCCTAACCTGTAATATTCTAAATAATAAATTAATGCGATTCAAGGAGCATATTTTATAATTATATTCCTAAAAAATTTTAAAGTTTTATATAATTACTAATCATATGAAATTGCCAAATCAATTTATTTTTTACTTATGTGAAAACACTTTTGTCCACTATTGTATATGGGGTATATGGAAACGAAATCAAATCGAACTGGTGGAAGAATGTAAAAAAAAGAAACGAAAATTTTTTAAGGTATTCTTTAAAAAACGTATAAAAAATGAAATTATTTTCTTTGTTAAAAGATGGAAAAAATTATAATACATTTTTATAATATTTATTGCAATGCATCCTTCCGGATTTGATGATGAAAAAAATCGATTTATTATTATATAAAAATCTTAACAATGCTCAACAAACGATCTTTTAATTTCAATAAAAATGTGTGGGTACCTTTATCCGCCTAGGCCCTTCGAAGTGGATATGTTGAGGTGTGTACCAGAAAACACGGTAACTCGATTGCGGGAGGTAAAGTGTCTATAATATTTGAAATGTGATTCTAGATCATTAGTACCGCGTTAATCTATTGCAGGGGAACGCCGGAAGATATTGACATGATTCAATAAACTTAATCTTCTGAGGAAATATTGATATCAGATGGTAAAGTTTCGTATCTCTAGCTCTTATAGTCTTCGAGATATACAGAATGTTCATACAGATGGACAGACGGACGGACGGGCAGACGGACGGACGGACAGACGGAGGGACAGACGGACATGGCGAGGTTGTAATAAGCATTTTGACATAAAGTACTTGGGGGCTGCCACGCCTCCTTCTTCCGTTACATATATTGGACAAATCTATTTTACCTTAATAATTTATAATAGTCATATATGTACATCTTTGGGATCAGTACACATCTATTTTCACACCTATACGCTGAATTCTCTATTGCTTAGTGTGTCTCTTTATGTTTTAGTCTCTCCGCCTTCTTCCTGCCACGCCAGACAAAAGGACCACACCTCGACATGCAACATTTAGCCCAAGATCACGCCACCTCCTTTCAAGTAGCTGCATTTTTAATTTTAAATATTTTTATAAATTGGCACTAGAGCTAAAATAACACTAGTCGACGATGAAAAATATTTAGAGTCTTATTATATTATTTTATCCGGATTTTGAATGTTGAAACATTGCCCTAACATAAAATATAAGACTCACTCTGGAGAAAAAAAAGTGTTAGATTTGTCGACTAGTGTAATTGTCGCAACTGTCGGTTGTCAGAGATAGACCGTACAAAACGCGCCTATAAGTGCCTGTCATATTCATAATTAGTCGAACAAACGTTTCGTGATTTAAGTTGATTCTAAAAGTGAGATTATCGTGCCGCAGTCGCTTTTATTTCTGACCGTACATACTTTTGCAAAAAACTATTATACCTGCAGTAGAGGGTACAAAACCAGGGCTAAGCTGAAAGCCTGAGTAGAAGGTGTTGCAAAATGCACTGTACTCTACCAATTTAAGCAGTTATTACTTTAAAATGGCAACAAATCCAAGAAATGTTACCACAATTCAGAAAGAAAACGAAAAAAACTCAACTCATAAACGAACAAACAGGGCGTTCATTCTTTGTTCATTAGAAATTTTGCGAAGCTCTTTAACTCAAAATTAACCGTGAATACTCTTAGAATCAATCACAGTTTGCGGCGATGAGAAAAATTTTATAAAAAATACAGCAATTTCAGTATTCAAAAACTAAAGAACTTCCAATAAAATTTCTGCAATGGCTTGCTTTGTAAATTATTTCCCGTACATGATCAATGTCACAAGGATAACCATTTTTAAAAATACCCAGCAATAATACATATAGAAAATGAAGCCATTTTAGTCTATCAATAAAAAGTTAGATATTATTTTGGTTCGTTATCGTAAAACATCTGTGATATGCGACACATTGTGGAGATACTTAATATTTCATAAGCCGCATACCTCATACTCCGCTCTAGCTGTCCCATTGCTATAAATTATGGCAACCCGCTCCAAACCCTGTTGTTGATTTTTATCAACGTCATCAGCTTAATTGCCTCACTGTGCCCGAAGCTGATGTTGTTCAGCTGGCTTGTGCAACTCTCTGAATGGGTTTATCAATGGCAACTTTATCTTTTAAATGTGTTTCCGAGCGGTTGTACTACTCGCATTTATTTGAAAAAAAATGTTGGGCTCTGTAATTATTTGTTATAAATTTGCATAGAAACTGCAAGCTGGATACAACTTTTGGCATGCCATGAGAGGTCTGCTCCTCTGATTGCCCAAAGTGGTACGCTACGAACTGCTCTCTTATAAGCTTTCAACGAATCTTGAAAATCTTGCATACGGATATTGAGTTGGCGACCCTCGCTCTTGTGGTCTCAGAGAAAGACAATTGGTCAAGGTTAATTTTTTTTTAAATAAAATTATTATACCTTTGTTCCTTTGGTACAAGATATAAACTCAATATTATTTTACTAGTGTGGTGTTACAAGAATCCGTGTCGAAGTACTACATCGGTCTCGATTTCAGCATCTATAGACCACTCATGTTCACGTAATACTAGCAAAGTTCTTATATTCATCAACTACTATATTTCGAATAAATCTTCAACGTCAAAATAGTCAGCAAATGGCATTGTAAAATCTTTTTTTTATTACCAAGACAGCTACTCAACTTAATTTACGTACAAAGTGACAGTTCAAATAAATCATCACCCATGCAGATTGTACAAGTGCACAAGTGCCCACTGCACCGGCAGAAAAAGCACAAATCATTGTTAACTGCTGCTTTTGATTTATTTAAGTAGAAGCAAGGAATACTGACATCCAGTTTTAGGAGGAGGTAAGCTTGTGTTTTTCAATAAAAGTTATTGTTCTTAGCACCGACCGATTGTAAAAATACTGTTAAGACCTATAAATTTATACTCTTTACGAATTGTTATTAAATTTGCAGTGCGTAACTTTGGCTTTCAAAAGTTAAGTTTCAAGTTGGTGATTGGAAATCTAAATTCAGACATAAAATATGAGTTAAAATAATATTATTATTTGCCGTCATGTATGGGTTGCAACCGCAGTGTTCTTGTGCGGTGGAAAAGGGCAAGATATTGAAATGAATCGACCAACTTGATTTTGATAAAATTTAGGTTTTGTCTATTAGGTGAACTTTATACCATACTATACTATACCCGTCGAGAGGTGGTAGTGGATTTCCCTCCGGTCCCGGACTTTTCTCTGGGGACCGGTGCAAATACTGTTGTACTTACAGGGCTAAATAATTCAAGCTGAAAGTGTAAAAGAGGGGTCGGAACTTTTGCCACCAGGGCCCGGATTTTCTCTGCCCATTCCCTTTATATACCAGATTCAAGCAAATGGTGCGTAAGTTAACTGGTGTTAACTTTTTGTAAGACGCAAACGTTCACAATGAATGTGTGAAAGACACAGAAAACAATAAAATTAAATAATTACAAGTCGTGAATGAATTTCACGCAAAGTCGAATCCTGATGCACACCCGTTGATAATGCAGCAGCAAAAAGGACCGACTGACTACAAATGCAAGGTAGCAGGGAAGCCCATTGACTTGTTGTATTTAAGATATTTGCTGCGGATGCTTGAACAAAGCGCGAAGACCCTATGGAATCGTTGACAATCTTAACAACGGCAGAACCAGAAAAACAGGCTCAAGCAACTTCCAGCCTACTTAACAGAGGTCACTTCACAGAGAAAATCAAAGCACGCATGGGCCCCGCCGAGAGATGCCTAAGTCACATTGGGTTTCGCCAAATTCTAAGAATATGTTTAGCGAACGAAAGAATGTTAAAAACAACGCATTATTAAATAGGTGCATGGTCGCTTTGGTGGCCCTGTGAATCGTTAGCATAAAAACGAGCCATGTTCTTCTCGCAGTCCATCCCAATAATTGTATGCACAAAGATCTTAGCGCTTTCTGAACAACCTGCAAAGATATTTATAAAGTATTTATAATAACAAGTTCTAATTGTGATTATATATTATATAGAAATAATATATATATATATATAAATAAATAGTCACAAAGCTATTAAAAATCCTTTTTCTTGCCCCTCACTTTCATAGCATGCAATTACACTAGTCGACGATGAAAAATCTCCAGAGATGAGACTTATATTTTATGTTAGGTCGATGTTTCAGCATTCAAAATCCGTTTTTTTTTATTATCCTCTAATAGCTCGTTTTTTTCTAGGATTAATTTAGTGAAAAAGGACCTTTTTCAAAAAACGGTTGGACATATGAAGTCATAAAATCTGTAGAAAAAAACGAGGTATAAGAGGAGAATTAAAAAAACGGATTTTGAATGCTGAAACATCGCCGTAACATAAAATATTTATCTCATCTCTGGACAAAAAAAAGTGTCAAATTTGTCGACTAGTGTTATCCGAATAAAAAAATCAATTTGCAATTGGCATGGTTACGTAACGTTAGGACTGACGTCCCAACTCACTTCGGCCAAGGGTAGGCCCGTTGTGATACCGTTACAGTGAGCTATTTCACCACTCTTCCCCACTTGAGAGGGCTTCTATAATAGGTGAGGAAGCTATCGGGCTGCCTGGATAAACCTTAAAAGGCATTTTGGACTCTGTTCAGAGAGCTGAGATAAATCGTCAAGAAAGTGTGACTTTAGGAACCTAAATCTTTTACTGCCCAGCTCAGGGCAATGACAGAAGAAGTGTTCCACCGTCGGCCAAATTTTATTTGCACAGAGAGCAAAAAAATTCCGTACTCTCAGTTTACAGCTGGCCATGGGTATACCCAGGGCCTCCTTGTCTTGAAAGAGGATGCTGGTAGTTCCTTGTCTAGCCAGTTCATCCGTAATACAGTTGCCTCCGAAGTCTATATGTCCTGGAACTCATATGAGGTGAATTGAAATCTGCTCAGCCATCTCTTCTAGAGACAAGCGGCAGTTATTCACTGACTCCATACACGAAGTCGTCGAAACTAGGGACTTAATAGCCGCTTGACTGTCCGAGTAGATACAAATGTTCTTATTTCGAACTTGTAGGCTTCTTTTTGTTATTAAAGCCCCCCGGATTGTATTCCACTCCTCCCTACACAATTGAAAAAAATTGTCTCTTAATACTCGAATGTCTTTTTATTTCAATATAGAAGACTATTTTGAACTTAAGCAAATATTTTTTGTTTTACCAAACCCAACTCATAGTTGACAAATTGTTGCGACAGCTGTTAATGTTTCATATAGCTGAGGGGCTTTACTTAATGACCCCGAAACGTTTCACTTGATTTGTTAATGGTTTTTTGTGCTGCTGAAACAGAAAAACAAATTTACTTGTTTTCTTTTAGCTAACTCATAAATTTCATAATTCGCTGTTGATATTAAATTTAAACTTAATTATGCATTTTAGTATGTATTTATTTGAGAATAATGAAATATCTATAGAGTTGATGGCACAGAAGCCATAAATCAAGAAAGCTTATCACACTCGAACCGCGATGTTTTTTATAATGTTTTTCTTTTATTTATTTATTTATTTTTTTTTGGCAAAGGCCCCATCAATAAAATATGTTTATAAGAGCGACGAACATACTGAAAACTGCCGAGACTAAGTTCAGGCCCAATAAAGTTGTCTGGGGGAATACACACTCTACAATAGAATAGCAAATAAATAAGATTCTTAAGCTGTCCACCAACGCCACAACTGCCAGCACAATCCCCAAACTTATTCTAAATGTGTTTTATAATTAATTTTTATGACCGCTCGGTTAATAAACATACAGCAGACACATACTATACAAGCAGTACTCCCCGACCCCCCCAGATCACTCTTGGCCGTAGAGCAAAATTCATTTAAAGAAAGCAGTTCAAGACAAAGAATTTTTTTAATAGCGTGTGGCGACATTTTCTTCGCTAGAATAAAGAAACTATTTTTACCCATTTTCAGGTTTCGTTTCATCTGAGTGTCTTTCAATTTAATTTATTAATCGTGCGTGCTCGTGAAACCGCTAGTGGGAGGTTGCCTAGAAAATTAGCAACACATCACTTAAAATGAGTTAATGTGGAATTTTTAAATTAAGATTTTTGTGACTTTTAAATGAGCACACAAATAGTAGACGACGTACCATGATGCAGGCGTGCAACGAGGGGTATAAATCTTATGTATTATAGCCTCTACGAAATGCTTAGGCGTTATTAGAAGTGACAATATACATACAAATTATGTTGACATTTTATACTTATTCAAAATATGTCAATAACCTTCTCAGAAAAACAATTCACACAGGAACTACATACCTTAACTGACAAAAAATGCGTATCCGCACTTCTGCATAAGTCAAAGCCTTTACTGCGGAAGGTAGGGCACTTTTGCCCAAGGTGTGCCATTGTTCATAAGTTTGTATACCATGTACCAATAGTATAAAGATGTGTTAAGTTCAGGTGTAAAGCGCAGCGAAAGCCGTGGTAAACTATGGAGCTATGGAGCAGAGTCGATATAGCCAGATATCTCTCAGTCCTTCTGTCCTTTTGTATAAATAAAAAGATCTCAGAGACTATGCAAGCTTTTGGCTAGTAAGGAAGTTCTGTTGCTGGGGTATAACTCAGTCTAAACCAGGGCCGACGTACAAGTAATTTGTAGTCTGCTGAGACACTGTGCTGCGTAGGGTGGTTAGCAGTCACTCTATGACAAATTTGTAAAAAGACGATTTTAATAATATCAAACAGAAGATAGTTTTTTACCTAATCAAAACTCGCCACGTATTTTCCTGCTTTCATTATTCGCAGATGGAGTTATAAGCAAAAATTGCCAAACTTGAAAAAACTGCATGGGTAACAGGGTGGTTTTGTCAAATTTTTAGAAACTAAGAAAATAAATAATTTACATCTTCAATTTTTTTTTAATTGAAATATTTATTCTATGGGCTTACAAAGAACAAATCAGTTATCTCTACTATGACGATCTTTCGTGTGAAAAAAATGATTGTTTAATAAATACGTTTCGGCACATTAGTTTAAATCTTAATTGAAATGTTTTCGTATAAATTCATTTAATTCTCCGAATTAATGCGATAAATTTAATAAATAACGACTATACATATGACAACTCATATTAACACATTTTAATTTGTCGACCAGATTTAATGGCTGGCTTCGTGTCTTCTGAAATTAGATCGAGAGAAAAAAAACAACTGCAAAACAAAATGTCAAAGACAACATTTTCACATAAAAATAATTTATTTCATTTTATTATATGTACGCGTTTCAGAGACGTTAATAGTTCTGTTAAAACATATTCAAATTTTTTGAATTTTAAATGGTAAAAAATAAACATAAAATGATTAGCATATATTGTTTATGGCACTAGGTTCGCTGTTTCTGAAAGGTGTATAGTATACTAGATTTTACATTTTTGAAAATATAAGCAATATTTTGTAACGAAAAAATAAATGATGGATTTGGAAACTCTTTCGAGTAACACTCTTACATATTGTACAATTAGTTCGTGAAAAATGTACGTAAAGGGGAGATATCAAATTTTACCAATAGATGCGCCAAATGTCAGTCGGTTTTTTATTTATATCGATATTCTACCCCGTTTCCCCATCGTCACACACTGAATCGTCAAAAGCATGTATTACTGTACAGCTCAAGAAGAATGACCCCCAGGAGATCATTAGGTTCTCGAAAAATATGAGGCAACATTTGAAAGCCATTATAAAACTCAAAAGCAGCCTTATTAAACATAAAACGTAAAAAAAATTTTTTTTTTTCTAACATTATTTGGTAATTTATATGAGTAAAAAAATGTCTTTTTATGGTTTTATTAAGTATTTATCTATAACAATTAGGATTTGTAAAGATTTTCTTTTATAAACATATACTTGAAATGTTATTCTTCAATATGCATTTGTTATGATACCTAACATATATGCCAAGTTATAGCGCGTTAAGATAGAAAATTTGAAGTGTCCGAATAATTTGGGTGTCCACTGTATATGCATGCAAAGAAAATTTGCACTTGCTGCTCTTTTGATATATGCAGGTGCTTTATATAATAAAGATACATAAGAAATTTGTTTAGTTGCAACTTTATTGTGTGGACTTTTTTTTTAATTTAAATTCTTAAGACGTTTGGACAACTCGAAGCCTTCCTTTTATAGGGATTGACGCCAGAAATCTCAGTTAGTGACATATTTAAAACTGGTTCTACCGATATTCACACTAAACGTTAATATACATAACTAACTTTGTTAAGACATTATTTTTCGAAATATACCAAAAATTTAATCTAATAAACCGAAAACATTTTAACAACATAAAGAAAAATTAACTGCTGTTCATGACACAAAATAATGCGAGCCTGTAAGTAAATAAGAATATAGATACCATATGTTATTTTTTAGATTTTTTACACAAGTGAAGGAAACAAATGAAACGAAGTACACCTGAAGCTTTATGTAATTTTAGTGATCCGTTTAAAACATAGGACTTTGAGATAGTTTAAATAAATTAAGTACAAGAGGCAGAATTATAATTGAAAAAAGGGTGTATCTTGTTGAGTAGTTAAGGCTCTATTTTCTATCGCTTGACTTCAACTTGAATAGGAACAGTTGAACAAGATAATATAATTCACTTTAACTTCAAGCTGTCCAAATCATTACTCCAACGAAAACTAAAACAAAGAAGTATGAAAATGAAGTGTGCAATTTTTATAGCCATTATAGCTTGCAACACACAGCTGGCAATTTAACACCGCGCCAATGTAGCCATCACCGTGATGGAATGGCAAGGGGCATGGGGGTGTGGAACATGCAATGTTCAACTAACGAGCAGGAACAACAACAACAACAACAACTACTACTTCTACTTCAAAACTGTGCGCCATCGTGGTAATCAATTTTAAAATTTATGACAAAATTTGCAGCTTTAAATTATGCCATTAAGCACGCCATGTAACTCATACCGCCGGGCGGCTCTATGTGCACCGTGTGGCTTAAAAACAGAAAGAGCAACAGAAACAGAGAAAAAGCTAAAGAAAAAATGTGAGTCAGTCGTGGACGTGTCCGACAGTGGAATACCCTACGGCAACCAATTAACCAGCCGACCCTCCTTTAACCAAAAAAAAAAAGAGTTATTCGCGACGATGCAAGAGAAATGAATGTTTTGCGCAAAAGTCAATGTTTCATTGGTGATTAGCTCAGATATTCCTATAAGTAAAATTATTACATTTTGGGCCATATCTTTTAAGATTTGGTTTTGGATCCAATTGCCATTTGTCTAATAAACATATGCTCTGCGACGCGTCGTCTACATTGTATAAACAATTTATAATGCCCTTAACCCTATAAGTAAAGAGTATAAAAACATGTTAACTGCTTTCTTGTGCACTTCTGAGTGTATGTGCGTGTGTGTGTTGCACGCTCTTTTTATATCTGTGTGTTTGTGTTTGTGCACATGCAATGGCGTTTGCATTATACGCTCGTATTTCGCCACATTTAACAACACTACGGCAGAATGACGGGTACAATAACTCATTCCAGCTAGGAAGGCGCACAGGCAGCTGTTGTTGCAATTACGACCACATACACACACAGTTCTACATGGGTGTGTGTGTGTGTTTGTGTGTGTTAAATATTGCAATTTATCACGCAAATGCGTTTTTCAATTTTAACATGCCGCCAGGCATCATAAAAGCGTTACAAACCCACAATTCCGGCCAACAGCAAAGAAACTGGTCATCGCCATGACACTCAAAAGCTCAAAATACCTACTATACATATTGTTCGTTTATATTGATTGGGGCTGCTGGAAATTTTTAAAATCCAGATACGGACATGGGCACAGCGACCTCTATAATCACCCTGATCATAGTTTAGGTAACTTTCAAGGCTGTCCGATGTCTGCCTCTCTATGTTACATATATATATTCTCGGCATGCGTACACTTGACTTACATAGAATATACCTTTTTTTTTCAAATATCAACAATTTTTATTTTGAAATTATCGATAAATTGTGACGTAGCTTATTGAAAATACAGCGCAATGTCAATAATTACATACTATATATTACAATTTCAAAACGATCTGATACAAATTTTCAAAGCTTAATGCCTAATTTTTTAAAAGCATTTAGTGTTCTTAAGGTTCACTCTTTATATTTGCGGCCTTACCATGAAAGCAACATTATTTAAGTCGAGAAACGATTTCAATGTATTCAAAAATATTTTGAAACCAGTTTTCAAAAATCTTTTTTTTTCTGATTGGGCTCGGATTCGTCAAAATGTGCGGTACCCCACGACGCCATAATATAGAAAGTACGCCGGGGGTATTAATTCGACATAACGATGTCACTTCTGCAAAAAGAGGGTTGATTTTGTTTAATCCTTGTATCATTTTGAGTAATATTAAATTTCTTGGTTGAGAAAATTTCACTAAAAGATGAATGATGAATATACAAATAAAATTTTTAAAATATATATAGTATTTTCAAAATAAATAGTGGCCCTCCCGTCATAGATGACGTAACATTTTGGAGGGCCGTTTGACAAGTCTGTCAGTTTTTTTTTTGTTATAACAAAAAATTAATATATTTTCCTCTCTCTACCTTTGTCGAAAATTTTCTTCAGCGATGTAACCAATTTCCACCTTTCTTCCACGTCAAGAAGCAAAAATGCCGCTTATGACGAGAATCCATTTCATCCACAATAAAGCACTGTTTAGTGCGAATTATGGCCATACTTCTCTGTAAATGCTTCCGTCATGTCACATTCGATCGCTTTAAAAACATGATAAGCAACTCTCTATAGTTGATGATATGGATTGGAACGAGCTATGAGTCTAGCAAGACGGGGCTGCATGCCATAAAACTCGTGACGCAATCGCATTAATGCGTGGGAGCTTCGGCGAGAAGGTTATTTAACACCGATGGCCGGCAATATTGTGCGATTTAAACCCGTTGGACTATTTTCTTTGGGCTTTTTTGAACAACAACGAATCGCGAGCTCCACAAACATTCGGCCCGAAATTACAACCATTTTACTGGGATAAGTCCTCAAAAATTGTTCGCATACGGGCCTGTAGGCGCGGTAGACATTTGGACCATTTTATCTTTCATACATAAATGAGTATTTTTCCTCGAGCTCCTAGTTGCGACACAGGACCTTTACAAACGTATAAAAATTGGGGTATCCATTGATACGTTATTGCATCTACCATTTTTATCCAGGTGTTAGATGGTCACCACCTTCTACGGCTTCCTTGAGCGTTCCAGTAAAGAGCACTTCGAACTACATATGTTTTTTTATGGTTTGCGCAATGTATGGCTAATCTAGTGTGCCTGATTTCAACATGAGTGGGCTGTCGACTGACTCCTGCCCAAAGATCGGCGTTACTGATTGTAACAGGCCAGAATGACAACCTGCACCAGTGTATAAAGCATTTATAATTTTTTGTAGCTCATCGTTTCCGCATTCCTTTACAGTCCAGCCTTCTCCAAATTGCATCATGCTTAACAATAATGCGTTTTTTTTCAAAGTCAAACACAGAATCGAAGCGGTGCACCGATTATTCTGAGAGTATTGACATGGTCAATACAGGAGAAATGTTGTCGCGATTTAACTTGTTCTTTCGTAAGACCTTGCGTAAGTGCATAAATTTGCCCAAGTATGTTTGAAAACATGCGAATAAAATTCAATTAGCAAACTAATAGATATCTATGTATATATAAAGGGTTTTTCAATAAGAGGGCTACAAAAGTTTTTTTAAATAAAACAAAAACGGTTTTGGATATCAATGAAATTATGTATGGAACTCGATTTCTTTTGCATGGCTACCAAGTCCAATTCGGGCCAAAAATATTCGGTTATCATTGAGTGGTAGCGATTCCCATTCACAGTAACGTGCTGGTCTTGATCAGCACGGAAGAAGTACGGTCCAATGACGCCGCCGGTCCATAAACCTCACCAATCCGTAATTTTTTCGGGATGCAATGGTGACTCATGGAGTACTTGTGGATTGCTGCCTGACCAATAACGCACATTTTGCTTATTGACGAAGCCATTCAGCCAGAAATGAGCCTCATCGCTGAAGATGATTTTTCGATGAAATTCCGGAACATTTTCAAGTTGTTGCTCAGCCCAATTCACGAACATACGACGCTTCTGGTGGTCAAGCGGCTTCAGTTCTTGCGTCAATTTGATTTTGTTAGGATGCAGGCCAAGATCTTTTCGCAAAATTCGCCACAACGACGTCACAGAGATGCCTAACGCTTGAGAACGACGTGTGAGAGACTGATTAGGGTCTTTCTCAATTGATGCGCTAGCGGCAGCATCAATTCTATTGTCGACACTACGGGCACTTTTTTGTCTCACTGCCACGGGAATATTTTGTACTGTGCCTGTGGATTCAAATTTTTCCAGTAGATGCCCAGTTGTTGATTTTATGACAACCATAAATTGAACGTAGTACTCTTAAAGTTGAGGCCACTGACTCCGTATTTCGGTAGTAAATTTTAAAAATTTCGACTCGTTGTTGGATCGTATATCTTTCCATGATGAAATGGCAAACCTTACTGAAGGGAAATATCAAAAGATCGGGGAAAAATATGGCGTCGTTTGCTGTCCCTATCGGTCTACTTTTGTAGCGTCCCTATTGAAAAGCCCGATATGAAGGCTTAAAGAAGAAATACTCCCCCTAAGGCCCCATGGGACTACGTATAAAAATAGCATTAAGGGCCGCCCTACGATTTTCCAGTGAAGGAAGAGCAATAAGGAAAAGTCTACTGGCAAGCAAACCGATATTAGTGTCTTGGTTTTAAGAGAAGAAATTATTTCTGCTCAGGACCGATATGTGATAGACGTTTTTTGTAATATAGACCTTTAGTTCAAAGTAGCCTAGAATACACCTGGCTAAAGCAAAAAAATTGAGAGCTTAGAGATATAAGAATTGAAGCATTTTTTTTTGGGTAAGTCTGTTGAAAAGCTAAGAAAAGAAGTAAAATAAATAAAGAGAGGTTAACTTTAATAAAAACAATAATAAACAAATAAACCACTAAAAATACTCGTTAAAATGAGATTCGTATCGCCTCAGCTTTAAGTTTGGAATCCTTCTGTAGCAGGCTGACTGAAAGGTTGGGCTTACCATGAAATGACCCATAGTATTTTGAATCGGTTCAAAATACATTGCATTAAATGAAACACTACTACTTTGTGGTAGAACCTTAGTTCATGATTAAAGGATGACAAAGCGTGGTTTTCCAAGCCTGTCATTTATTTAATGAAGTTCAAATCTGTAATTAATAACCCAATAAGTATTTTTTTTGCCTGGCAGCCTCGAAAGCAGCTCAAATTACACAGTGGTACAAAAAAAAAAAAAAAGTTCAAAACACTTTTCAAGTGACCTAGTGTACGTTGTAGGTCTTGACGAGTTCATCACGATAATGTGTTTCAAAATTGTCTAACACCCCGAAATTGTCAAGTTATTGTTTAAAACCCGTTTTTCGTGTACTGCGCGCACTCCAACAATCACAACGACGTCATTTTTCAACCGTGACAAATATTAATCAACACATATGCGCATATCTAATGCACAAGATTCCCGGTAGATGGCGCTAACAAAACTAAATTTATCGCCATATATAGGCTAATGCTATCTATATATGTTTTTTATTTGGTGAGTTTAAATATTCGGATTTGTTTTCTAGAGCATACTCAAAAGTTGTTAGAGCTGTTAGCCTTATTCCACAAACATATTGCAGAAGTATTTAAAGTTTTCAATTATCCATTTGCAAAAAATTATAGTAAGCGCCATCTGTGTTTAAAATAAATCAAGCAAAGTTGCGTTTAGAGCTTTTTTTGAAAGGTGTGGCGTATTTTCATAGATGGCGCTTTACTCAACAAGTTGTGGCAGCACCAAAACAGCGTTGCCGGTATGCAGAGCCGATATGCAGAGCTTATTTGAGCAAATATCATCGCTAGATTTCTGAATCTCTACTGCAAAATTAGAATACTACCACCATTTAGAAACTTAATTGGTAAATACGGAGACAACAAAACAAAACCACCTAGCAAAAAGACAGACTTATCTTGGTAACGAAAGAACAGTGTTGGTTAACTAACAAAATGTACAATTTATCGAATTAATTATCAATATAAATTTGCTTTTTGTTTAAAATTATCCAATTTTTAAAGCGTGAAATAAAATTGAAAAACATGAACGATTATTATTTATGCTATTATTATTTAAGCAATTGAATTGCTTGATAAAGAAACAAAACGACGAGAGGAGTCAAAACCCAATAAAGGACTGAGTGTTTCGGTGAACCCATAGTTAGTGTGCAGAGCTGAGGGTGGATGATTTGGCATAGACATGTTTTAAAGATTATTTAGTTTTTAATATTAAATCTATTTTCTTATAATTTCCCAACAATCCGCAACGATTTTGTCGACCATCCATTATTTTTCGTGTTTAATATAACTTGCACTTAATTTTTTTTATGGCGCCAAATCCGAATAGCTGTTTATGTGAGCTTTTGGCTTTAAAAGAAGAACGTTTTGGGACCAAAGCGTGAGAGCGTTTCCTCTATATGAAGTTTTGTTTGCCTGTCTGCGTCTAGCCCTAAAAATAGATCGTTTAATCCGCATTGATTTTAAATAAGCTTTTTTCAAAACCAAAATCAGCTGGCTCGTTGGTCTAGGGGTATGATTTCCGCTTAGGGTGCGGGAGGTCCCGGGTTCAAATCCCGGACGAGCCCAAATTCGACAAGAAAGTTTATTTTTATATTTATTATTTGTTTCCTGTTATATTTTTATCTCATATAAACAATTCGTAACTGTGGCTTTAGAAAGCATTAAAAAAATGTTAAAAGTTAAGTGTTTCTTTCTTATGAATATAATTGTTATTAAAATCCAGTTAAGTTTTTGCACTAATGGCCACTTTCTTATATTAATAAAATATCTATAGTCAGAAAATTTGTAATATAGAGTGTAGATATAAGACAACGGAGTTAATTAACATTTTCGGTTTTTAATCTAGTAGTAAAACTTTAAAATAAACTTAAAAAATTTTTTCGCATTGGGCTCGTCCGGGATTTGAACCCGGGACCTCCCGCACCCTAAGCGGAAATCATACCCCTAGACCAACGAGCCAGTTGTCATTCGCATTCACAAATATCTACAAGCCATTCACATACATTTTACAAATTTTTGGTATTTTGCCTATATCCCGTATTGCTATGAAAAGTCATACATTCAAAATTGCCAAAGTAAATTATTTTAAATGTAAAAGTTGGTTTGAATATTTTTGCATTTTTGAAAATTGGCCAGTGTAACAAAGTGAGACTTTGTCAATTCTGATACAACTGGCTCGTTGGTCTAGGGGTATGATTTCCGCTTAGGGTGCGGGAGGTCCCGGGTTCAAATCCCGGACGAGCCCAATGTTAGAAAATTGTTTTTTTTTTTTTTTAAGAGCATGAATACCACTGATTTTTTTATTTTTCAAAAATAACGATTTATTAAGAATATAAACGTTTGTTACACCACCAAAAAATTTAATTGAAAATCATTTGAACATTTCAATAAAATGTATATATTTATGTTATTGCTTTTTAATGGTTAACAAACAAATGTACATATTTTTTTATATATGGTTGGAAAAAACATGTACAAAACTTTTGATAATACACATAGTATTTGTTGTAAATATTAACATTACAAATTACAAAAACAAAACAAAATATATGAGTAAAACACTTAGATATAATAGTCGTGTCTAATACTAACACAAATCGTTCTAATTTGGCGTCTTTCTTTATAGCAAAATATGGTTATCTCTTTTATGCAGGTAATGACACAATTTGAGGACGTAAATGTTGGGTTTTAATATATGTTATTAAGATATACATTGTAGATTGTTTAAAAATAAATTGGTTTTGGTAATTCGAAAGCAAATATGCATTGTAAAAATTTCCATTTTCAAAAATTAAGCAAGCCTAATACACCATGTTTTTTTTTAATTTAAGTGTATTTGCTTCTTTTGGCTGTTGACGCAGTTGGTGGTTATCCATCCATTTCGGGTTTTGATTTTAATTCCGGTTATGATACTCTGTTTTTTGTTTGCTCGACGGCCCTTCCAGTTTCTAGCGGATGGGGGTGAACAATAAAGCATCTGGAGCATCACCAACATCATCATCATTAAAGTAGTTTTGTTAATTTTTTATATTATTTGGGGTTGTTTGACTTCATTCGGTTAATTTAAATATACATATTTTGTATGTTCAATGTTTATTCATATAGATATATATATATATGTATATATAACTATGTATTTGTTTAATATAAGTATTCTTTGGTTGCTTCACTGGTTTTATTGTATACTACTGTATTTAATACCCTTCCCATATTCCATTATTATTTTGCTCATGTAACATTAAAACCAAAATACACGTAGAAACTTTGAGCTTTAAAATTGCGTGTAACTAAACACTGACGTTTATGGATTTGTGTAATTTTTGGTATAAATTAATAGGGAGCATCTTTCGTTTTCAATAACTTGTTGGTCTTTTGATGATGCTGGTGATGTGTTTGAGGACTCGTTGTCAATGTCGCTGAACATTTATTATTGACGCTTTTTTTTCTCAAGCTTTTACCAAAAGTAGAATTATTTTTTAAACCTAAAAATAAAAACAGAATAATAAGTTTGAAATATTAGCTAAAGTGTAAGTTAGCGATAAATACATAATGTTAATTTCGATAGAGTATGCTGGCTCATAAGATTGAGAAGACTGCTAATCACCGAAAACGCATACAATAGGGATACAAACACATTAAAGGCAAGCGTGATAAAGAATTTCGATACAAGAGAGTGAGTGGAACGTCTACATAAGAAATGGTTTGGTTCTGTGTGTTTAAGCATGGTGCTTTCTCAAAGGAATGTGAAACGCGTTTTGTTTACCTTGAAGAGTCAAACGATTCTGATAGATTGCAAATATATCATTTGGCTTATAACACGGTTCGTAGTCTAATGAGCGACGATTGGTATCACCATCAATATGATTGTGTTCATCGTCATTGGAATCAGAAATGTTTGATCCACACGATTGGTAACGACTTAGCATATGGGAAGGAATCACAAAAAAGCTTTGCTCCAACTTCTCTGGCGATCTTGATGTTGTTGGTCTGTTTTCTCTTGTAGCCAATATTTGTGGTGCACACTGTACAGTCTTTGTTGTTGTTGGTTGAAGGTGTGGGAAGTGGAAAATGGTAACAAAGTGTTTTAGTTGTTGTTGTTTTAGCTGTTTTTGTGATATTGTAATACGGTTTTAGTCACGATTAAATAGTAGACACAATGAAAGTGTTTGGTAGTTAGTTTAGAACGCTTTTTTTGCATTTAGAACATTATATACCTCGCTGTCTTGACAGGCAGTGCTATCTCGCGATCCTATACTTAATCCTTGTATGAAGCTGGCGTCGCTTCCCGGATCATTGGATTCCAAATGCGCTCGAAATTGTTTGCTTCTGTAATTTGGAATAAAAAATGGTTAAGTCATTTTCTGCTGTATAGTTTTAAGAATGCATACCTAAGTTCTAACTGCTGTATTTGTTGAAAATGACGCAATTTACCATTAGCAATGCGAAGTTTTTCCTCCAAAGCTGCATTTTCGACGCATTTTATGGAATACTTCTCAGAAAATGAAAAAATCTCTTGACGCAGCTCCTCGAGTTCCTCCCTAATAAAAAATAATCGTTAACAAAAGTATATGTCTGCGTATTACTTATTGCAAGTCCTACTCTTTGAACTTAGCGCTGTCGCCAAGCAAATGTTCGTCTCGTTGAACCTGACGAAGAAACTCCTGCTTAAACCGAGCGACTTCCCTTTGCACTTCGTTCTGATGTGCTTTGCGCATAGCGTCGAGGGCTGCTAGTGTGGCCTAACAATAATTTAACAAAAGTTAAAAAATGAATACTATATATGAAGTTTTATCGCAGCACCTGTGTCTCCTCCGCTAGGGCAGTTTCCTTTTCTACAAGTAAGCGTTCAATTTCATTCTTGTGCTTTTCTTCTAAATCGCCGAGGATACGGCGATGTGATGACTCCATGGCGCTTAGACCCTTTTCACAAAGTGTCTAAGAAAATATAATTTCCCAAAACAGTTTCATTATTTGCAAAATACAAAGTTCCTTATGACCTTGCTACATACCCTTAGGTGTTCAATTTCCGTTTGATAGCGTTTTCGGAAACTCTCCTCATCAGACATATTAGTCAAATCTGTGCAGTGCGATAATAGCTGCTCGTGATAGGCTTCCTGAAGACACTCCAGTTGCTTGCAGTGCTCACGTTCCAAAAGTTCCAGTCGTTTTTCTAGACGCTTACAACGTTCCTGCTCTTTTCCCCAATCAGTATTAACTTTGTCCCGCTCTTGTACCAGCAACCCATACTGCTCCTGCTGATGTTCTAGTTGCTGCACCAGTTTATTGTGTTCATTACTATGGGTCTGTTGCTGGCAAACCAACTCCTCTTCAATGTTACATAGTTGACTTCGCATACTCAAGCAGTGAACACACGGTGCGCTTAACTTTCGGTGGACATCTTTGAGTAGCTGGTCGGCACGCTGACGTAGCTCACAACACTTGTGACACACATCTTGGAGACACCCGATTTCTATTGCTGGTCGCGGTATACTTGACGAGCTAGCTTCGGCTGCAGCTGCCTCGCATTGAAGGGCGATTAGAGAGTCCTCTAATTGGCCTAAAAAATTCGAAATATCAGCGAGCACTTGTCGATCACTAAGAAAACTTCCAGCATGTTGTTTATACATAAATTCAAAGTCCGCTTGTGCTATCATATCCGCAGCCGACGTTTGTTCTAGCAGGTCACTGGAGAGCTCTTCATAAAGCTGTTCGTATTTTTGAAGTGCGCGCACATCGAGCTGTAGAGATGGATTTGAGGCAGAGTCCATAGACTTTGGACACCCAAGAGACACATATTCGCCCCGCAGTACTGTAATTCGAGCATCAATTAAAGCCTTATGAGCGACAATATCGGCAAACTCGGCAAGCAGTTGCCGTCCTTCAGAAGCCTTTTGATCCTGAACTTGCAAGTGCTGCCATTGTCCCCGCTTTAACTGCTGTAAAGCCTGATCGTAGCAATGCGTTAACTGTGCAACAACCTGCTCCATTTCAATGCGCAGTGTATTGTGAACAGCATCAGCGAAACGTTCAAAACACAATTGTTCCTGTGCAGTAAGCGTATATCCAAAAGCTGGTGCTGTGGTAAGCTCAAAGCGTTCCGCACTACGATTCATGATGTTTGATATTTCCGTTTGTACAAGCTCCGCGTTAACTGTCTCTTGGGCCTGTCGCCAGGCATCCTGAACGGCTCCCTGTACCAAATCGTTGGCCGCTAAGTAGCTGAGAGTTTCGGCAGCCAAGCCCTTGGCTAAATTATCCATTGCATTTTGCTTGTATAGCTTGGCGATAACATTAAGCTCTGTTTGCTGACGCAGCAATTCGTCAAGTAAGTGTGCACTAATGGGTTCAAGGGTAGAATTTAATGGAGAGGTTTTCGGAACTGAGTGCACTAAACGTCGCGCAAGTACCCCTGCTAAAATATCCAATGCTCCGCTCGATTTAATCAAGCATTTGCCATTTAGCTTTGCCTTCAACATGGTCATCATATGTGCTGTTTCAATTACTTCAGAGCGAGTTTGTCGGGCTCCAAACAGCTCTGGTTGCTCGGCACGTGTAACAGAATCACACAGTCTCCCGAAGCATACGCTCTCATAAGCAACTCGTTCAGCTAGCAATTCGAGATCTTTCTGATTGGTAAGTTCGTTCCGCTCGCGAAGCATTCGTCTTTTCTTGAGCAAGTCCGAAAGCTTGTTGCGTAGCTGCGATTCTAGTTGTTTGACTGCCATTTTGACGGGATTTGTATTGGGCAGTACAGTAGCATTTGTGTGAGATGAAAGTGATAGTGCCCCACTAACCACACATGAATCGCAGCATTCACGAATAAGTTTAACGACTTCGTCGAGAGAGCGTTCCATACAATGATAAATTTCTTTTCGATCAGAAATTGGAGAGACCGATCGGCGCGTATGCTGGCTTCGTAACTGATGTATGATGAGCTCAAGGCGGTCTTTGCTGGAGAGCAAAACATGCTCTAGACTACGTAAGCGGTCAATTAGGTGATCGGTTAGTCGATTCTGGGGTTGTGAGCTGGTCTCACTGGTTGGCGTACTACTGCTTGTGCTTGGGGGAGTAGAATATGTAGAAATATTTTCAAAACGCTTCTCGAGATCGTTAACACGTCCCATGAAATTGGGGGTTGCGTCGCTCTGTGCAGAGTCTAGAGAGCCATGACGTGTTGTTTTTTTGCTGTTTAAATTTATATCTATGTTGGAACTAGCGCCGCTACTGTTTTCCTTTTCAATATTGTCGCGCTTGGTTTCCAGATCATTTGCCTTAAGCTCTAGTTCCTTGCTGACACAAAGCTGTTCCTTGCTTTTAAGTGACAAGGATCGCCGCCTTTCTGATTTTGAGATTTTCTGCTTAAGAGCCCTGACTTGACGTTCTGAGCTGCTATATTTTAATGTCAAATCTTGAATGCGCGCCGCCATCATTTGCATTTGCGCACGATCCTCGATCTCTTTGCGCTCTAGATCCTGATTGAGCGCCGTATGCGAGATGTCTAAAGAATCAAATTGATTTTGGGATTCCTTTAGCTCTCTTTTCATTGCCTTTATTTCGTTCACTGCTTTCTCAAAACGCGTTCGCAGTTCATTGTATTCTTCGGCGAGAGAGTCGCGCTCCAAGCAATACGGGTCGATGTCACTTATAGTTGTGAGATCGCTTAATGAATCCATCCGCTTAATTTTATGTCTATTTAAACTACTAAGACTGGTTGCAAGACTGTTACTGCCTGCTTCTACTTCCCTCAAGCGCTTGTACAATGTTTCATTTTCCTCAATTCCTCTGGCTAACCTGTCTTCCAAATGTTTTATCTTGCTTTGACTCTCCTCCAGTTCAAAACCTAACCTTTCCACTAAACTTGCAGCGCTTTCCTTGGCGGCTGATAATTCGGAGCTTAGTTTTTTGAGCAAACCTGCCTCATGTTCTTTTGCGTCGGCACGCAGAGCTTCACATTCCCGCTCTGCAGCGCTAAGTCGGAATTTGAATTCTTTGTCCAAGTTACGCTCCTCCTCTACAGTGTGTATAGAAAGCTGAAGCACCGGCGGGACGTCATGCGAACTGACGCTTTCTATAGTGCTTCTCCGAGAGCTTGGCGGCGAAGATCGGCTGCGTTTATGAAGTCGAGGGCATGTGTTAGCGACGGTACGGGTGCGCACACAACGGTCTTTATTTGCTCGAAGGAGCGATGGCGGGGGTATGGGCGGAGACTGGGAGATTGGAGATCCCCAATCAAAGCTATCCCTTCGCCCACCTTCTGAGGCAGTTCTGTAATCTTCGTCTTCCGACGAAAAATGGGGTCCTGTAAGTGATGTGCTTGGCGTTGAAGGCGTAACTGGACTAAGAGTTTTTGCCGATGGCTTTGGTGGACGCGAAGTTGTCACCGTAGTTGTCACGGCTGACGAGTTGGCTTGAAGCTTTTCTTCTAATTGAGCTTTGATGAAATCTTGTTCTATATCATTTTTCAGAACAAGTTCGCCACTTGGCGGCGATTCAACTTTTTGTTGCTGTTGTGGTAGCCCTGCCGCATTGCGCAATGCCGCGACCCAACTGTTTCGGGAATTGGGTGACAAGCTGGCTAGTATCAGTGTTTGCTTATCCCATGTTTCTAATTGGAAGGCATATTGCTTGATGACATTCGACTCGGTCAGCACGTTCGTCAAGCTGTTAACATCCAGCACACCATCAAGTACGCCACGGTCCTCAGATACCGGATCACGATAGTAGAACAATGCTGCTCCTTTCAACGTGAACCAATGCTTGGACCAATCGTCAGTACGAATATTTTGTTTCATTAACCAACCTTTTTTGGTATTAAACGATCCTTCGGCGTCGTGTGATTTGTTGTTTATAGTGGTAGAGGATGACTCCTTAGATGTTGGGCTTACAGTTGTTTGGACGCTTGTAGTGGCACGCAATTCGGCTGTTTTAGCCAAATAGTTTGACGAGAGATCATCTAGGTTGCAGCCCCCATCGGGATCACCGCGTTCGATTTGATACTGTTTCTGTGGTAGTTGTTGCTTCTGGTGCTGTTGTTCCAAGTGTTTTAATTGCAAATGTGGACGTGGACTAGACTTGCAATAATTTGGTGGACTATTGTTGTAACATTCCGCTGTCGTTAAAGATTTTTGTTGTTGTTGAGATAACTTTACAGTTGGTATCTTCTTGACTATTGCTGAAACAATGGCTGGCGTAGAATTTGAAGCTAGTGGTAATGACTTTGGTCTTGGACTCATAGCTTGTGGCTGCTGTTGTGCGGATTTTGATCCATTCACTTGGAAATCCGTTTCATCGCGCGACGCTTGGTAGTGATGCTGCTGGTAGTGATGATGATTGTTCAGAGCATTGTTAACAGCTGTTGACCAACGTTTACCCTGATGTTGGCTTAGGTTTGTAATAGTGTTTGCAATGTCTTTAATAGTTTTTTCGTCGCGACGAATGTCTTCAATTAAAAGACAACTGGCAGGCTGAGATACTGTAAACAAAAAAACAAACTTACTTAAATTGGGGTTTTATATACAAACTATAAAAGTATATTCTTAAATTAAACTCATAGAACCTAAACATAGAAGATTCAGTCTGTGCCTTGTGTCACTCAAACGAGCTCTAGCGCTCAGCTTCCCACCTCGGCTGAGTGTATGAGTAAACCGTCGCTTTTCGTACTTTCCAAGCGTACCGTAAGATGTGCCATTTATGACATGAACACAGCAGGTTCAAGGTTATTCTGGTAAACGGAGTGTGTGCCTTTAATTGGCCAACTTGTCGGCTGCTTGCAAAGAATGAAGGCAGGTCTGCGATGGCAGCGATCGTTGCGATTACTTTCAGACTATGTCAGCAATGGAATTTATATTTATAATGTTTAGTATACTAAATATTTTTATACATGCACGTTTATGGATACATATTTAAAAGTATATACATGTACATATATACATATATGTATATGTTCAGGTAGCAGTAAGCAAAACAGTTGAAAAGAAGATTTTTCGGACATACTTTGCTTTGATGAAGTATTTTATTTTGCTTCGCACCATTTAAATTTTATAGATGCTTTTATAGTGCGCTTTCAAGCCCAAAAGCGATTAAAGTTAACCTTTCTTTCTCTAATATCGGAAGTGTTTATAATCTTTGTAACAAAAAGTAAGGAGAGAAGCTTTCCAGAACGCAGCTTACAATCTAATAAAGTAATAACGAACGGAACGAATCGCCTTTGAACGGCTGAGAACAAAGATTTCTCACTTGGTTCTTGGAAAGATTTTAAAGTAATGGTAAAAAACTGCAAATTCTTCGTGAAATGTTTTGAAACTGTTCGATTTAAGTGCAGTTGGGGAGGGGTGTAAAAAGAATAATATTTCTAGCTATAGTTTTTAATAATTTATTTGCTACTTAACGAACGCCAGCACTATCTTTATAAAAGTATAAGTTATTAACTTATTGTTGATAAGTTAATGCATAATGGAAGTCAGTAGACTAAACGTCTTTAAAGTTCTTTGTTTGAAATTGAATTATACTCTAATGCGTGGGTCTTCAAATGAGTAGGTACAATAATTGTTGTGCATTTATCCATGAACAACTATCCTGTGCGAACACGCACAGCAACTACCTTAACAAAGAGGAAGATGCAACAACTGTCTACGTTTAAAGGTACCACAAGGATGTCTCTCCCGCCTGACAAAAAAAAAAAACAAAAAACTGAAGCTTATCATTAGTCGATTATAAGAAGTATGCACTGTTCCTTTTACAATCAAGAAGGGGACGTATTCTGATTTTTGTGTGAATTCAACGCGGATTAACTAGTTCCATGCACTATGCGTTCTACATATTTTTTTATATGGTGAATAATTTGAATTGCCTAAAAAGTAAGTGACAATAAATGTTATAGCTGCCAAAACCCGATTTTAAATATTTCTAAAAAAAAAGAGTAAATGCTAAAAACGGATTTTGTATAAAAAATTAAAAAACTGCCTAAATGTATTTTCCCCTAATTTGCAAAATGGTTTAGAAAAAATAATAATCTATTCCTTCTTGGTACTTCGAAATACGTTGTGAATGTACTACCCACCTCGACTAGTTATTTCGTTTCCAGCATTCCGATTATTTTCGTCTTGACCGCGTTTGTTTTTACTTTTATGTGTTTCTTTCAGTAAAGGCAACTCATCATCGTCTTCATCAACATCTTCACCGGTTTCAACACCATCGTCCTGTTCATCATCTCCTAGCCCACTAGCCATTATGCCTGCTGAGCTTGTGGGAATGGGAGTAATAGAGCTGTCTTCATTATTTCTGCCAGCGATCAATAAACTTGTAGTGGATTGTGCTGACTTCAATGTCTTTTTATGAGTTGAGCTAAGACGACTGACCACTGCAGCAGAGACTCCCGCATCGGAGCTTGTAACCCGAAGCATATTTGTGACTTGACCGCCTGGCAAAATAGCACTACGCTTATGGCGTCCTCTAGACTTTGGAAAAGCAGACAAGATATTAAACCACCATTGAGATTCATCTGGCCCGGTGCCTTTAACAAAAGTAACGCGTTCCGGTGCTGTTATGGCAATAGAATTTGAATGCCCCGTAACTTCCTCAGCTGTGGTTACTTCGAGCACATTGGTCATGTTGATGCTGGCTTGTGGCACCGTTTCGGGCTAAAATGTAATTTTATGCAAATAATTTATTCTTGATAATGTCATTAATCACCGAGTTATGGATGGTTTACGAAATACTTACATAATCATCCACCGAATAGGTTAGTTCGCCATCATCGTACAAAACAAACCATCTGCGTTGCCAGCGCTGTTAAAAATAAAATGCAACATTTTACTATTTTACACATTTTTTAAATATGAAAATACAGCTTAGAATATCTTCTGTGTGGAATTCTGACAATCAGAAGCGATCGACCCTTCTACTCATCATGCTTAGTTACTCGGCTCTATTTATGAAAGCGTTAAACCATCTCAAGTCTAGCTGATACAACGCCAAATCACAATTCCTTCACATGGAGCCTTTCAATTATTTTTACTCTTATGAAAATTACCAGCCAACGCCTTCTTGCTGTTGGATTGATTGGCCCCAGTCACAAATAAATGCAAAAATCATAACAAATGCGAGCACTAGAGTACACATAGATCCGAAATTATATTCTCGTACCTACATACTTTGAGCACATGGATATTTATGCAAATTGCGGGAAGTCAAATCAAATAAAGCTCAAGTCTCAAGAAGATGAAGTTGAAATGTTGTTTCCAGCACAATCTGGTTGTGGCAGAATTAAATTGTTCGACATTGTGCGGCCCGATGCTTTTGCAATGGATTCCTACAAATGTTTTTGGCTGTTGTTGCAAGTTTGAAAATAGATTTTTGGGTTGAATTAGTTTGCGTCGCAGCCAAAGTTACACAATATGCGAATATCGTTTTTAAATATATTTGTAATATTGGCCACTGAATTGTGTATTATACCTGTACCCAAAGATCATTTTTACTAGTGTACTATTGGAAGGTTTTACTTTACCGCAATAGAATTCCGAAGTCTCTTCTACTTTTTAAAAGCGTTGAATTTTCTTTTCCAATAACTTTAGCTCGTGCTTATACATATATGTACATATGTGTTTTTAAATCGGTTGAGACATTTTGAGGTATACGAAAAAATACCAAAGTATAAGTACTAAATCTTTCTTTCTAGAAAGTTAAATCATGCTGCAAATAATAGAATAATCTTTTTATCGTTTGAGTCAAAAGGAACCATTCATAAAAACACGTCGTTTAATAATTCAAGTTTATTTTTTTAAGTTGAATCAAAAATATTGTAGAGTGGTGCAAACGTACTAAAAATGCATTTCTAAGCGATTACACCACATCCCGTAACAACTATGTTTTTATACCGTATGGTACAAAGGGTATATTAAGTTTGTGGAAGCCGAAAATGTATGTAACATACAGAAGGAGACGTCGGAGACACCCCAAAGTTACCTAAAATATAATCAGGGTAAATAGAGAATTCGATATACCCATGTCCGTCTGTCCGTTTGAACGCCTAGATCTCAGAGAGAGTAACTAAACTTTCAAATTAGATCCCATATTATTCCATAGTATTCAAGTTTATTTTATTTTTTTGATATCGGGCATATATTATATAGCTCCCATATGTGTGCTTGAGACGACCTCGAAAAAAAAAAAAGTTTTAGATGGATTATGCGTTTATTCACGAAGATGTCGTAACCAAATTTGGTATTCAAAAGTTTTTTATAGTTCTCAAACACTGTACCAAATTTGATCAAAATCGGTTGACTATATCATATAGCTCCCATAGGGCCGATCTTCCAAAAAATCGATTTTTGAACAAAATTTTTTGTGTTTCGTTTGTTTGTTAAGATATTGGGACCAAATTTTGTATTCGTAAGTTTTTTATATTTCCTTAGCACTGTACTAAATTTGATTAAAATTGGTTGACTATATCATATAGCTCCCATAGGACGAAACGGTCCAAAAAAATGTTTTTTATACAAAATTCGTTGTGTTTCGTTTGTTGGTAAAGATATTTCAACTAAATTCGGCATTCAGATATTTTTGAAGGTATTAAAGCACTGTGCCAAATTCTGTGTCGTAATCGGTTGACTATATCGTATAGTTCCTATAGAAACGATCGGTCAAAAAAAAATATTTGTTTGAAAATTCTTCTGTTTTTGGGTTTTTATGAAGGAATCGGATTTTATTGTAAGATAGTGGTACAGGGTATCCCAAAGTCGTCCGCGCCCGACTTTACGTAAGCCATTTTTTTTTTATTTCGCTACAATATTTTAGTATCCAATCGTTTATTTCTCTCTGTTTTTATTATTTCAACGACGCCTTGGGCTACTGCTTATATGTCATACTAAGAGTTTGCTTAAATATGTAACCAGTTCTCTAATTAAAAAAGTGACGCAAATAAGATTATGTTACGCCTTAAGGGCACGCAGCCCTTACCTTCCAGCTGTGCTAAATATTTTTCCCGTATGTCGTGACACGAACCTCTGTTGCTGGCAGTAAGCCGCTTAGGTAAATGTATCGAGGCAAATTTAAGCCGTGACTTAAATTCACTTACATTGATTCAGGTGTAGGAAGAAAGCAAGAAATTTGCTGATATCTACGAACTGGGTTTAAAATCAGTTTTACGCAAATTTTTGCTCTTTAGGCCGGACAACGACTTACACTGCTTTTTTACTTTGCAAAATACAAATGAAAATTAGCTATAATCATTAGATTTATAATATCGAAATGCATGCGCTTTAAATATATCAAATATTTAAAAAAAAATCTGATTAGGTTCAATCTTCCTAGAAAAATAGTTCAACACGTGTGTGAATTTCATAATTTAAAAAAAATTATTATGGTAATGACAGAATATAGGAAAAAGGAAAATCTGGCCCTACAGTGCTATGGAGCAATATGAAATAATTATTCGGTTTTGATCAAATTCAGTAAAGAGATTGAGAACTTTAAAAAATCAGTTAAAACTTTTGGGTTTCCTTTGAGGTTACCCGACAATCCCCTATGGAATCTATATAATATAATGCCAAACTTAAAAAACTTGTTTCTACTGTGACATCCAAAAGTTATATCGACTTTTATTGTCAACATTACCTTTTGGTATCTTTGCGGATTCTCTGATGTCTCTTACTGTGGTTATATATGAACTTAATGCATTTGAGGGAAACTAAAAGAGCTGAAAACTAACCCAAGCGTACTTAAACCGAACCTAACGAGAAATTTCAGTTTTGCAGCCCTGAAATATACAATATTCTTGTCAAAAAAATGTTAAAGTATGTACATGAGTCTAAATGTTTTTTATTGGCAGGGGGCAATAGTTCTTTCTTTTGTGTTTGGGTGGCGTGTCTCAACAGCGTCTGGAGATTATTTTACTATGCATATAAGCAAGTAAAAGTAGCAGTAATATGCTGATAAGAAACTCGCCCAGTTTTTGGTTACGTCAAGTTTCTTTATCGAAGGTGTGGTGGTAAAAAGATTGATAGGAATTGTAGTGTAGAGCCCAGGAGAGTAAATAATCTCAAATTGTATATAGAGACATTTGTTAAATAAATCGTATGACAACGCTCTTTATAAAAGCTTTGGACACAACATATAGTATATATGGGTCCAGGCAGATGACAACGCTTTTCAAGTTTACCATGTAACACACCCTTCACCAAAATAGCAATGGATACATACAAGTCGATTGGTTTAGTGCAAACGATTATTGTGTGAATATCCAGTGTTTATTTTATGGAGGTGTGTTTTCCGCAAAAGAAACTTACCAAAAAATACAATCGAAGAAGTTATTCGAGTATCTATGGTATGGTAAACTATGGTACATTTTTCTAAATCAATTTATTGGTTTTTATCTAAACTATAGAAGCTATCCCAAATAAACATATGAAGATAAGTATAAATAAATTATGATTTCAGCCCCGTCTTCCTAAAAACTGCCGCACTTTTTTCCTGATGAATTTGAATAACCCTAATATATACAAATTTAAATACTATTTTTGGTTTATGTGAACCATCTCTGCCAGCCACTTCATCTTATTTAAGGGATAATAGCGAATGCATGTTCCCTTATTATGTAAAATTAGTTTTGGCTATAAAATGCAAACATTTTTATTCAAATTTTATTTATACCTTAAAAAAAGTTTCGTAAAATAAAACTCCAAATGCGGACGACAAGTTTGGGGGTTTGTCTCGTTTATAGGGTATATTAAGCGACTTTAGCCGTCCCCAGGCTAGGCTAAGGCACTTGCATTTTCCAGTGGCGGACCAGTTTCGATTTCTAAGCTCAATAAATCTGTATTTGTACTGCTACTTAGTAAGTACATCGCAGTTGCTCTTTTCACTACGGATATAGATTTGACATTCACTGAAGGTTAAAACTGCACTTGGTCCGGCCTCTTATTACAGTTCAGCTTACACGTGTACTTAATACATATACATATGCACATATGTATGCATTTCTATGTAAACATTTTAGAATATGAGTGTCTATATAAGTTGTTGAAATTGAGATGTGGCCACACCCATGCCGGCGTATTATATAAAAAGCACGGCCGTACGTGAAATCGCGTTCAGTGTCAGTCTATTCTAGGCCGGGCTTGTAACGAAAGGAGTCAACAGATTTGCTTAATTTTAAGAGTGAGTACCGAATAGGCGAAAATTTACACAAAAATTGTAATAATCTATTTAAAGGCAATACTAGCTCAGTTGTTGTTGTTGTTTACAAAATGTAAATTCTTTATTAAGTAATAGGTTTCAATATATATTATTTTATTGTATCTGATTCTGTGGACGACGAGCTACGAACTATGTTTTGATAAAAACACGAATGCGACACATGTTGCCGACACGACGAGAATGTAATAAGTTTTTTCCAAAAATAAACGTTCTCCGACAGTTTTGACGTAGATTATAAAACCAAAACAAACGAAATACTATTCTAATACATATTACGTTATATTTACTATTTGCGTCGATAAGACGTTGAGAGACAGAGACAGACAAACAATAACAATAACAATTTGTAAATACACGACGTGGAATTTTTTTGTATAAATAAGAGCTCTGTGACACAATAATATTATACACTCAATTCTACAGGGGGAGTAAGCATAGCAAAGCATCCTAATGTCGCTGGTGAATAAGAACATAATTTTCGTTGCGGGGCTTGGTGGCATAGGACTTGACACAAGCCGGGAGCTCGTCAAACGGGATTTGAAGGTAAGTGCTTTAGGCAAGAAAGATTTTGAAATTTTTGCTTATATGTATAATGTATAATGCATTTTTACAGAATCTGGTTATATTGGACAGAGTAGAGAACCCGGCTGCCATCGCTGAACTAAAGGCGATTAACCCGAAGGTTACTGTGACCTTTTATCCTTACGATGTTACTTGCTCGTTAGCTGATTCTAAAGCCCTTCTGAAGAAAATCTTTGATCAGCTCAAAACCGTTGACATTTTAATCAACGGGGCTGGCATATTGGATGATCACCACATTGAGCGCACTATTGCTGTGAATTTCACTGGTTTGGTCAACACCACTACCGCCATTTTGGATTTCTGGGACAAGCGCAAGGGTGGACCTGGTGGCGTTATTGCCAACATTGGTTCCGTGACCGGATTCAATGCTATTTACCAAGTACCTGTGTATTCAGCATCCAAAGCAGCGGTTGTTAGCTTTACTAGCTCATTGGCGGTAAGTGTCCCTTTCTCTTGATAATAATTTGGGCCACAAAATAAGTTTGTGCATTTGTAAAAATTTTCAGAAACTTGCACCCATCACTGGAGTTACCGCCTATTCGATTAATCCAGGCATTACCAAGACCACATTGGTGCACACATTCAACTCCTGGTTGGACGTAGAACCACGCGTAGCCGAAAAACTTCTTGAGCATCCTACTCAAACGACATTGCAGTGTGCCCAAAACTTTGTCAAGGCAATTGAGACCAGTAAGAACGGTGCCATTTGGAAGCTTGACTTGGGCACCCTGGAACCTATTGATTGGACCCAGCATTGGGACTCTAGAATTTAAACCCATGTGTTTCTGCTTTAAGCACTGGTTTTTATTTACGAGAACCATCTAAGTTTTAAGTTTTGGTTGACTGATATAGACACACGCTTTGCACATTATTTCAATTTGTAACGCGATAAAAAACGTGAATTTTAAATAAATATAAAGAGATAAGTTTAATTAAATCGATAAGACTTCAAAGAAATCCATTCAGACAAACTAACTTTAACTCGAAACTCGCACTCGCAATTGCGATCAAACCGTATAACAGAAAACCTAAAATGTTTGACTTGGCTGGCAAAAATATTTGCTATGTGGCAGACTGCGGTGGCATAGCTTTGGAGACTTGTAAGGTGCTGATGACCAAAAGTATAGCGGTAAGGCAGGGTCACGGGTTCCGAATAAGGATGTAATGGCTAAACTAAGTGTGATACTCCTACAATTGTAGAAACTGGCTATTTTGCACAGCGTTGAAAACCCTGAGGCTATTGCTCAGTTGCAAGCCATTAATCAACGCACGCAAATATATTTCTGGACCTACGATGTGACTATGGCGCATGCAGATATGAAGAAATACTTTGATGAAGTCATGGTACAGATGGACTATATTGACGTACTCATTAATGGAGCCACTTTGTGCGATGAAACTGACATTGCTGCAACCATCAATACAAATTTAACCGGCATGATGAACACTTGTGCCACAGTACTACCTTACATGGACAAACAAAAGGAAGGAAGTGGTGGTCTTATTGTTAATGTAACCTCGGTCATAGGCTTAGATCCTTCGCCGGTGTTTTGTGCCTATAGCGCCTCTAAGTTCGGCGTCATCGGCTTTTCGCGAAGTTTGGCGGTACGTATGCTTATTCATCACCAATTGATTGATTTCCAGTGTTCGGCTTTTATTAGGACCCATTGTACTATACACAAAACGGCGTGGCGGTCATGGCCATATGTTGTGGACCCACAAAAGTATTTGTTGATCGTGATCTAACCGCTTTTCTACCGTACGGACAATCCTTTGCCGATCGTCTACGGCGAGCGCCTTGCCAATCAACAGCCATTTGTGGACAGAACATCGTTAGAGCTATTGAACGCGGCGAGAATGGACAAATCTGGATAGCCGACAAGGGAGGCTTGGAGAAGGTTAAATTGCACTGGTATTGGCATATGGCGGATGTATTTCTACATTATATGCAGAACGATGAGCATGAGTAGTTAGTCTGAAGTGTTCTATCTATTGTAGTTTAATTGAGTTGATCGCATTTATCTTATCTTTTTTTATACATTATACTCAAAAATGGTTTATTAAGTTAGTTATTTTACGACGTACTCCCACATTTATTAATTCAAAATTATTTAACATTATTTAAAAACTCTTTCTTTTTTCTTTAAAACTTAATAGGTAATATCAAAACCACAACCCCAATGAAACTGAAAGCACTGAATACTGTGCAAATAGATTTCTAGGTAATCAATTGAAATAAAATAACTTATTATATTTTTCGTTTAATAGCTGTATCAACGGAAAATAATAGATAAGAATTGCACTTTTCTAATTTAATATAAAATAATTAAATTAGAATGTTATAAATATTAAGAACTGCCTAAAAGTATGCTCTTGTTTCGAGTTTTAAAAGTTGCGTCAACTGAGAATAGAACGGGTTGCAAAAGTCTATAGGCAGACAACTTTTTTTGTTTAAATAGTCATAAACGACTTCAGTATTAAAATAAATTGTCTTGCTGTCTGTTTGGGTCGTGAGTATTTAGATATTGACAGGTAACCCTAACATTGGCCAGCATTTCGGGCTTTTAGCAGCTATTTCAGCTCCATTATTAGGTTTGACTTCTTCAATGTTTTTTCTATATTGAGTTTATGTTATATAAGTTCCATAAAGGTATTTCAGAGCACCTAGTAAAAACTAAAAGTTTTAGTTGCATAATTAATTTGTTTATGAAGATATCGTAACCAAATTTGTTTTTCAGAAGATTTGAAAGTTCTCAAGAACTACTACCAAAATCGGCAAGTAGTACGTAAAAAAGGGTTTCAATTTAAAAAATTTTGAAATCTAATGATTTTTCGAGTACTTAAGCAATATTCCAAATTTCATTGCAATGTTATGGTCAAATATATCTCTAAGTATTCATTGTTTTCATACAAAAGTCATTCGTCCATTAAAGGTAGGCTGCAAAAATCATAAAGATGAAAATGTTTTTTTTTTTACGTCATAGTAAAATAAAACCGGTTGCAGTAAGAATTGTAGATTACCTCATCTCTCTTTTTCAATAAATACTATATGAGCATAGCCTCTTATCTTATCTATAACACTAATTAAATTTAGACTATTACCAAAGAATATAGAACTACATAGAATGCGCATCTGGCCCAAATTTATTTTAGCGAAACGAAATGTCGGTTTTATTTTTAGAACACACAGACTCGTTAATTTGCAAAGTAGTTTTCCTTCCCAAATGTAAAAGAGACAAATTTAAATACAAATTCCGTGTTAATGTCGATGATGGGTCAGTGGAATTTGTGCCTGGATAGCGTGAAATTATTTTGAGTTCAACTGCAGAGCTCAGAATAGTTAACAAATTTTTATTTTGTTTATAATAATATATATGTATAAGGTGTCATAGCATGCACATTCTTCGAAAGGGCATTGACGCTCAGAAACTAAAAATGTATTGTACAATTTTGGCTGATGCTATGAATATCCTTTATCGCATGTTTTTTCCATTTTTACTAATATCAGTAGCCCTCATAGAAATATTTTTTTTGTATAAGATGCGCATTCTATGAAGTTCTATTATAAATTCGTGAATTCGTATTCAAATCGTGAAAATCATTCGAGGAAACCACCGCTTATTGTATCAGCTGTAAGGTCGTTTTTACTGTTGCCTCTAAAAACTGCAAACTGGCGTTAGCCATTGCAACACACAGTTACGTGCAGGAAATTGAGTCTTACGTTGCCCACCATGGCCCCTAAGCCCCCCACCAAGCGTATTGCCTTTACTGACTTGTAAGCTTGCGCATAGAAGTGGAATTCCAACCAGTTTTCTCGAAGTAAAATACTAAAATAATACCCAAGCAGGCTTTCCAGTTGCTGTTTAAATTGGGAAAATTTTTGGAAATGGCGCCCGGTTTACTGGTCATGCATGCAAGTGACTTAGATGTTGTATTTTTGAAAGTTACTAATTACTTACAAATACAATAACTACAATTTTAAAAATTTGTCCAAGTGTGTGAGGCAATTATTTTATAACTTTTGTGGATATATCTTCAACTTTTTTGATATTTCCCGAACGACCCCTTCTGTTACATATCTTATTGGCTCGTGTAAACTTAAAATACCGTTTTTGCCATAAGGCACAGGGTGTAAAAATAGATATACGCTTTGTCATTCCGTACTGTACAATTTTCTGAAAACTCCGAAACGTAGAAAAGACGCTCTCTTCCTCCAGCCTGGATTCAGGGTTTACTTTTCCAAGTTAAAAATTTTTGTATATGTATATATAGTAAATTTACTTCATTCAAAATCACGCAACCTAGTAAGTTGGATTTAATGACAAAAGCTTCGACAATACTTTTAAAATATAATTTAGTTATATAAATAAAAAAGTTTATTCAATATATAGGTATGTATATTATATATTGCAAAGAGAAAAAAAAGTATGTCTAACAGAAACTGTTAAAAATATTATTATTTTAACCTTCGTCGTCACCCTTAAAAGGGTGAGAGGGTTGGGCACTGCGACCAATAGGTCTTTTGTACCATACACTTAAGTTAAAGCAAAAGACTTTCCGCTTCCGTATGAATAGCAGTATGTCTTTTGTTGGTATTGACCTGAGATGGAAGAGACTAATCTGTTCCTGTCCCATACCAGCGCTGGGCAGTCACAGAGAATATGTCTGGTGGTTTCATCGTCTTCTAATAGAGCCTGCACTCCAAAGCGTCCGATAGGCTAATTTGCAATTTCCAAGAAGAAACATTAAAATATAAAAATTGAATTTAATGTATGTAAGCAAATGGATTTTGTCATTAACAATGTTTCTGACAGCTGATAGGCTGTAGGGTTTGTCAGTAAAACCCATGCATGGAAATATAAATTCATATTTATATATCAGAAATCAAGTTATCGACTAATCCAATTAACTTTCTTAAATTAATCTTAAAAACCATTTACATAATTAAATGGTATTGAAAATATAGGTTATGATCCAATATAAAATATAATTAAGTGTGCGATAGGGAAAATATTTTTGAAAAGTAGCAACTCTTTGCTGCCGTTCTCGTAACAACGTAAACATTCGAAAAGAATTGTCTGCAAAACGAAATATCTTAAAAGTTCTTTGGCACCTACAGTTTTTACTAGTTATGTGGTTTCAAACCGTATTTAAAATCTCTAGATCTCTCTGTTTCTGTGGCACTCTAATCTGATGGAAGTTGGTTGCTTTTGTACTTAGTATTATCTATAAAATCTATATACACGGACATGTGTGTATCGACTTCTCAAATCACGCGGATCATGCATTATGTGACTTTTGGATGGTCATCAACATACGCTTTCTGCCTTAAGGTACAAAGAGGGTCGAAAATGGTGGTAGGTTCATCTGCCATGAAATCGAGTTTCTATTAATTATTATACAGTGGATTTCATAGCTATAGGACAGTCTGAAAATTTTGTGTTCAAATGTAAATATTTCGGTTCATAAGCACGATCCAGCAAAACTTCCTTTTACAAAAACAACTGCCTAATATTGGAGCTTTTAATTTACCGTAAGTTATTGCACTGTTGCTTCACACGGTGCTTCGCAATAGCTTATGCATCGATAAGTCATTTTTGATGCAATTTTGGTGTTTCATTACTATAGGACAGTGATCTATTATAAGGAAATTAACTGTAAGGATGGCATAAATACATTTTATTTCAATTTGAAATCACTTTTTTGTAATTTTATGATAAATCGACGCAATATGTGAATATTAGTTTATGGTAGAGAGACCATATAATTGCGAAAAACGACGTGGGTAGAGGATGATGTATATTTTATGGAAAAACATATGAACCGATACATAATTATTTGGAATTTGGAATTTGTAATTTCTTTGGAAACATCGAGAAGTAAAAAAAATATATTTAAAAGATTATTGGTAAGATTTCGGAGTGGTAAAAACGATAATCTTAAAAAATTCATAATTTTTTTTTAGTTCCTTGCTCAGAGTTAATGCCAATAGTGAACCATAAAGTATCCAAAACTACAATTTAGCAAATCGTCCAGAAGTGCCCATGAAAGACGCATGTCAGGATGTCCAAATCTTGAACCACTAAAGATATGCCCGCTTTGAATTCACTGTTGTAACTAATTTTTAATAGGCGCGCTTTTGCGTAATTTTTTGTGATGTTTTAAAGATTCTCCTTATAAGGTTGATTGTTTTTATATTTTCCAATTAGAAATCATTGAGTTCGAGTAGTCCGGGTGAATATAATTACAATGGAGGTTAAACGATGAAATTAAATTTTTTTTGGCGAAATTTTAGAAGCGGCTTGTTTTTGTGCGGGCGCGTTTAAAGCCAGTAACTGACCCCCTATTAAACTCATCTGAAATGAGCAGTGGGGATTACTGACATGTCTGTCAAGCGTTTTGATACCATTCCGATGTAAAACTTCGGCGAAATGCTATTATTTTAACAGGACAAATCAGATAAGCTCGCGAATACCCTTTTAGGGCGACTCTTACGGTCAGAAAGCCTGCGAATTATCATCTACTTTATTTTTTACTTATTTCTCAATGATTCTAAATAAATTCCAAATATAATTATGTTATCGGTTTATATGTTTTTCCATAAATATACACCATTCTCTGTTCCATGTCGTTTTTCGCAATTATATGGTCTCTCTACCATAAACTAATATTCACATATTGCGTCGATTTATCATAAAATTACCAAAAAGTGATTTCAAATTGAAATAAAATGTATTTATGCCATCCTTACAGTTAATTTCCTTATAATAGATCACTGTCCTATAGTAATGAAACACCAAAATTGCATCAAAAATGACTTATCGATGCATAAGCTATTGCGAAGCACCGTTGAGTAACAGTGCAATAACCTTACGGTAAATTAAAAGCTCCCATATTAGGCAGTTGTTTTTGTAAAAGGAAGTTTTGCTGGATCGTGCTTATGAACCGAAATATTTACAATTGGACCACAAAGTCAGACTGTCTATAGCTATGAAGTCCACTGTATATACAAGTACACTCACTCACTCTCTTATTCAAATACCTAGTCAATTGGTAAATGTAATTTTTGGTACCTATACGTTGTAAAATTCGAGGCAGTACATACAATATTTACATATGTACGAGTTAAGTTAATGCGTCAGAGCTTTCGTATGGGTTGAAACCAAGTACAGCTTTACATTAAAATAGAATTTACATATTTAGATTTCATTTACATACGCAGAGGTGTTTCCCATTACCGCAGAGCAGCATTAATTTATGGATGAAAATCGCAGAGGTGCTTACGATTAAATCAAAATGGCTGCAGAGGTGCATGCAAGTATGACTTTATAAGTGCATATAGGTACAAGTATATAATTCCAGTAAAGCAGCTTTAGGTCAAACCAAGGTCGGTGGTAAAAAAAATCCACGCAAACTCTTTGACATATGAGTCGTTAATATCGATGATTTATTGACATATTATTGTAATTACTATAGGGGACATCTGCTGAAGTGGCAAGGAAATTAATTGCTGTCAAACGTTGGTTATATTGTACCTACATATACCTACCTATATATATGCATATCGTGTGGACGGAGTTCTTCGAATCAAGTTCATGCAACATTCTAAATTGTTTTTAAGTTGAATAATTTAAAAAGTGATAGAGGAAATAAGCCCAAGAGAGCAATTTCATTGCCGACTTTAAGCCTAATGAGATTTCATCAAGTGGCTATTAAAAACATTTTCACTACTATAGATAAAAGGTGTTTTTTTTTCAGAGGTTCACAATTGCTTTATCTGGAAATCTTACTTAACGCTTGCAAATTGTGGAAATTTTTTATGAAAATAAAATTTGTTCGTCAATCTTATTTAAAATTGAAAATTATTGTTTTCTGATGAAGCCCTTTTTTGGTACAATGGTTGTGTAAAAAAGCAGAACTATCGCATTTGGATTAAGGATCATTATCATATTTAAAGATGAATGCCATGCAATTTTCCATCCAAAAAAGCTCGTTTCATATAAATATATAAAATATGTGTAATAGACCTATAGTTCTTTGTTTTTTTATGTTTTAAACTTGTGTAACTCTAAAAAAACAACGTTCACAAATTGCAAGTTCGACATTATAGATGGAACACATTTAAAGTCGATTAATTACTCCATAATGTAAAAAACGTGTACCGTTTAAATGGCGGATTCTTATTTTCATGAAAATATTTTTTATGATTCGCCCACCTCACAAAAAGACAGCATTTCTTTAATAATGTCAAAAGCTTCAAGTGGGTAGTGGCGGCGGCTAATGCGTGCATATTTTTTCATAAGTTTTCATGATCTCGCCCAGCTGCAGGTCTTGGTAGATGGTAGATGGACTCTAGTTTAGCCAGACTTCAAATACTTCCTGGTTTAATTAATAAACCAGCTAGACCCAGAGAGCCAAGATGCAGCCAATGCCAGTTCGGGAACGACGCGACGCGAGCATAGCTCTGTCCGTCTGTCTGTCTGGCTTACCTGGAGTAGATGGCTAACTTGTCAATCAACAGCATTTCTGGTTTCTCGTTGTGTTGTTTGTCGTTGGAACAGACAACATGGACAGACAGTTTGCTCTACGATGATTGTGATTATCAATTTCAATATTAGCAACGCTCGCGCCTTTAATAATAGCCCATGGTGAGGTATAGATGAAAGGATCGAGACCATTGTACGAGGCCGATAATTATTTTACAGCATCAAGAAGCCAATGCAAGTATCTCATTTTGTTCAGTGCCACTCTATGCTACAAAGATTTAATCAAAACTTGAAAAACACTTCCGTTTTAAACAGGAGCGTTGAACCCAAAACGAAGGCGGAATCTTGTTTCATTTTTCAACGCACTTTAAATATGTTAACTTGATTGCTGTTGCTGGCTGCGCTTTTGCCTGCAGCAATAACCAGCTAAGTGCAGGAGCAGCATCTCGCTCTCCAAAGTCGTCATTATAAAAAAATATGTAAGTTGTTTGTAGGCCCTATTTGGTGCTTTAAGACGGTAAGACGGGTACCAGGGAAGAATCAGTTGTGGAAACTTGTTGACAGAGCTGCTTTGCATGATGATGGGGTCTTGAGACATGATGCTTAAGCTGCACTGCAACTTGACGCTCTTACTGACTTCCTGGTCACTTGATGGGCAATACATATTTGGCGATTGAGTTTTACACTTTCCGTTTCCTTTTCCAACTTTTTGCATTTGGTAAACATGCAATGATTTGGCACGAAAATTTCGTATTTATACGCTGTACCACATGATACAAAGGGTAGGACTACAATATTGGTAACATACAAAAGGAAACGTCGAAGACCTCCTAAAGTTACCTTAAGTATGATCAGTGTTCCGCGCCCGACTTTAACGCATGTTATCTCTAACCATTCAAAAATTATTTGAAACAACTAACTGGAATAAAATCATAATGTAACTGCATATTGGGCCACCTATCGATAAGTTCACGTTGTATAACTAAATAATTTTTATTTCTTTCTCTTTTCAAAGAGCGAAATATTTTTTCATTATTTACAATTTGTTACATATTTAAGGCACTCCATTTTTAAAATTATTTTTGAATTTACTTCTGTAACACGACAACCCATAAGTTTTTGAAGACTTTTTTTTTGGCATAATCTAGAACCCCGTTGCTTAATTTCTTCTTTAACTAATGGATTATAGAGGTCTTTGTGAATTTCATTATTGCTGACAAAGCAGGGAGCTCTGACTATGCTTCTAAGTGTAGTCGATTGGTACCGTTGAAGGATTTCGATATTTGACGTACTTGCAGTTCCTCAAAGTTCCATTGCATATGACCATACCGGCTTGACAACTGCTTTGTAAAGCCGAATTTTAATTATACTCTGAACCGTAGGGTACAAAGGGTATATTAAGTTTGTGCAAGCCCCAAAGTTACCTAAAATATGATCAGGGTGAATAGAGAGAGTCGATATACCCATGTCCGCCTGTCCGTTTGAACGCCTAGATCTCAAAGATGGAAAGAGCTAGAGTAACTTAACTTTCACATTAGATCCCATATTATTCCATAGGAGACAAGTTTATTTTATTTTTTTGATATATGGGGATAAATTATATAGCTGCCCATATGGGTGTCTTGAGATGACCTCGACAAAAACAAAGTTTTCGATGGATAATTAGTTTGTTCATAAAGATATCGTAACCTAAATTGGTATTTTTACAGTTCCCAACAACGCGGGCAACAACAACATTTGTTGTGTTGGTACACTCTTTCCGAACATCTGTACCAAATTTATTACAAAGTTATTTTCAGTTATGAACGTGTTTTGCGTGCGTCGGCGACTTGTTTTTCGGTCATTGGCATCTTCCTGGCCGTCTTCACGAGTTGGGACGACTTGTGAACTTTGGTTTCGATATCATAACCAGTATCACCGCATGATTCTGTCACCAGTTACGACCCTTTGAGTAAATCTGGGTCGACGTTGACGTCATTCAACATTCTTGATGATCCTCATACGACAATTCATTTGGTCAAATTTAGCAATTTCATTCACGTTGAATTTGCCAGATATTCGGAAGAGTGTACCAACACAACAAAACAAAAAATCGATAATCAAAAAATACGTTGCCCGCGAAATTGAAAAGTCACATTATAACCTTTAACGCACTCTCGTATATCGCTTTTTAATACAAAAACCAGACTTGCCGTTTACAAAATTTTTAAAGCACTTAAGCAATGCGCCATAATTCAGAAAAGAAAACGGTTGACCACGTCGATATAGTTCCCATAGGACCAATGTTCCCAAAAATCGATTTTTTAACAACAGCCGTCGTGTTTCGCTTTGTTAAGATATTGGGACCAGACTTGGCGTTCGTAAGTTTTTTATAGGTTTTTAGCACTGTACTAAATTTGATCAAAATCGGTTGATTATACCATATAGTTCCATAGGACCAGTCGGTCAAAAAAAAAACGTTTTTACAGTCGCCGATCTAAATGCACTCCAAGGTATTTGACTGATTCTTTGGCTGCGAGACAAACTTTTCAACACGATTCCACTTTTATCGTAATCGAAATCTAGAATGCGCCTTATTAATAAACAAGCTAGAATTCTGGTATTTACCCTAATGTGGACGTATTAATAACGAGCATCACTAGTTAGCATATTTTTTTATAAGAAAATATATGGCACACTTTAAAACCATAATTGAATTTACGATTTTATGGAAAATTATGAATTTTGTGTCACTTTAAAAACTTACCTTGGTTCTATACAATGGATTGCTGAAATCCCAGTCCGGTGCCACGAACAGATAACCGCATTTGGACACTTTTCGCGAAGCCTGACAAATAGTAAAAGAAAAAAATAAGTCAACTTTATTTATAAATTTTTGTAATAAAATTTTGCATTGCAATAAAATAAGTTTTAAATAAGTGATATTAAAGATAAAGATACATTCCCTGTTGGTTCTAGTATACTGAAAGTTTGTTAACATAGCATAGTACGTAGTTTCGCCTTGACAACACTTCAAATAAGCTCTAATGACGTCATAGCAGTACAACTAAAGGAGTTTTTGGAGTTACAAAAGTTAAATCATAATAAAACAAAGAAATATATTCCTATTATAAAAGAAGCGAGCTTTATTTAATAAAACATTTGAGGACATTAATGTTTAAATATGATTTCAGCCATGTAGCCGCCACGGCTGGCTCGTATAAAGCGCAATTTGGAACACCAATTTTCACAAACTTTCAGCAATCGACAAAAACTCTGCGAATGTTGATTTTCAGGTGTTCAATTGTCTCTGATTTATCGAATTAGACAAGTGACAGAAATTTCCCGTGGATGTAATGGTGTTTTACCAAAAGCTTGTTGATTATCCTCACTCCGAATTCAACAATTCTTTTCATTTACGTACCCATTCAACTAAAAATGGGTTCCATCGGAAAACAAAATTTGTTACTTTTGAGTAAGTTTGACGACCACTACTATTACTTTCATTAAAAACTTCAACAATTTGCAAGCATTAATGTCAGCTCTTAAATACATGGGTTGTCAGATAAGGCCAACTCAAAAGTTGTGAACATCTAACAAAAAACATGCTGTAGTAATGAGCACAACTAAGCCAGAATTGAAATTAAAGACAATAACTGGACGATATCTGTGTAAGTTTCAACGAATTAAGCAGCTGTCGACTATAACCAAAAAGGCAAAGACACTTTTCTATTGAGTATGCTGTAGGACCTAAAATAAAATTGCAAACTAAAAATATATCTAGACTAAAAGTGTAAGTCGGTAGTTTCCGACCAGTCACTAAAGACCGAAAATAAGTCAACATTAGCTTAAACTCAACGCTTCTCAGCAGAAGTTTAACAGATTAAACTGTTGCAAATTCGTTGGTCAATTTGAATTCCTTGGCTCAGAAAATGCAGCTCGTAATCGCACCGAAGCAGCTGTGGCTACAAAAACTAGATTTAGCACATAACTTCACTTTAACCAACTTTTGGATATAGTACATAGTTGGATAGTAATAGGGTTTGAGAGTAATTTAACTCTACAGGCAAGTCTACATATGGATTTGCCGCGAATATTTTAACGAGAGATTAACATAATACAATAATAATAATAATTTCTTGGACTTGACTATTTTGTCACTCTGCGGGGAATCGAACCACCGGCCATCGGGTTACGAAGTGAGCATGCAATCGATGCTTTATCATAAAATGTATTCTATATATTTAAAAGTAAGGAATGAAATCGGAACTTTGGCTTGGCAATTTATAGCAAAAGTTGCAAACAAGGTAAACATATTAATTTAATAATTATACTTTTTAAGTTTATGTTTGTGAGCTCGCATTATCCGATACTGATTCGTCTTCGGTGGTTTCTGCTCCTTTTTGTATGTTGTATACTATTCAGAAAAGAAGTTACCAAGTGATCGCGCATAATTTTTGTTACATTCAATTGCAAGACCCATACTGTCGATGGTAGTTTTATTTTTTCCTCATAGGCATACTATATATCCAAGATTCGTTGTTTGCTACAGTCATAAAAAGGCGTTTCTTCGCATCAATCGACACGAGTCTTCTTATTAGAATGGCTTCACCATTAAGTCTATGGAAGCATGCGAATACAATTGTTTTTGGACGGCCTCTGCAAGTGATTATCATAAGGGATGGGTTTCATGCATTTTACAATTTGGCGACCAAGACAAAGAAACATTTATCAATTCCGTTTTAGAGGTAAGACAAAAACGTTTGTTTTAAAAAAAATACAACTGTAATGAAAGTTTTATACTCAATGAGTCTCGTATGAGTATAAAATTCTGTCTAACGTGCTCCATATTTTTTAAAACTCAAAATTATACATATCTAGCTATTCATATTTATATATTATTTAAACAAGACAATATATATAGGTATTTTTTTCTTCTTTTTTTTCAAATTAACGCCAAATTTGTAATACTTATAAATCATACTTACGAATTCTGCCACGTCCATCTTTAACGCAGGGGTGTAAGCGGAAGAAGCAATGAGTTAGTTTTAGAATTATAAATAATTATTAAAGTACAGTTAAAGTCATTTATCATGACAGTTTTTAAAATGTTTCAATTAGTTGAAGAGGCTCGATGACAATACTGTGCTGAATGCACTTAACATTAAGACTTCTCTTGTAAACGGTGCAGCTACTGATTTTGACATTTAACCAAGATGTCAAGATGGGTTTTGACATTAAAGTTAAAGCAGCCAAAAAAAAAGTAGTCGTACCTTCGAAATGAATTTAAATTGCCGCCAACTTGTTTTTGATTTAATTTGATAACGAGTTTAAGGCGAATATGACCGAAATGTCAAATCAAAAGTCATGTCTTGCACTTAAATTGCAAAAACTGCATCTATTAGTTATTAGAAAAAGCTCTTATAAAGACCATAAAGGCTAATGGTTTGGAAGAATGGTATAGCAGGGCGACTAAGAGTGCAATAACGATTAAAATTTCACTTTTGGTCATTCGACTGAGTCTTCTAGCTAATAATACAAAAAATACTCGTAGATTGATAAATATTTAATTTGTGACCGGCCGGCCAACTTTGGACGTGGCCATAAGCCTACTATGTATAGCTCTTAAGCAAGTCTTGTTCAGTGGAAAGTTGCTTGTATGTGCCAAGATATTCGCGGTTATTAGAAGCTAAAGTTGGAGTTGATCGTGGGGCCAGACCTACTCTTTGGGGTATTTAACTTTAAGCCTTGTTTGTTTTTGTTGGTTTCCGCCGAGTCTTGGGTTACGGCGGCCAATGAAAAATGTACACACACAAAACAACCATCTGGCTACTTGTGGTGCCAACAGGTTTGGTTTCTGTTTGCGTAAAATGCATGGGTATTGAATACATACATATATGAAGATCGAAAAATTCAAAAGGTTGAGTTGCAGCGTGAAAGACCTGCTTTGTCCAACAGTCAACTTTTGTGATCAGCCAGACACAAGACAGATATAAAGGTTGAAGTATTAAATACAAATTAACTATGATACACCTGCCCATGATGTACATTTTAGCTTTCAAACTTATACTGATAGAAGACTATTTCGCCCGAAATTTTTTAATGCTAAGTATCATAAGCATTATTTAAAAGACAAGTCGACTGACAACTGGCCGTACGTCGCACAATTGTCTGGACCGGCTCTCTGTGCAGGCATTCAAAGAAGCTGCCGCCACATGCAATATCATATAGACGATTGTGTTTCTGTAAGCCCCGAGCAACATGGTTCAAAACTGAAAGTGAAAAAGAAATCGAAAGCAAAGTTGAATGCAGAGAAAATCAAGTGCAAAAAACCAATATGCTCTGAGATCGGCACAGACTAAGGCAGCCGCTGTACCAGGCGGAAAGTTGTGTGTGACGTCGCGGACGGAATTTGACGCCAGGTGTCGTCACTGTCGCAGTTGCTCGCGTTAGTTCCGCGCTTTAGGCTCCATTCAGCAAAAAAGACAAAATATAAAAAAACCAATGAGTAAAACTTAAAACGCGTAGCACTTCCACGTTATCCCCAAAAGCCAAGAATGCTATTCTCGACTCTCCTTACCCAGCAATCGTTATATACACCCCACTATCAAGAGAATGAGAAAGTTCAGATTGCATTTTGTCTTTTAGTTGCTCTTCCGATCGACGCTGATACTGGAACCATCATTGCGCTTGACATTGCCCCATCATTGCTGCATTGCCGCCTGTTACCATAATATTGACTGCGCTGAACATTACATAATATTACTCGGAAAGTATTTTGGGTGCATTTTCACTTTCATTAATAGTCTGCTCATGCAGGCAGGTGGCGCCAATCGTATGTAGGGATAAGCAACGGGCGCAGCTGCAGTTCATAATGACGAGAGAGAGCATATAGCAGACAATCAAAGTACATATTACTATTATATATATATATTTTGTATAAACAAAGTAACAAATAATTTTGGAGTACATATCCAAGAAATAATTAAGTGCAGTGAGAGAAAAACATTTTACTTTGAGCCAAAAATGGCAGGGTCCAACACCCGAGACCCGAGCGAATAGGCTTCACATTATGGGTGGCTTCATTTGGCCCACTATTGAATGTTGTACATTTCAGTTGTACCCTCTACATATTTGAGCGGCAAGCGGATTGAAAGTTTGCATTTAAAACTAAAATCAGTATGTCTGGGTACTGTTTGTATGGATGGTATGGTAGCTGAAAAATCGTGCACATGAATATCTGCAAGTAAAAGTAAAAATTACCTAGGGAGACAATCGAGTGGAGCACCGCATATGTTTGCATTTAATTTTGATTTTTATTGCGCCACTAAAAGCAGTTGCACCACATGAGCAACTTGCAACTTGTGTAAAGGAATAGCAGCCGGAGCCGGGCCAGACATTCGCTGACTTTCTGGTAGACATCATAGGTCGTGCCCGAGTCAGCTGGCTGGCATGGCACGCCGGTTAAACCATTATATTACAATTCATTTAGGAATTAATTTCAAAATACATTAAATGTTTGTATCTGCAAGCGTGTTATCAACGTTCAGTCAAACGATGAACAAAGAAAAGTGAAAAGAATCCCAGAGATCGTGTCGAAATGGAAAGTGGTTGAGATAATCGAACCAAGCAAGTAGAAGGCACACAAAATGGTTTCGTTCAACGTTGTACTTTACAAGCAATTTGTACTTTAATACGTTTCCACAAAATAATGAAGTGGTTAACCAATGGTAAAGTGTATTTGAATATGGCATTGACATAATTGGTACGTTCTTCACGTCTAACCTTAACTAAAATCAAAATTAATAATTTTTGACGATACTAATTTTATTTCTTTTAATCAACTATGTACATATTTTAAATTATTTAACCAAATATAACCTGTTTGGACCAAACTTTAAAATCAAAGGAGTCAAACCGTCGCGTTTAAATGGCATCGAACCCTAGGCACCCATGCAAACTTTTGAATATAAATTTTACGGCAATCAATTGTGATGGGGGCACAGACGAATGGATAAATGCCACGTCTCACGATGAAGATCAATGATTGTCATCGTCTACGTCAACCAGCCAACAAGCAAGTCAGCCAGAGACCAGTTACCGGCGGCAGCCTCTGCGATGACAATAAGTGAAAGTGAACCTGATGCCGACCGAAGTCGAAGTCATCGAGGTTTTGTTCGAAAAAGTTTCATTGAGTTAAGCCTCACATATTTCTTTATATACCCTGTACGTTAGGGGTCAAGGGTATTGTATATATTTATATCTTACTGGCAGAAGGGGCCTAGCAAGACTATTATATCAGAATGATCAGCATTGAAATAATAATGTGAAAATGTGTGCATAAACCAATCCCTTTTCGATCAAGTAAAAATTTTAAATATTTAAGATTTATTATTGTTGGTAAATTTGGTGTGTGGTCTAAAGTAAGCCTTAAAAAACAAAAATACAACCCTATTTGTGCGATAATGAACATGAAATTTTACTAAACCAGGCTAATAAAATAAATTGATTTAAATATAATTGTGCTAATTGCAAACCATTGGAAAAACAATAAATTATTTTAACTAAGTTTACTATGTAATAATTTATTTGTTTATTTATTCAAAGGGGTTAAACAAAATCAGTTGACTTTAAATAATAGAAAATTACTTTTGGAATAGATAGAAATATATATATCATCTCTAGTGCGATGTGTGATATTTTAGATATACCTTAAGTACAACTATCTTAATTAAGGATAAAAGAAAAAAAAAACCAACAATACCACTTGAAAGTAGAATCATAATCTAGCACAGTTGACTTTCTACGATACGCTGGCTGCTACCGCCATTTGCCCAAAAAGATGTTGTAAGCAACTTCTTTCGTTAACCAATGTACAAACTTATTGTTTATGGCATGACAACCCGTCCCGGTTTAGTCGTAATTACTAAATTGGCCAAGTTACATTTACCGCAGACTAAAATTCATTAAAAGTTTGTCTCCGCGCACGTTCTTACGATTTTTATGAATGAAACTATGCTCACACAGAGAAACCATCTATGGATCTACATCGGTTGCCTGATTTTCACATTTCATTCATTTTGAGAATCAGTTGCTCAATCGACGTGCAACGAAAAGTGGGACAGTGAGAGCAGGAGAAACATTTGATTCGTGACGTGATGACGCCGACTTCCTTGACAAAGTATTCGCACATCACCGCACTACAATATCAAAAGGTTTCAAAGTGTTCAAAAGTTTCTATATATTTAAATACCATGTGGGTGAAATTTTTAGAAAAGGGTTTATAATCCTTATTATACCTTAATACTTTCGGTAAAGAACACAACAAACATTAAACTTTGAAGCAATATATTTGGTATTAGTACAATATATTTAATAGTAAGGATTTAAACAAACAAAAACCACAAGGTGGAACACAATTTTGAGCACATTTACCGGGTGCTCTAGTTTGCCACAATTTCTTGTTTGTTTTTATACCCTGTACTAAAAATTACAAAGGGTATACTAGATTTGTGCAATGTATGTAACGGACAGAAGGAGGCATAGCAGTCTCCAAGTCAACTTTATACCAAAATGCCTATCCATAACCTCGGGTAGCGATTGAGCCACGTCCGTCAGTATGAAAACCTAGATCTCGGAGATTATAATAGCTAGAGGTATGAAACTTTACCACCTGACGATCATATTTTCTGAGAAGATGAAGTTTGTTGAACCATTTCAATATCTTCCCCCGTTCCCCCGCAGTAGATTTTCGCGACTTTTACCCAAACCGTTTTATATTTTGATTTGTAATTTGACAGAGCGATGAGTCAGTCATGCGAAGTTAATACCATAAATGTACAAATTTCATCACCCTTTGCCGATAAACTGTTTCAATATTTGACTCTTCGTAATTATGGTAATAAGCAACCTAGAATCAAAATATTTATTAAGCTGATTCCTGTGGTTCTAATGAACAAATCTACATCCAAATTGCGAACCCCCACCCCCCATAATTGATGTACCGTGTTTTCTCCTACACCCCTCAACATATCAACTTGATATTTTCCCCATGTACTTAAGATTTATTTTTTAACATAACTATCGGATCTCACCCAAAACGGTACAAAATTGCAGATTATAGTTTTGCTCCAAAAAAAACTATGTTCCAATTGGAATCTTCTTAGGAAGAATATACAACAAACTTTTTTCGAGAAAAAAGGTACAGGGTAATAAACTGTCGGACACCGCTTCGACTGTATTAGATTTTTTTAATGTATGTATTTAGTATAGATGCGTGGGGTGCCTTTCTCTGGAAGAAATGTTCAACAAAACGACCATTGCCTAATGCGTATCCTTTAAATGGTCTGGTATCCTTCAATTAATTGAAAATTATTATTCTACAACCACATGTTTACGGATACACTTTTGAAACGCGAAATATGATTATTTGAATTTTTCCGATAACTGATGGCATAAATTGTATTAAGGCAGGCTTTACGCAAAGAGTAGGAATGGATAATTAAGATTTTTTTTGTAAACCTAAATTTACGGTAAACGTTTTGTGAAAATGTTATTAGATCTTTTATGATTAAGCCCATAGACATATAAAACGAAACAAAGGCCCCTTATATTAATAATATAATAATATACATAATATTTTTCCAAATCTTTCTAAAATTCTTACAACTATCGATTGAAAACAGAGAAACTTTAACTGCCTACGGATAATGTAAATATTAATCAAATCTAAATAACTTAACTTCGATAAAAACAATTTTCAGGAATAACATTTTCTGTGACTGATTCACATTTATAACCCGCACTATTACGGGTGTACGGATTTGGTAAGCACAAAATCGGATATTACTTTTTATATGTGTTAAAATTTTGGTGGCAGGTATCATACATTCTACAGAATTCATCGGTGCTGAACGGTTTTTCCGTAATTGCAGACATTGTATTTTGGTACGAAGATTACAATTTCGCTTAACGGAAACGTAAAACTCAACTAAAACAACATGGCTAGCTACTTTCCATGTTATTTACGACCACACACTACTTTTAAATCTTTGCAGCAATAAAGATTAGGCACAGCACGCGGATCGACTGCATATAAAAAAAGAAATTCCAACGAACTCTACCGAAGGCATGACTGCGCGCGCCAAAACATTTTCAGGCAGCAAAATGTGACAATAATTTTACAAGTATCCGACAATCCCCACAGAAAACAACTTCTTGGTAGCATACAGGCAAGAAGTCGTAGAGGAGAATGGGATAAGCGACAGTGGAGAGTACTCCTCAAAAAAATTTGTATGACTTCCGTCATTGACTTGCAACATAGCAGGGCAGTTGTTTTTTGTATTAGATATGACAGAACTTACCACTGCCGCCATTTGACGCTGCAGCCTATGGGCCACCTAAAAATGTGTGATGAGTGCCAGAGAGTTATACAGCTGTTCTACCAGAGAGAATACACAGGAGCTAACAGAACTAAGATTGAGTTTGATTGTGGCATTGAAGACTGTGGCAAGTCGAGTCGACGAGTCCGCCATTTACTTGTTTTCAACCTGGATGGGCAACTGAGAACCGTTAACGTGGCTCAATATCGAAATTTATTTTCGTGCTGATAATTATGTGATGGGAATTTTACGCAGCTGAAGCCTTGCCAACAAGCTGGTTACTTGTTCCAACCGGTTGCTAATATGTATCCGAATAACCAACCGTTTGCCAACCTGACGAACAATACTCCAGCTCGTGTTGGGCAAACGTCAAACCAGAAGCAATGCATCATCTGGACAGCACTTTTATGAGCAGCGTCAACAAAGAGCATCCCTAAGGATTGTAGTCTTCAAAAGGCATCCAAAGCACTTTCCAAATGCTTATCTAATCGTATTAATACTATTGCCCTGCCTAACTAAGCATTACCTAAAAAAATAACGAAACAGTATGTGGAATTACTAAGCCAATACAAAAACCTGCTACCAAGTCGTATGACTGTATTTGATATTGCCTAATGGCGAAATAGTGAGTCCTCCTGTTTGTTGTTGTTCAAGTTGCTCGATTTGGTGTTGATGTGGAGGCTTGCGTTTGCTTTTCTATACTCAGTATGTTTTTTATTTAACGTTTTTCTCTTAAGACCAGAGTCTAAAACAACTTCGGTATTTCTCAACTAGAAGTAGGAGTTGTTGACTGGAATTGCTCAATTTGTGTGTATAGCGGCCAGATCACCAACTGCAGCGACTCACAGCGACTGCACAAACGGAAAACAAGCCAACTGATGACGTTGCTGAGCTGATGGTTTCTTGGTGCTGTCGGCATTGCTAGTCGTCGTCGTCGTCTACCATTCTATACAAAGCGGGCGCTGTTCCAAAAGCACCACAGCCCAAACACCATGGCATATCGGCTAAAACAACTTGGCAATTGCAAGTTGTTTTTTTATTTTGCGTGAATTTTTCCAAGCTGTTTTTATACCCTGCCAGAGTGCATTGCATTTTGTTGAAACTTTTGTAACATATAGAAATAGAAAGCCTACAGACTATATAATTTATTGACGTGGCCCTTTCAAAACGAGGCATTACAGAATGCAAGATATTTGTAATCAATTAATTTGCCGGAGGTACTTTATTTTGCCTAGACCCAATCACTTAGAAGATATAGTTTGTTTCTTCTTGCATAATTTTTATACCCTGTACCGTATGGTCCAAGGGTATATTAAGTTTGTGCAAGCCGAAAATGTATGTAACATATAGAAGGAGACGTCGGAGACACCCCAAAGTTACCTAAAATATGATCAGGGTGAATAGAGAAGTCGATATACCCATGTCCGTCTGTCCGTCTGTCCGTCTGTCCGTCTGTCCGTCCGTCCGTCCGTCCGTGTGAACGCCTAGATCTCAAAAATGGTAAGAGCTAGAGTTACCAAACTTTCACATTAGATCCCATATTATTCCATAGGAGGCAAGTTTATTTTATTTTTTTATATCGGGGATAAATTATATAGCTCCCATGGGGGTGTTTGAGACGACCTCGAAAAAAAAAAGCGTTTTAGATGAATAATTCGTTTGTTTATGAAGATATCGTAACGAAATTTGGCAATCGAAAGTTTTTTATAGTTCCCAATCACTGTACCAAATTTGATCAAAATCGGTTGACTATATCATATAGCTCCCATAGGACCGATCGGCCAAAATAACTTTTTTAAAGAAAAATTGGCTATATTTCGTTTTTTAATAAAGATATCCTAACCAGATTTGGCGTTTGGAAATTTTTTAGACCACTTAAGCAATGTGCCAAATTTGAACAAAATCGGTGGACTATATCATATAGCTCCCATAGGTCCGATCTTCCAAAACATCGATTTTTTAACAAAATTTGTTGTGTTTCGTTTGTTTGTTAAGATATTGGGACCAAATTTGACATTCGTGAGTATTTTATAGTTCCTAAGCACTGTACCAAATTTAATCCAAATCGTTTGACTAGATCATATAGCTCCCATAGGACCAATCGGTCCAAAAACACGTTTTCTATACAAAATTCGATGTGTTTTGTTTGTTTGTAAAGATATTTGAAATAACTTTGGCGTTCATAACTTTTTTAAGGTATTTAAGCACCGTGTCAAATTTTATTGAAATCGGTTGACTATATCATATAGCTCCCATAGGAACGATCGGTCAAAAAAAAATTTTTGCTTAAAAATTCTTCTGTTTTTGGTTTTTTGTGAAGAAATCGGACTTTATTACAAGCTAGTGGTACAGGGTATCCTAAAGTCGTCCGCGCCCGACTTTACGTCCGCCATTTTTAGATATGCTTTTAAACTATGTATTTGCATCTCTCTATGAGATCGAGTAACCCAAATCAGCAAAGCTTGACCACAAATTTAATTTTTCATCAAGAAACACACATTTTTCAATTGGAAACTGCTTGTTAGACGGCATACAGCTTGAGCAAAAGTACTCAAGATTATATAACAATGATTAGGACGACAAAACGGACCGTCTAAGACATGACCGTCTAAGGGCCACAAGGGCTCCTAATAGTCTTCAATTTCACATGCTTTACCTTTTGTAGGTAATGGGATTATCGGGGTAATCCCTAGTTTTAGTAAAGTTCGGCAGGGTATCCCACTGTCGGCCACCGATTTCATTTTATGCCATTTTTTTTGTTTAAAAATTGTATTAAATAGCTGCACTGACGGCTACTGCTGCCACTACTACTGCCATATCGATACAATGAATTTAAAATGCATTTAAAATGAAATTTGGGTCAACATTTGTTGTTGTTGCCTTTGTTGTACTCTGTAAGCTGGTTGTAGCACAACAACAACAGCAATAATACTACAAAAACAACAGCAATAGTTGAAACTGGCCATATTCATCAAGTATGAAATGTTCTTTTGTGGTATTTCAAACTGCGCGTTAGAATAGTTATCTTGGCTAGTGTACTACAACCGGACTAAGCAGATACATAGCATACCTGTGAATTTAATTTGGGCTGACTCTCTTTAAAGATGGATGCAATGTTGGCCTTTTAATTTTAAAACAAATTTGAATTTTATTTATTGCATTTCGTAACTAACAACTTGTGTCTTCTCAAAGGATCTCTTATATTTAGTAAAAATTGTATATTTATTTATATTAATCTCTCCATCTTAACGAGTTCCATACAAGCATTCTTTAGAGATTGCCTAAGATTTCGAAATCGAAATTTATGAATATAATATAAAATAATAATATATTTAATATAAAACGACAAAATATGAAGACCTAAACAGGCATTTGGAAAATAACAAGATGGCGGACAACTTTGGGATACCCAGTACCACCAAATTGAAAAGAGATATTTATTTATCAATTTTGGTTACTATATTTATATAAACAAGCGAACAAAATATGAATTTTTCACCAAAAACGATTATTTTGCCGACCCATACCTATTTCTTTGGTCGGGCAGACAGACGGACATGACAAAATCCGTTTCTTTAGTTGCTCTGATCATTTTAGTATAAAGGATGTGGGATCTTCCTGTGCGTTACACACATTTGTTTGTTCTTCGTCTCTTATACCTAAAATCTTAGGTTAAATGCATGTTTTGACTATATTTGATGGACGAATTAAATAGCTCTGGTACATGATTTTTATTTAGCCAGCACTGTGAAAAAATAAAAAATTTAATGAATTTAAATCAAAATATATATATGTTAAAACGGTCCCTAGCCTCCTGACCACGTATGAAATCTATTCAATCGATAAACAGAAAGCAAAATTGTAAGGCCAATCGAACCGAACATTAACAAAGCTGTAGAGTCCAATGTTTTCTGTTGATAACCAGAACGTGGCGAAAATCGCATGTGTGCCACAGCTCCAACGACAAAAATATGTAGCCTAGACGTTGTGAACTGACTTGTCAATCAAGAGATTGACTTTTCTACAGACAATCTGATGTTGACGAAGCATTCTGCAGCCGCTGCGATTGATGATGAAATCTAAGAATGGTTGGAATTAAGGCTCAGCTACAGAAAGGCCAGTCCTGGTCACTCCAATTGAGTCTATCGAGTGTGGAGTGCCATCCAACTAACAGTTGTGTGTATAAGCATTGTTGTTATGGCATTTCTTGACCGAAAGCAACAAATTATTCCTTTACCTAATTTGGTTTAAATGGAAATTCCGCACACCATATTGTACTTGGTTTTGCCGACGATTTTATAATGCCGGACATGCGTTAGTGCAGCAGTGGATGAGAATGGGCAACTCTTGGATCGAGTTGGACACAGAGATTGAATAACTAAAAACTATGGAGGCATTATCTGCTGTTAGGTTAACTATTTTTGAAATCTTTCCGAGATTGGCAATGCATAGAGGCGAAGCTGCTTTTCAACACTGCTGGACTTGGAGCAACTTCAACTCAATAGACTTATAGGCTGATAATCATTAAATTGAGAAAATATGTAAGGAAATTAAATACTGTACTTCGAAAAGTCAAAGACAGTTAAAATATATTGAGTACCAAATTATTTACGAGCAATTTGATGTATAGGTCCTTGGTCCTCTACTAAGCAATGCTGCCTTTCATCAGCGTCCAACAAATAGATGAAGCCACCTTCGATTATATTCTATGTAATTTCGTATACAGTAAATGCCCAAACTCATCTATAAACCATATACCAGAGGCAGGCCAAAAGAAAAAAAAAATCAAATGGGACCGATACCTTTATGTGTTGAAGGCGTGTAAATGAATGTAACTTCACACTGCAACCCTACTGGTGATCTTGAAGTACCTTATTTAGCACGCAAATATCCGGCGTTCACTCTATTCTAATTCAGAATATCTAATATTTTTCGCTTTATAAAATTGACTTGTTTTACTCGGGTTCATTGGTTACTTCGTAGCTCCTTAGCTTTACAATTTTTTTTTTGATCCATTCTGTGTCTTATGAACTTACTATAATAGTTTTTAATAAATTTATATTATTACTATGGTAAAATGCGAGCAGCAGGTGGGCGAAGTTTTTTAAGCCATATTTTAGTTCAATTATAAGTTTTATTCCTGACAGCTGACAGGCTTGCAAAGGAAGAAGCCTGATCGAAACAGCCGTCACTTGAGGATACTCACTGATCATTGTTTGACACCAACTCACTCTAGGAAAGCAGGAAAAGTAGGGAGACAGATGTCAAAGAGATTTTGGAGCACCTCATTTGCCGCTGCTGCGACTTATGTACATGGAGAGTCAAATATCTAGCTACCTAACTGTAAAAGGAAGCATAAAGGGCACCCCAAAAGCTTTTGGCGGTCGCCAAGCACAGGCATATACTTGACGACTAATGTGCAATGCACACCAGGCGCAACTTCCGGTACCACTAAGAACTATATAGTCTTTGCGTGACTCCACTAAGGGCCAACCAGTACAACCTAACCTAACTTTAATATTATTCTTTTCCGATCCTGCTGAAATCTAAAAGTTTAAGTTTGACATATCGTTAATAAGGCTGTAGAGTTGTGTGAGCTGAAACACAAAGATTCAAAATATCATTTGTCATGGGAAAGTCGATTCTTACTACTTAATTTATCTTGGATTAAAGTACTTTGTTGTCGCAATGCGTAACTTGTTTTAGCTAAGTAGATAACCCAAAGAATAGATACGCAAAAATGAAAATAAACTTGTCTTTATCACGTTATCTTTAATACAACTTCATCTCGAGCGCGTAGGTTATCTTTATACCCTGTACCTTATGGTACAAAGTGTATTTTACGTACAGAAGGAGTCGTTGGAGACCCCCATGTTCGTCTCTCTGCTTTCAGATTAGATGCGTATTACGTCAGGGGAGACAAGTTCAAAATCCGTTGACTATATCATATAGCTCCCACAGGACAGCTCGGTCAAAAAAACGCTTTTTCCACAAAATTTGGTATGTTTTGTTAGTTAATGTAAATATCGGTACCAAATTTTTCGCCTTTTTTTGGTTGCTTATGAAGGTTATTTGGTATTTTTTAGCGATATACCGGATTTTTTTGCAAGCTAGCGGTGCAGGGTATCCCAAGGTCGTCTGCGTCCGACTTTAACGCCATCTTTAAGATTAAAATACATTTAAAACGTTTTGTAGTTGATTAAAATAAGTAACCAATGTCGGATCAGTGCAATAACTTAGGAAAAAAATCAAATTAGAGCTGCTTCTACTGAACGTAAAGCCTGGAAAAAAAAATTGTGAAGCACATTTATTTCTTATCGCTGAAAGCTCATCTCGATTACACAATCCAATTGCTATTGCGAAAATGCCAACTAGTGGTTGGTTGGGCTATGAAATGCTGAAGTTGTAGGTAAAGGTGCTTTAGCGTTTTGCAAATATTTGCCAACGATTCGCTGCATATGAGAGACTTGCATATTTATTATTTAACTGACAGTTTGGCCTGTTTTTTTTTTTGGTGTTGTAGCTGCTTGTAAATTATTTCCAATGTGAAAAAAGTCAAGTGGGGTCGAACTGTCCGGCGGTCTTCTGCTCCGCTAATCCGTAGCTCCCTTGGTCTGGGTCTGGTCTGACGTATTGCCGATCTGCCGGCAGCAATATTTGGCCGAGACTTATAAAACACAACTTCAGACCGATGTCTGTGTTGTAGCTACGTTTTTTTAGCATGTACTTTAAATTGTTATTGCAGTTGCTTCATTTGTTTTTTTTTTTTTTACTAGCTTTTCCTCTGCTTGTAATTGTTGTTATTATACAATGAGCAATGAGTACAATGAGTTGTTTTTGCATTGTTGATCATGTGCCCGAAACAACAACAACAACAACAACAACAACAAGACCAATACAAATACTTATAATTTGGGTTAGCAGACGGGCAGCAACAGTAGCTGCAGCAGCAAAAATAAAAACGTGATTTAGTCGGGGTGGTGCTCGCTAGTTGGATACTCTGTTCTCAATTTTGTTCTAAAACGACAATGGCTTTTATAAGACCAAACTGCTTGAATGCACTCTGACAAGCAGTTTATTTATTATTTATTGTAAAACAAGAACTGAAATCAGAGCTCGCAAATAACTGTTGACCGTTTTTCCCTTTGCGGTCCACACCCCAACAACAACCGAAAAAACCATGCACGCTTGCTCTCGCTCTGAACATAACACTTCGCTTCTCTTCATTTCGGTTTTCAGTTGAGTGTTTTCAGCTGGCCTATTCTTGTTACGCTCTTTCAAAAACAACTTATTGAGAGCGAACCGAGCGCAAACGCTCTTTAACGTTTTAATTTGCTTTGTTGAGACTGCTGCACTGTGGTTTTTCTTTACCCATTTAGTGACATATTGCCCTCAATAAATAGTTACATATACATACATATAACATACGAAGTATTTATAATTTTTTATTGGTTAAGTTTAACAACTAATAAAGTATTTAACTTTTCCGCACTTAAAGAGCTACGTCTCTCTGTTAAAATGTAATGAAGCGCTGAAAATGCCTCACTCACATACACGCATACAAACGCAAAAGGCTTTTATTTTTTCGCTCGCGACAAAACGCTTAGTGAATAACCAGAACTAAAGGCAAACGAAAAAGGTGGTTATTGGTTGAGCGCCGAGCGATTCATTAAAAGAGCAATTTTCAGATTAGATGCGTTAGTATGTCATGGGCAGAACTCGCAAATAACTGTCGACCCTTTTTCCCTTTGCGGTCTATTCGCTACGAGCACATACACGCATACAAACGCAAAAGACCTAAATTTTTTCGCTCGCGACAAAACGGTTGACGAATAAACAGCGCAAAAGCGAAACAAAAAAATTGGTTATTCGTTGAGCGCAACCGATTCATTAATAGAGCAATATGAACGGTTCATCTCTGACACGTTGCTCAAGGAGTCAGTATATAAGAGTTATTTTTGGACAACGAAAAACGGTCAACAGTTATTTGCGAGGTCTGGCTGAAATTCATCCTGACGAATTAAGTTGTCAATTTCACTTTCATTATGTGCTGTTCCAACTATTATGAATCTTGAAAGTTCTCATGCTTTCGCAAGCATAAATGGTGTACTCTTTAAACATCTAAATTCTTCAGTGGAATGTTATCTATTAAGAAACTCTTCTTCTGCTACAACGGAGCCAACAGATTCAGAAGAAAATGAAAAGGATATGTTGCACAGTCCGTCCCTGTATTGAAACCTTTTAGAAACGAAGTAACGACATTTGCAAGGCCAACGACGAAAGAAGTTAATTGCTTTTCTGTCTTTTATATCCTACTAGTGAGCCCGGCAGACGTTGTCCTGCCCAAACGTTGTCTCGCCCAAACTTTTTGAATACTCTTAAAGTGAATAAACATCGTAAGATTCTCTAGTTAGCTTATCTGGAAAAATATAAGATTTTTAGATTAGTTAGCAGCTCGATTAAAACTTGCACCATTATTAGTCGAATGTCACTCTTCAAGGGTCTGTCTTAACCGAATTCTTTCACGTTTATTGCGATCTTTACGTTCCTGGGCAGTACGATTAGATTGATAATTAATTTGATTCGTTGCATTTCTTTCAATTGAAATACATATATCATGCATTGATCGATTAGGAGACGGCATTCCGTGTTCTCAATGATTGAAACGATGTTGGACCTCGAACATTGATTAATTAATAATTGTGGCAATATACACACAAAAACAGATTTTTACAAAATTGCGTATATCTCACGAACCAATACACACAAACACATCGCAATAGGCTTAAAACCTTTGTATTGATAACCTCTAACACACGCAAAAATCAGATTCGAAATTCATCGATGAGTTAATGAGAACACCCGTAATACGTAAAACATAAGTTTCTTTTATATATATAGATTCACTTAACTATCATAAACGTTTCGGCCAGCTCTTGTCTGTGAAAAATTTATTTTATCTATTTCTCTGACTAGTATTCTAATTTCCCTTATTTGTTATTATTAATATTATACCCTGTACCGTATGGTACAAATGGTATGTTAAGTTTGTGCAAGCCATAAATGTATGTAACATATAGAAGGAGACGTCGGAGACACCCCAAATATGATCAGGGTGAATAGAGAAGTCGATATACCCATGTCCGTCTGTCCGTATGTACATATGTCTAGATCTCAGACATCGTAAGAGCTAGAGTAACCAAACTTTCATATTATTTAGATCCCATATTATTCCATAGGAGACAATTTTATTTTTTATTTTTATATCGGGAATAAATTATATAAAGGTTTTAGATGGATAATTCGTTTGTTTATCAAGATATCGTCAAAATTTGGCATTCAAAAGTTTTTTATAGTTCCCAATCACTGTACCAAATTTGATCAACATCGGTGAACTATATCATATTGCTCCCATAGTGCCGATATCCAAAAAATCTATTTTTGAACAAAATTTGTTGTGTTTCGTTTGTTTGTTTAGATATTGGGACCAATTTGGTATTCGTAAGTTTTTTATAGTTCCTTAGCACTGTACTAAATTTGATCAAAATTGGTTGACTATATCATATAGCTCCCATAGGACCAATCGGTTAGAAAAAAAAAAGGTTTTTTATTCAAAATTCGTTGTGTTTCGTCTGTTTGTAAAGATATTTGAACTAAATTCAGCAATCAGATATTTTTTAAGGTATTAAAGCACTGTCTCAAATTTGATCGAAATCGGTTGACTATATCATATAGCTTCCATAGGAACGATCGGTCAAAAATGGTTTTTGGCTTAAAAATTCTTGTTTTCGGTTTTTTATGAAGGAACTGGATTTTATTGCAAGCTAGTGGTACAGGGTATCCCAAAATCGTCAGCTTGCAAAATCTTAATAAAACCTTTTTATCATACGGTTATAAAGATGAAACTGTAAAGAAATCGCATCTGTATTCATGCGGTATAACATGCAATAGCTGACTTTTTAAGACTCTTGATAAATTATTTCAAGACATTTGTATTGAAAATCCAAAAATGGTTGTGATTTTCATGGTAATCTATTCTACTTTTAATTATTAATGATAAAACACGTATTTTAACATTATTTGTCACAAATCGCCTATATATTTTGTTATTTAAGAAATGTAGGAATATAATTTGAATTATTTTGTGATATAATTAAATGTAAATATTACTTAAGAAAAAATGGTTGGCGGTTTTTAATGAAATTGGCTATTTTTATTTAGCGCTTTTTGATTTATTCAAGTGGCAAACATGTTTTCAATATACCTCGTGTTACTTATATCTCTATGGGGTCTACCACGCCTCCTTGCGCCCTTTGTACTTTTTAGTACAGGGTTTAAGAAATAATATGTTTTTATATGCATTTATAGTATGAAGTTGCAATTGAGTTTCGGCTGGTTTAAATTTTAAAAAAGTTACAGTGTTACCATTACTTAACTTTTATTTGTTGAACTTTTGTAATTGTTCTCCAGATATGCACATTTGGAAAATATAAGTAAACTATATAAAATGTTTGATTTTCCCCAATAATTGGGCCCAATGTGCAGAGGTATCTATGACCAGTTTAGGGTTGGGTTTTCGGAAACAAATAAAAAATTTTATTTGTTAAAAAAGCAAACAAAAAACTAAAGATAAAAATAAAAATAAAGTCTATAAAAATGCAAAAAATGCAAGAGAAGCTTTTTAATGATGAAACCGACTCCACACTCCGTCACTTCCCTCTTCATTTATCTATTGCCCTCATTACACGTACAACTACTAGTACACGACTAGTACACTACTGACCATAATTGTGAACTGGAAGTATATTTGACATTTTGGTTGAAGTCATTGTGTTTCTTGGTGTAGCTTAAAGTGTTTCTATGCTATTTCAACAAAGTTGACCATATTTTTTTTAGATCTAATCGACTGTGCTTTTACTGACTTATTGATTTTTTCAACAGATAATATGTGATTTTTTCCACATAGTCCCTATTTTTTTTTTCTGCTGCCGTCGGATATGTTTGGCTTTTAATGTGAGAAGTTTTTGCTTATTTTTTGTTTTTTGTTGTAGCTGTTATTACATAAGACCGGGCCCACGTCAGCGCAACGTGATATTGTGGCAGCAAACTTACTTTGGAGGCAAGTTATATACGCGAAACTCTGTCTTGAAATCTGTTAGAGTCAGTCTGAATCCAAAGGGCTAGAAAACTTGAATAGATGTAACTAAATATGCATCCCAAGTCAATGTTGGCTGCTGCTCACACTTACACACAAGAAAGTCACGCTATAGAGCGTCATTTACATAATTTCAAATTAATATGCTTTTTAAACGTTTTTAGAAGGTTTTCCACTTTTCAAAACGTACCAAAATTTAAATTCATTCTTATTAGCTTATCCCAAAGTGGTCCATGAGTATCGCCGCGATAGGCACAGGTAGACCATTCCACACCTGTAAGACTTTAAATTGCTGCCCAAGCGCAGTCAAGCATTCGTAATTAATTAATTAATGCGCTTTTCAAATTGCTTCGCTAACTTGACGACGGGGAAGTCGAGCCATTCATTCCATGGGTTTTCCTTTCATTGGTGCCGCCAATGTTACGCCCGTATTTGAACGTCTTGAGAGCGTAACTCTTTTGCTGTCAATTATTTTCCAGGCTTAAAGTGAAAGTTACTTAAGTATTTACAGGTTTCATAATAATCGAACTGCAAAATTAATGAAGTTAATTTGTAAAAATTATGCACAATTTGTGCACCACTTTATTTAGGCTATCTACTATATAAATCAATTAATTGTTATGTAGAAACTATTTAATACACATAATTTATTCCACAAACAACTTACTATCCTCTAAACAGTCTATTACCAGTAAAGATCAAGACGCTTTTATCCATACCTCATACTTTTTTTCTTATTAATTATCATTTGGGTCCAAATATGGAGACTGGAGCAGAGCGTTGGGCTTTTAACGAAAACAAAAATAGCGTACGTAAAGTCGGGCGCGGACCACTTTGGGATACCCTGTACCACTAGCTTGCAATAAAATCCGGTATAATGCTTAAAAACATCAAAGACATTTGATTGCCAAATCAGGTTTCTTCGGAAAAAATCAACCAGAAGAATTGTTAAGCAACAATCGTTCCTATGAGAGCTATATGATATAGTTAACCGATTTTGATTAAATTTGGTACAGTACTTAGGAACAATAAAAAACTTTCGAATACCAAATTTGGTAAAATTTGGTGTAAAGATATTGCTTTACAAACAAACGAAACACAACAAATTCAGTTCAATACCCGTTTTTTTTACCGATTTGTCCTATAGGAGTTTTATGATATAGTCAACCAATTTTGATTAAATTTGGTAGATTGCTTGGGTACTCTAAAAAACTTCTGAAAGCCAAATCTAGTTACGATATAAAAAAAGTTATTTTGGCAGATCGGTCCTATGGGAGCGGTCCTATGGGAGTTTTTTTAGAGTACTTAAGCACTGTATCAAATTTTAGTAGAATCGGTTGACTATGACATATAGCTCTCATAGGAACGATCGGTCAAAAAAACATTTTTGTTTCAAAACTCGAATATTTTTTGTTGTTTTTGAAACTATAATAAACTAATTTGGCAATCAAATGTCTTTGATGTTTTTAAGGAATGTACCGGATTTCATTGCAAGCTAGTGGTACAGGGTATTACAAAGTCGTACGCGTTCGACTTTACGTACGCCATTTTTAAATGTTAATATATAAATATGGTATATACTAGTACGCCCAATTCTGTTTTACATGGTCATTTTTAAAACGGGTTTAAAATAACATGGTTAAAAAAATATGTTCTAAATAATTTCATTCGATTTAGCACGTTCAAAAAAAAGCTTTTTTCCAATGTTATTTCATTAGGTGGAAAAACACCTACCTGAAAAAAATGCTTCGCCACCTAGGAGTCGTATTAGACTCAAAACTAATGTTTAAGAATTACGTTCGGTACACTATTGATAAAATCTAGAATCCTATTTCCTTTGTATATAAGCTTTGAATTTCTTTGGGTTTTCGGAATTACGAATTGGTTAAATGTAGGTAACTCGATTAAATATGTTTTATAAGAATCTTTCGTAGAATTACATTTGCAATTTTAACATTTTTTACCTGACCTTAAACGCCCTTATTCTCATTTCGCTTTAAGCGTGTTTATTGTTCTGAGCCCCTAATTTTGAAAGGCGCTACCAGTCGAATTAATATTATAGGTTCATTCCCTTTGACGGAAATTCTGATAACTACATTTTTCGAATTAATGCAAAAAAATATGCATTTTGTGAATGATTTGATTGAGTCTGTATTGCTCACTAGTGTTCCTATTCCCAAAAATATGGGTTCTGAAATTGCGGCTACCCTTTAAAAAATAAAAGGGGCAGCGCTTATAGCAGAGAGCGCAAGTGTAAAGTAAGTTAAAGCAGCTGACATAAGTAAGAAATCATAATTACTTTCTGTAAGTTTAACAAACGGCTTGTGGCCATGGTTCGGTGTGCAGGATAAAAAGGAAAATGTATAAAAACTCAAGCAAAAACTTCTTCTATAAGCTGTCGGTGATCCTTTAATCAGCCACAGCCAAGTATTTATTATAAAATTGATGGTTTGATGAAATCACTCTCGAGTCCGGGCCCAGGGGAAAAAGGCCCACCCTTCCAAAGGGCCGATCATATTCAATTTTTTGTCGTAACAGGGTTTAAAAGAGACCATACACATATGTCTACTGCAATAGTATACTTTGCTCTTTAAAGAGTACTGAAAATTTGAGTGCAGTAATTTTGTGTTTCATATTGTATTGTGCAGTACTTTGTGCACAAAAATGAATGCAGTATGTGCAAAAACTGAATAACAAATTGACAAATATTCAACTTTGAATAGATACTATACTATTAGTAAATATATAATTTCCTATACTAAACAAAAAAACAAAAACCGAAATGCATATAAGCAAACACTGGAAGGAAAGCAGCACAAGACCCACAGCATCCCAAATGATTATGGAAAAATTGAAGCTAGTAGAACGCTTGCCAGAACCACAATATAACAGCAACAATAACGGCAAAAGTTCAACAACCTTTTAGTTTGCTCATACTTAAATACACACACACACACACACCACAAAAAACTAGACAGCAAGAAGAGGAGTCAAGATACATAACATACATATACATACGTACATACATACATATATACAAATATGTATGTATTATATTTATGTATAAACGAACATACATTTCAGTCCATGACAAGATGTTGGGGCAAGCATAAGAGTAGCATTTCAGGAAGCAGAAGATCAGCGGCGTGCGATCGGCAGACAAGCGCAATCATTGCGTCGTTGCGGCAACAACAGCTAGATCCGAACCCAGTACCAGTCCGGGCCAGTGCCAGTATCTATGTTCCTAAGTTAACTGAGCTTCACCCAACGATTATTTCACGTCCTCTTCCTCGTCTCTGGCTTAACCATCATTATCGTTGCTGTCGATGAAAAGATGACGATCGTCGTCTCGATGAGCGTTGCCCAAGTAGTCGGCTCATCGCGAAAATTGACTGCAAATATTATCAGACAAAATAGGCAAAAGGGCGCCACACAGAAAAGTATACTTTTCAAATCAAATCAAAGCCTGCCGATACAACCCACCAACTCATCTAAAGGCAGCGCGAAAATTGATTTTTATATTTTATTCCCGCTGTTGTTGTTGTTGCAGTTCTTAAATGCTGTTAACAGAAGCCGTTGGCATCTACCATCTTTTTTGGTTAGCTATCATACCGATGGAAACACAAATAAGTACTCTACAAAGGGTCACAGAAACTCGAATCTTTTTTCCGACGCACAATTCTTCTATTGCCGCAACATAAAAAGAAAATACTAAAGTCAGGCGTTTTTTATAACAGAAGTTCTTAAGGAAACCCGTATTGATAGACTGTTCGCTAATTGCGGAAGCAAAACGCTTGTATCAAAAGTTGAATCAAAAGTGAACCAAGCTATTGGATGTGACCAACGTTAAAAGATACATATGATGCACTCATCTAGCTGATTGAGTGTGGAGGCAACGTGCGATGGCGTTTCCATAGTCATGAACTGGCACAGATTTGACCTGCCCAATGGTGGCTTGCTGATTTGCTGCGCGTGCGCACCGAATAAGAAATCGAATCGCAAGGCAAACCCACCGGAGCAATCAATTTCGAAACACTTAGCTGGCTGGTTGACTACTTACTGACTGACTGACGATCCGGCTGACTGACGGGCTGACTGGCTGCACCTAGACCTTGTCACAAACGCTACTCAAATGAACGCAAAAACAATAAGAATTGCTTTTTAAAAGTTCAAAGTACAATGCTCTGTACTGTTAACGACGAATCGAATATGGAAGTAGGCCAGCCACTCACACAAGTCAGACTGTTTTTTCTTGTTTTTCTTGCCACATTTGTCAATTCAATAAAAAAGCACATGGAAAAAAAAAAGAATAAAACGTAATGAGTTTTGTTTCTGGGCCGCCCCTTTTGGTCACAAATCAATGATCGGTCTGTTGGAACTCTTGATTACTATTGACAAGAAATGTATGTATAATTCAATATATTGAAGCTGCTATGAAAAGCCAAACGCTTCGCTTAATAACAAAATAAATGATTTAATTTTCACAAATTCTGACACGCTGACTTTCACACGAGTGCGCCACCATTAGCCCAATTTGAGCTAAAGATTTATTAGTTTCTAGGTTTCGGTAAATATTTTCGAAACTTTTGCTAGCCGCGGTAAATTAATTTCTTTTGCGGAAGTAGGTTAATAACTGATAACCCCACAAAATTGTAAAGTGAAAAATAAGCGACAAAAATGTTAACACACATTTCGCAAATGTGAAAATGCCAAACAACAGACGAATATCTAAAGATGCTACAAAAGCTGAAAAACGCACGATTCGTGACGCAAAATTTTGCCCAAAAAAGAATCGAAAAAACCATTCAAACGATGGGACCAAACAGCAGCAATAGAGGCCGTTACAATACAAGACAGAATACCTTTTAAGTCGACAAAAAGAAAAAGCGAACTCTTCCTCCAAACCAAAAAGTCGATACACTACACTTTTTTATATTCAAAAATAGGTTCAAGAAAATGAATGTATATTGAGTATTTTGAAACGAAGATTACTTTATTTTGAAGCTTTATCGGCGATACCTTTATATGAAAAATTAAATCCGACAAATGCACACCATGTCTAGAGAGAGGTAGAGATAGAGAGATCCGGTGCGAATAACAAATAGCAAAATGTGGATGCAAATTTGTTCTTTAGATCCACACGAATCAGCTTACCAAAATTGTTCAAAAATTTATAATACACCAGTAAGCCCGGCAGACGTTTTCCTGCCCAAACTTTTTGAACACTCTTAAAGTGAATAAACCTCGTAAGATTCTCTAGTTAGCTTATCTGGAAAGATATAACATTTTTAGATTAGTTTGCAGCTCGATTCAAACTTCCACCATTATTAACCGAATTCTTTCACGTTCATTGCGATCTTCACGTTCCTGGGCAGTACGATTAGATTGATAATTAATTTGATTCGTTGCACTTCTTTCAATTGAAATACATCGTGCATTGATTGATTAGGAGACGGCATTCCCAATTGTTCTAATGCTTTATAAGCCATCGGCAAGCATAGAACTTCAATATGAATTACAGCTTCATTGTAAACTTCTGGCGAAAATTCCATCACTGAATTACGTTTTGCTTGACGTACTCGTACAAAATATCTTCTGATAAATAACTTCAATATTTTATTCACAATTCAGGTGGATTTGATGGAAAACATGTTGCCAAAATAATCGCAAATACAACACGTATTTAATATGAATGAGCAATAATAGCAGAATCTGCTAAAGTTTGATCCCATTTCAAATCATTTTCCAACAAATTTAATTTTTGACAATACGCCATTCACTGTTCTTAATGATTGCAACGATGTTGGATCTCGAACATTGATTAACAACAATACCAATTTTTGTACATATGGCAATATACAGACAAAAAGCGATATTCACAAAAATGCGTGAATCGCAATAGGCTTAAGCCCTCCGTATTGACAACCTCTAACACACGCAAAAATCAGATTTGAAAATCATCGACGCGTTCATGAGAACATTCGTAAAACGTAAAACATAAGTTTCTTTTATATATATATATAGATTGACTTAACTATCATAAACGTTTCGGCCAGCCCTTGTCTCTCTCTCTGACTAGTATTACAATTTTAAGTTTCTTTAATATTTTAATAATAATATATAGATTATAAAGATGGCAGATTCCAAAAATAATGTTTGCATTCCTGAGCCTGTAGTTGCCTTTATTTCTATCGCTTTTTTCGAAATGTTCTCATATCTGTGATTTTGTATGAAGGTAAGGAAAGCTTCCGGCCTCTCTTTCTTTTTTTACACAAACCTTATGTGCACCTTCCCCTATGCATTCTAAGCTTTACCAATATCCTAATAGAACTAATATACCCTACTGTCTTTTGATGGAAAAAAAACGTATCAATAGATACGGCTTGTGCAACACGAAAATGTATGTATCTAATGATCAGGGTGCCTAGAGATGTTATAAGGTATAAGGTAGAGCAACCAAACTTTCAGACAGACAAGTTTATTTTATTTCGTTGATATCGGGGATATATTGTATAGCTCCGACAGGTGTGTTTTAAGCACTGTGATACATTTTTTGAAATTCTTCTGAATGTACCATATATGTAGGACCGATCGATCAAAAAAATAAATATAGCAAATAATATAATGATAAACCGACCACTTCAACCCATTTCGAAATTAAATCTTAAAATAATTGCTGGCTGTCTTTATTTTGTGCTGCAGACAACAAATTATTTTATTTAAATAAAATGTTTCGAGGGCGTCCGAAGTTTTACCCTTTTTGGGCACGCCTTTGCTCCTCGCTGCATTGGCGTTAAAGCGCAAAGAGTCATTTCTGGTTGGGGTGAAGGCCTCCTTCTCAGACGAAAATATCGTACCCACCTCCGACATTTTGCATGAACTGTTGTTACTGTAGCAGTTGGTTCAAATTATTATTTATAAATAAAAAAAAAATATATCTGCGGAGAGTATCTGTGTCTATCTGTGCCGGTTTACGTCGTCGACTACGTTATTAACTGGATTTATTCGATTTGCTTATTTTTGGGATGTAATTATTATTTATGCTGTTGGTACTAATGTACTAACTCGGCAAGTAAATAGAAGTGCATCACTTTTAAACTTTACTAAATACAGATTCTTGTGGATATTGAAGTTCGCATGTTTGTGTGAAAGTGTGTGTTATCCAAAGCACGTCCAATGTAACTCAAATGTCCGGTGTCCCAGGTTTAAAATTACAATTCAAAGAATTCAAATTATCGACCGCTACAACAACACAAAAAGAAACGATTTTCAAAGCAAAGCTGCCAAATACTTTTTGTTTGTTAATAAATTTGATCTAAGCAACAACAGAGATTGAGTCTTCTACCTGAAGGTGTTAAAATAACTTTACCGATCATCAACAAGCTTTGACTCGTCGTTGGCCAATACGTAAACCGATGTCCGATGTGCATATGTACCTACCATTTGCTCGCTCACCTTGACCACTCTCGAATTTACATATCGTGGCATTAAGCTGGGAGACTTACCATGGCTCTAAACATGCGTCGCGATGGTCGATGCCCTGACTACCATGGTTGGTAAAATAAATGACTTAGCAAAGCTTATTTGAGTGTATATTTGATTCCCTGCTATCTTCGTTGTACGTATGTATGGAACACTTGATAAAAATTTTGACAACGTTCTTTAAGAAAGTGTACATTATCGACTTGATTTTTTACAGAACAACCAAAAACATAAAATTCTTGACAAATTGTAATGTTTTTAGAGATATTATGAAGCTGTTAAATTTATCCAGTAAAAGCAAGAACATTCTCTCCGCTGTTTCTCCAAGTGTGTGTGAGTTTTGTTTTTTTTTTTTTGGTTCCAACCTTAATTTGACAGATTGACAAAGTCTTTTTATAAAATTCAAAATTTTAAATAATTGCCAAGAAGCCCTACAACCCTTGGTATGCTCTTGGTTACTGAGTTTACTATAATCAAACAAAAACAAACAGATCTCAGGTTCCTGATGTACCCGTGCGAATGTTTGGCACTTTGAGTGACAGCACTGCTGCAGCTCTGCGTGCTAATAATTGAAGCTTATTTTTGCAGACAAAGAGTAGATAAGAGAGATCTGCTGATCCATGGGGCAAAGCTGTTTTATTTATATTTTTGTTTGGATGTCTGTGTTGCCTTTATTCCTCCTCTTTCTACACGTTGAAGGTACATTAGACGCCGCTAATTGCAGGCATAATACTACAACTACTGAGATGGTGCGGATACACAACAAAATGCTAGCAAACGCCAAATGAAGGTAAGTACGAAGCACTTTGCTTTATTGGGTAGAATGAAGAAGAAGAGAAGAAGAGTCCTATTCTAGTGTTGACTCCAAGACACTTGCTTTTTATGTATGCCTCTTATATCTTGTACCAATAGGGTCCACACTATTATAAATTTGTGCTATGTTTTTTGCAATGAGGACAAGGCGTGGCAGACCATAATTTTTTTTTGAATTAAAATAATATTAGGTTAGTTAGTTAGTCTTAGAAATATAGAAACGTCCAACAGATCGCCAGCTTAGATGAAAATCTGTATCTTGAAAATATTATTTTCTCGGTTGGCTTTTATCTAAGAGACCCCAACTAACAGAAGAAAGACAAATTTTTTATTGGTACCGAATTCGGCATTGGAATTTCAGTTATTCGTAAAAAGCGTTTCAACTGAAACTAGCCTCACAGTGTATCTCACTGTCGGATAGTGTGTCTGTCATCTTTAACAATCGTATATATCTAGTGTGTTTGAGCTTTTACAAGAACAAGTCGAACGCGAGCACTTGCGACCATATTTTTCTTTGTATTCAGTGTTAATATGTATGTGTATACTATGTATTGTATGTAGTACACGGGCGTATCGCGTTTGAACTAGTTTGTATTTGGAAGAGTCGGTTTTCTTCAGTGTCTTACATTCGGTTATTGTTTTGTAGAATGGCTGTTATCTTTGCTTGTTTTGAAGATAATTTAATTAAAGATTAAGATTAGCGCAGTGCTATCGGCATAAACACGAAAAAACTCTGTTCATAAGATTAAACTGACTACTTCATTAGCATTATTTCGCTTTAAATATTTTGTAGGTGCAGCTGGTTGCGTGAATAGTTAAGTTAGTTGAGTTCATTGGCCACAAACAAATTAACCCAAAAACTCAAACGCACCACGCCTACTAAAAAAATTCTAAAATAATCAATCAACCCAGTGCAATGGAGTATGCCTCTTGAACACGTCACCTAGTCAGCATGCAGGCCAACCACGACGGCTTACTTGCCGCAATCTCGGCAAAAATGACATAGAGCAAGCGTCAGGCAGTTCAGTTTATTATATTTATGGCATCCTCTGTATTCCTGTGACAAACAATAACACCTAATTTGGCCCACGACCACAAAGGGCAGCACAGCACAATCACTGCAAGGCGAGAAAAAAGGTTTGCAAATATTGCATGATGCAATTTAAGTGATGTTCCAAGAGCTCAATAGCACACGAGGAACCAACCAAATAAGATTTGTTTTTGGGATAGCCGGTCCTAGCACGACAATTGCTTTCAAGTTGCGCCAGACAAATAGACGACCAGAACATGGGTTACTCCAGGGTCCTCCTAGGGGACCCCCTCTGTGCGAGCTGAAACAGCGAGTCACGCGTCTGCATCGGTAAAACGGGTTTGGCTTTTGGTGGGTCTTAATGCAGTGTTTAAAGTTTATGACCTCGTGGAGCAGTTTAACTTCAAATTTTTAAGGTATCTAACGACATATTTTAATAAAAAAATATTTTATCCTGATTTCACTCATAATTCATTCCTTGGTTTAGTTAAGACTGCAATGATCCTCACGTATGTAATATGCCGTGTAGAAGACAAATAGCTTGACTATATTGCTGTTTAATTTGTCAAGATCAATAAAAAATTTTACAAAAAGTGGTTACAAAGATATTACTTATAAATAAGTATATAAATTGCGAGTTGCAATTAAATTTGGTCAAATCACAAGTAATTTTGAAAACAAGCTTTGCGTAATTAACAAGTTTATTAAAAATTCGTTGATGGTACCGAGACAGAAAAGCTTTCTTATCGATGGCAAAAATCGATTACGCTATTTACCTTAGAAAATCTCTGTTAATTCAGGACACCACCGTTCGGATTCGGCTATCAATTGTAGGTCCCTGTCCGCTTCAAACAGTTATTAATAGACATCTCCATGCTCCGCCCAGGGGCGACTTACAAAATAGACAGTCAGGGAAATTATTTTTGAGTTATTGATTGATATACAAGGTTCATTATTCTAAACGGATTCTACTTGTGGTCGTAATTTATGGCCAAGCCGATTAAAAAATGAAGGATTTGTATTCTATGTAAAATCTCTATGTAGTACAGTAAACGAAGAGTATCAGCTGGACAAAAATACTTGATGAATGAAACTTTTAGGGATCGTAAGGACCCTTGTTTTAAGTCTGAAACCGAGTTTTCTCTCTTGTGGGTAGGGAAATCCAAATTTTATAGCCTTATTAATAGAAATATTTTTTTAATAAAATGATTATGACCAGTTTACAATCAAGGTGGAGCAATACGCAGCCACAAGCTCAGCCAAATACAGAATAAACTTCTACCCTCAGCTCCATTTTATTCAAAGAATTTTACAATGCAGCCGGGTGAGTAACCGCAAAATATATTTCATGCACTGGTCTCCTCCCTTTAGAGTGCCTATTTTTACATAGCATAAAGCAGTCCGACTTTTCTTCTAACTTTTCTTATTGTTATTTTTATTAATCATTAAAGAACAAAATTTTAATTTATATTTATGTACATTTTTTCGAAAAGTTTATTTTTAAACACTGACCCTAAAAACGGCTGTTTCTCATTCCTCTTCTGTTCCCATGAGAGCAGACTTTGCAGCGTACATTTATTTTGCGGTGAAATGTATTAAAGGTATCAGCACAAATGCTCCAAATTATTCAAAGTGATCCACTTGACTATTTTGTACATATTAGAGAAATCGGTGTTCTATTTTGTAAGTTGAAAATAAATAGAATAATAAACTTTTTGTTTAATTTTGTACAAACATATGTCTACCAAACTCTGTCTAATTTAGACATTCCCAACCTGTCAACAAAGAGAAATGATAGTCCCATTTGACGAGATAGAATTAGCCAGTCGTATATTTTTTTCATCTTTCTTTTATGACAACTCATATGTAGAGCATCATATGCAATTATATTTTTATTAATTTTAGCGGCCGAATTTGAGGTATTCTGTTCCATAAAAACCGCACTTAAAAGTAAAAATAGAACTGTAAATTAAGCCTGGAGGAAGAGAAACAGAGAAAGCCTGGACAATGGAATCCTAAATACTATATTGCGATTATCTCCAGAAGTTATGATACGATTATTACAGGTATTACCTAAAATATATACGTTTTACCCAAGTTAGAGGTTACGTACTTATGTACCTATACTTTAACTTGAAAGATATAGAACTTTGAAACTATTATTTTGGAGCTGATGAATTGCCTGCACAAATAAAGTGGCCATATCTCAAGTTTGGTTTTTCTAGTTCTTATAACCAAACTTTTGTACATATATTTTTAATATTCCTGACAATATTATTGGAGGTGCTTGCGATGGCATGCCCTCGGTCCTATGCGTGTTACATCTTTTCAAATGATTTTTGTTACTACGAACGGAAGCTCTAAGGCATTGGTTATCACATGATCAAAATAAATTCGCCATAATTGGTGAGAACTTTAAAAAAAAATTGATAATGTTACTTTAAGTTAATCAGAATAATACCTTTCCTACAACTGTATCAACAATACCCCAATAATGACGATGCTGAAAGCTGACATAGATAAAAAAATACAATATGTTAAAAAAATATATGACTGCATGGCTTGTTTAGCTTTCGTTAAATTAAATTTTGTTTCCAAGATAACCAAATGATCATGGCATAACAATGGAAACTTTCGCTTTCTCATATTAAGAATTAATAGTTAATCTCTACAACTAATTAGAATAACAAATATCAAATTAAAAAATGAACAAGTATGTATATATAAGCCTAAAGAATTTAATTTGCCCTGAAAAAGTGAAAAATATTATATTATAAACAATTGTTTTTAGTTCTCTACAATCAAAACGACTTTAAAAGGTGTTTTTAAGTTTGGCTCATAATCATTTTCAGTATGACAACAAAAAAAAAGAACAGTTTTTTGAATGCTTTTATTCTGATGTAGAAATCAGGTGGCTTTGTAGCGAAAAAACAACAACAATCGTTCTTATCGATAAAATGAAAACGAAATGTAGAATTATAATAACTTGGATTATAAAATAAAAAATGGCATACGTAAAGTCGGGCGCGGACGACTTTGGGATACCCTGTACCACTAGCTTGCAATAAAATCCGGTTCCTTCATAAAAAACTAAACACATACGAATTTTTCTATCGTTCCGAAGGAAACTTTATGATATAGTCAACCGATTTCAATCAAATTTGACACAGTGCTTTAATACCTTAAACGAAACGCAACGAATTTTGTATAAAAAACTTTTTTAAGACCTATAAAAAACTTACAAGTGCCAAATTTAATTCCAATATCTTCAAAAACAAACGTAACACAACAAATTTTGTTCTAAAATCGATTTTTTGGAAGGTCGGCCCTATGGAAGCTATATGATATAGTCAACCGAATTTGGTACAATGCTTGAGTACTCCAAAAAACTTTTGAACGCCACATCTGGTTACGATATCTTAATAAAAAAATTAAATTAAATTTTGTATAAAAAAAGTTTTTTTGGCCTATGGGTGCTAAATGATATACTCAACTGATTTCGATCAAAATTGGTCTGCTTGGGAACTTTAAAAACTTTCAAATGCCATTGGCTATGATATCTTCATAAACAAATGAATTATCCATCTAAAGCTGTTGTTTTTTTCGCGGTCGTCTGAAACACCCCTATGGGAGCTATATAATTAAACCAAAAAAATTAAATAAACTTGTCTGCTATGGAATAATAATAATAGCTTTTACCACCTTTTAGACCTAGGCGTTCAAACGGACAAGGGTATATCGACCTCTCTAGTCACCCTGATCATATTTTAGGTAACTTTGGGGTGCCTCCTACGACTCCTTCTAATTGTTACATACGTTTTCAGCTTGCACAAACTTAATATACCCCTTGTACCATATCAGGGTTATGATGTTTTGTGATGGTAAAGGGTAAAATCCATTAATTCTACATCTTAAAAACTATGACTTGTTAAAGCTATCAAACTGGAATAATCGTAAGCACATTTTTAAAGACAGAACCTGAAAAAAAAATATTGCTTACCCTACTGCTTTCCAAGGCTGCAGCGCTGTGCTCCTCTCTCTGTCGGAAGCAATGACTACACTTGCTCTTATTAAAGATATTTGGAGAAAATTTACGGCAGTCCGAGCTTCGTGGGCAGGCTGGAGGCACCGCTGTTTTTGTTTTTGGGGATATTACTGTCGAGCCAGACATCTTTCTTGATGCAACGTTCACTGCTCTAAGATTCGGAATTTGTGTTCAAATTTGATCACCAAATAATTTACTTTTGCCACATATCGTATGTTTTCTATTTTAAAAATGCACAAACTAATTATATTGCAGTATAATTTTATAGTAAGACTCACAACTTATTTTTTGCAGTGATACTTTTTATTTTAAAACTCCATATCTTCTGAATCAGATTGAGTCCAATACAATTGATGTAATTTTAAAGATACTTGGGAACACCCCAGACTAGAATTATTCTTTAAAAATTTTGGAATTAAGCTTGTCATCAATACCAAAACATGGCCAAAGATCTCTTTTTAAAATATCTTGAAATATGTCTTGAAATATTTTGGAGTTTTGAGTATTACATTAAAATAAGCTGTGAACCACTGTACTTTATTTATTTTAATAATTGGAATAGCCACGAATCAAAAAAAAAAAAAAAAAAAAAAAAAAAACAAATCGAGACGAGACGAATCGACAACATATAAAAACAACGCACTTATAGTATGTTAAAGAGTACTCTCCGGCGGGGGCGGGGGACTTAGACACAGAAACAGAGTAGCAAAAGAGACGAGAAGCTTAGCAATGTGAGAATATAACACGTTTTCTGCTTGTCTCACATATTTATGCAAATGAATTTGTTGTTGCTGTTGTTGCAGTTGTATTGTGCTGGTTATTTATTCCACTAGCGCGCTGTTTCTTCGTTCGTAAATAATATTTCACAGATCATCGGATCGACACAAAACACTATAAAAAACACACACAATTCGTTGTTGTTGTTGTAAGAACCCAAAAACTCGATGCACATTGCACCTCGAACGAAACGACGGCTAATTGGAGAGCGACTACTTTTTTGGCTCCCCCGTTGCCAGCCACAAAAAGAAGTATCTCAAGTAGGAACAGTAGTAGTACATAGTATAAGTTGTACACATTCCGGCTTTTCTAGGTCCACATGCACACAGCTGCACATACACATACACACATGGGATTGGTTGGTTATATACACTTAACTGTAAATTGTAAACTGTATTGCGCGTTTGCTTTGCTCTCATTTAGCGGCAATCGTTTTGCTATTACTTTTTATCACTTTCTGCTGCTCTTTGCGATGCGTAAATTACGCTCTTTATAACATTTTTGAAGGCGAAAGACAAAAACTACCTTATTTTGCTTTATGTTTAGCTTCGCACATACACATTAACTCACTAGCACTAGCACATATGCACATGCACACACACTTACAAAGATATATATGTAGATATTTTTGTTGCGGTTTTGCGCGTCGTCCGTCGTCGGCAGCACAACAAACAACACTGAATCTGAATGAAGAGAGAACTAAAAAACTCTCGGCTGCCGCGCTTCGTTCGAGTTCGAATTCGAACTTCGTTTATCTGCACCGTAAAAAAAAGTATAGCCATAGCAAAAGAGTTCATGGAAAATTAATTTTTATTGCAAATTTAATTTATCAAAGAATATGGAACAATATCATATTTAAAATTTTATTAACCCTTTTTTTTATGTTAATCTGCAACTTATTTGGATTTACAAAACTTAAAATATAATATGAAAAATAATATTAAAGGCGCATTTAATAACAATTTAAGCAATTTAATAACAAAAATTCAATGTTTGCATTAAATTTTGTTATTATTATTATTTTTATTATTATGCTTGCTAATTTATTTTTGGTTGGTTTGATTTTCGCATAACATTTTTTTTTCGAATTTTTTCTAATTTCGCATAACTTTGCAATCGCGTTTGCTTCTACACCAACAAACATAAAAGTCGATAAAACGAGAAAGAGTAGTTATAAGTTATAAGACCACTGTCGCTTGTACTCTAGTTCTTAAGTATAGTATTGCAAGATTTATTAAAATTAATTATAGTACATAATAAAAAAAAAAATTATAAATATGTAAATGGTAACAGAAGGCAACGTAGAGCGCTTAATAATATTTTTTAAGTTAAAGAAAATTTGTTAATATATTTATGAAAATTTAATAAATATATATAAATGGAATAAATAAATATTGTTGTATTCTTATTTGAACCACACATTTCTATATTATATAGCACCACATAAGATCATTTCATATCCCTTGAAAAAACTTTTGTTTTGTGCAGTTTTATTCAAAGTTAGACACAATTTTGAAAATAATCGAAGACTAAAAACACAAGCAGGTGATCGATCTGGCAGCATGAAAATCGATTCTGCGAATTGTCGCTTTAATCTTGTATGTATTGGTATATATTCATTGCGAATTTTCGGCAAGTTAACTTGTGTGTTCAAATATTTGATTTAAGTGAATTAAAAGTATTTTTCAATACTAATATACTATCATACGAGGTGTGTTCAAAAAGTAAGGTCAAGGTTTCAAATTTCGCGGGCAACGTATTTTCGATTATCGATTTTTTGTTTTGTTGTGTTGGTACACTCTTCCCGAACATCTGTACCAAATTTATACTGATTGGCTCGACAATTAATATATTAAAAAAAGGCGCAATCCCAACGAAGGCTTTGGGTAAATGTTTTGTGAATTGTGATTTACATTAAAAAAATAATAAATTAAAAAGTCGTATAACGAATCAATTATTCTAATACAAATTCAATGCGATCGGCTCCAAATTTTTCAAATATATCTATATATATCTTGTATTTTATTTCAATCAAAAACATAAAATAATAAAAGATTACAACAATAATACTAATAATAAAAACTAATAAACAAACACGGCCATATAGCTGCCTTTATTCAAATTTTTTGTTTTTATGTGTGTGCGTGCTTTGGTGTGTGAGTTAAGCCCGTTTGAGTGAATGCTTTTAACTAAATATAACTTTTGTGTGGAAAAAAATTCAGTTGCGAACTAGTAACCAACCACCCCTCCGGGGAAACTGTGTGTCCCAAATCTAGTACTGCATAACTAGTATTACATCATACCCAGAATTTTTGGGTACTGTGTGACGATTTGATATTGAACAATGGTGTGGCGTTTGTGCATCTAACGCGCTTCAACCAAGATAGTTTGGAGAACTTCTTTGGCGTGATTAGATCCAAACTTGGCAATAATACAAATCCATCAGCATGCCAGTCGGAGCTAATGTTTCATCAGAGAGTATTTGAGTATTTGAAAGGAGCAAACTGCGAGAATGATAAGGACTTGCAACTGGATTGGATATGCCATAGTGATACCGACACCAATGACATCGAGACAGAACCAGACCACCAAAATGACATGGACATAGACGATGTGGAACTATCACGAATCACGAAGATATTTTGACGGGTATTTAATATGTAAGAAGAAGTTTGATTGCGAAGAATGCGATAACGCAATGCAAACAATGGAGCTCTTCCAGAAGGATATATTTTATCAAAAATGCAATTTACACTACAATATCTTTGCGCAACATTTCGAAGAAAATACGCATGACGAAGATATTAGCATCATGAATAAATGCATAACAGAAACAAATAAAATGTATCCGGGGTGGTTTGCTACTAACCATCGTCAAAGCATTCTCAGCAAACTAATCGTTCTGGCTTTTGGAAGACCTCAACATAGAAAAAGCTGCAAAACGAATGAAAATACTTCTGGATAAAAATTGGCAAGCATATAAAACATCTTTGATCAAATTAATATATTTATAGGTAATTATTGAATTTTTTTCTTTTACAGATGAGAATGCTTTTGATGTCATATGGTGGCTGGCATTAAGCCATCCTAAGCATCTGCAAATAAGTAGGAGAAGCGAATATATAGCCTCTCCCTATTAATAGTCAACCTCACCTTCATGTGCATAAACGAGGCTCTGACGACCGAGAAGGGGCGGTATAACCCGACATTTTTGCGCAGGAGAAATACTGTCGCTGCTTATGGATAGTTCTTTTTTTTATTCATGCTATTGGAACAAAATACATAAGGTAACAATTACATTTAAATTACTCACTTTAATCAAATGAAATTTATGCTTTATATATAACTAATCCTAATTTTACATATTTTATTTTCAGGCGTACTCCAAGGAGGAAAATCTGGATGCGCCAATGACGGCAACGACACCAACAATTCCCTTAAATAGTAAGTTTAACTGAATAAAAAAAAATTCAAAAACTTTAGTCATGATGCAAGATAATTTATAAAAAATGTTTACAGGTCGCTGACTATTCTAAAGACTGAAGGAAGGAAGACACCCAAAGAAGCAAGACTGAAGGATGACCCCACTAAAACAGTGCCTTATGCCATATGCAGAAATAAAACGTTTGTGACGTACACATAAAAGATAAGTTATAGAAATTATTTAATTTTAAACATTTATTAATTAATTATATTTCCTTTTTTCTAGTGAGCCTGGACCTGGATGATGAATTCTAATGGCGGACCTGGACGCAGGTTTTGAAATTTACCCCATCAGGACCTGGTATGGCCGCCGGACATAGTTCACCTGTTGAATCATGCCCGGCGTTCATGACAGTAGCCTAGGGGACCTATTTGGGGGCCAGGTACAGCATGCAGGTACAGCATGCAGTACCCCAAAAGAGAAGGAGGGAATGTAGTGGATACACCACACACGTAGCAACGACGGTTGCTATATGGTGCGAAGGCATTTTAGCCCTACCTCACCCGCCAAAAAAATATTTAACATTTCAAAATTGTACAAATATTTTGTAAAATATTTAGTTCAAGGCATGCCTTAAATTTTGTCAAATTAAATTGAAGTCATTACGTGTCTAATGATGTAACTCAAATATATATAATTTCCTGTTAGACCCCTTGGAGGAGGGGCATAGGGAATCTCTATTAATAACTGTTCGAACAGAACAGGGACCTACAGTTTATAGCCGAATCCGAACGGCGGTGTCTTTAATTAATAGAGACTTTCATGGCAAATAGCGTCTTTGAGCTAGCGATGCCAGTGCTAGGCAAATGCACCAGTGCTACTGCGGGAAATCGAACCACCGACCTTCGGTTTTAGAGGCGAGTACGCTACCACTTAAGCCACCGACGGCCACGTCGTAACTCAAATATTGTATATTTATTATAAATGATGTGCCCTGCGTGGCCAGTCCGTAATTTGTATATTAATCTTTTCACTCAACTCTTTCTGCTATTTAGGTTGCTTTTTATACCATATGCATATAATACTAAGATTTAGTAAATTCTGTATAGCTGACAATGTATGTAACTTATTGAATGAGATGTTTTAGACACCCCGACGTTACCTAAAATATGATCAGGGTGTTATAAGTTTGACGTGTCTGTCTGTTTGTTTGTCTGTCTGTCTGTCTGTCTATGGCATCCTAGCTCCCGAGATGGTAAGCAGCTAGAGTTATCAAACTTTCACATTAGATCTTATATTATAGGTGCCTTAGGAGGCAAGTGTTATTATATATGTTTTATGAATATCGGGTGAGTAAATTATAAAGCTCTCATGGGGATGTATGAGACGACCTCGGCAGAAAAACATCAACTTTATATGAATAACTTTAAATTTGATCCAACTTGTTGTTAACGACGTCACTAATTCGCTATATTTGCGGTTATTTTTAATCTATATCTTGTCGTTTAGAAGTTATGGCCGTTTGGAAATTTTTAGACAACATTAAGCAATGTGCCAAATTTGAACTTAAAATCTGGTCCTGACTGTATCATGTAGCGACGCCACTAAGTCTGATCTTCCAAGAAGTTGATTTTTGACAAATTTGTCGTGTTTGCGTTTAGTTAGTTATAGCCATATTGAGAGCCAAATTTGACATTCGTAAATACTATTACAATACGATAATGCATGCTTGTCAATCCAAATCGTATGCAATTAGATGTACGTATAGCTCCATATGAGATGCCAATGGGCTTGCCAATCATTTAACACGTTTGTTTATACAAAATTCGATGTGTTTTGTTTGTTTGTAAAGATATTCGAAAATAATTTGGAATTCATAACTTTTTTAAAGGTATTCAAGCACTAGTGTCTAGAATGTTTGATTGAAAATCGGTTGACTATATCATATAGCTCCCATGGAGGAACGATCGGTCAAAACAAACAAATGTTTGCTAAATATACAGCTTCTTCTGTTTTTGGTTTTTTGTGAAGAAATCGGACTTTATTACAAGCTAGTGGTACAGGGTATCCTAAAGTCGTCCGCGTTCGACTTTACGTCCGTCATTTTTTTCATATGCAAATTAATCTAGATTTAGAAATTCTTATAGTACTTGCTGACTTAATTTATATATTTTTAATATAATTATTTACTTAAGTTATTTATTGTCTAAAAACAGATAGATTGTAAAAAGATAATTGTAAAATGCAACTGTAGTTTTGTAAGTATGAATTAATGTAAAAAAATTATGTTCATTTAATTAAAATAAACACCTGAACTATTATTAAATTGACTGTAATGCAATTGTTTTTCAAAATATTGTATAAATGTGTACCTGTCGACACCTGTCGAGGTGTCGCCGTAGGAGTGTGGCCGGGCAATCCCCATGATGTGCGTCGCTTAGGGTTGTCGTAGTGCACCCATTTTTCGTCCCCAGTAACAATACGATGAAGAAATCCTTTTCGTTTTTGTCTTTCAAGCAGCTGTTCACAAGCAAATAAACGTCGCTCAACATCTCTTGGTTTCAACTGATACGGTACCCAGTATCCTTGTTTTTGGATCATCCCCAGCTGTTCCAGGCGTTTTGATACTGCTTGCTGAGTTACTCCCAATGATTGTGCTAGCTGTTCTTGAGTTTGGCACGAGTCTTCATTAAGTAAAGCCTCCAGTTCATCATCTTCAAAAGTTTTCTCTGCCACCGCTATGCCGATCTTCAACAACAAAACCTCATCACCATAAGTACTTGAAATAACCCGATGAGCCTCAGCCGCCGATTTTTTCATGTTGAAATGAAAAAGTATAATCTCCCGCAAATGACGTGAATTCGGTTTATAAGTTGATTTAATTAAGTGTAACTATATGACGCAAACAAAAATTAACTAATATCGATGTAAGGTTATATTTATCGATGTCAAAACTGATGGAAAACAGCTGTGATTTATTTATTTGAACTATTACTGGCTACTAGCGCCATCTTTTGGAAAACAGCGGGAGCAAAGTTGTAGACCTAATATGAATGGAAATAAATTAAATTTCAGCTTGCGAAAACGTTTAATTTAATTAATTCAAGCATATTTCCTGCATCGGAACTTATGATGAGCACGCGAGTTACATATGCTTAAAGACTATGCGCAGAAACAACCTTCCTCATAAAAAATCGCAACGAAATTAAAATTAAGAATTTTCGTGGGAGTGAAATTAGAGACCTGACAAATAAGACCATATGTATGGGTATGTATATTTTATATCGCATATAGAATTCAAACACAACAATTGCTATCAGCTGATATTTTAAGAAGGAACCAAAAATTCAAGCCAAAATGAACCGCGCTACATTTTTGGTTTTTGAGCGGCCAATGCTCTATTTTTATATACTAATAAATAAATAAAATATCGAAATAAAATATGAAGAAAATATAAAAATTTTGACTTATTGTCTCTTTATTATAATTTTCTTAATTTTCACAGTGCTCAACGTATTGTAAATGCTATAGTCGAGCCAGTCAGTTCCTTCATAAAGTTTTATAAGGACCCTGTTTTTAGGAAAATGGAAGGATAACTTGAAAAAAAGGCATCAGTATAGGTCTCTTCATCTCTTTCGGAAGAATAATGAAATATAGTTTAAGTTTTATGAAACTTCTAAAGAAAACTTGAACTTTTGAAGTTTTAAAATACACAATTTTTCACCTTAATGCATAATTTCACCGTGTTGCTTTTATAATAAGATAATTACATTAGCGAACGGTACGGTTGTTGACTACCCAAGGGCAGTACCTACTTTGATCAAAATCGATTGATTTGGCTCCCAAAGATCACGTCGGTTAAAAAAACGTTTGGTGTACAAAATTCGTTGTGTTTTATTTGTTTGTAAAGATATTGGATTGAGAAGTTTTTAAGAGCACTGTGCAAAATTTGCTATAAATCGGTTGACTTTGGCATATAGAGGTTTGTACCTCTTTTCGTTTCAAAAGGGTCCTTAAGTTACACCTACGTACAGACCATATTTCAAACAAAGGAAATAAAAATGGTTTTTATAAAATTTCTACTTCCTTCACTTACTCTCCAGCACCAGTTACTCAAGTAAGTCAATAAATAGCTTGTTGAGCAATCAGTCAGTCTGCAAAGCTACAACCTCTTGTCCCGCGTCCCCAGTCCCACCCAAAGAAACAATCAGCTTCGCGCAACTTGCACCCAACTGACCGACGGAAACCACCTGCAAACAATTTTCAAAATGCAAAAAAGAAAAAATCACCTCTCAATACACCAGTAACTAGTGAAAACTGCCGCGAATCGTCGTCGTCCGACAGACAGACCCGGCATTACTGGTACCAGTACCAGTACCTGTACCTACTCCTCGACTGCTGCTAGGTCTGCTTGGTAACTTGGTAACTTGGCAACTTGCACCTAGTTGCACACGATACGAAATCACGAGGTAATTAAGCAAGCTAACCAACTACCGGGCATAGTAGGAGCGGAGCAAGATACCGCCGAATGCAATTCGCCCGTGTCTGCATATCAATTGTGAAAGTGAAATTTACAGAGTTGCGTTTGTGTCCATTTTGATGGAGCTCTTTTTGGGAGGGGGCTTTGTAATTTTTGGCTGTTTGATAGTTGGTTGGTTTAAGGCGCGTGAATAATAACAAACTAAGTTGCGCCAAAGCAGTTAGGAAATTGTGTTTTATTAACAAGAAATAATTATAACTCAAAAGGAAAATTAAAATGGCTAAAAGCACAACTGACATGTGCGACATGCGACTGGAACGATAACATAAAAACGATAGTGCATTACCCTGGATCCAGTTTTCCTTTAAAAAGTTATTAAACGTATTTGCACCAAGTTTTGTACATTTCGTTTTTCAGGAAAATAAGTCACATTAGTATTATGCAGAGTGAGATGAGGATGGAGATCTCTTCTCTAGAAGACAGACAGAAACGGCTAACATACCATCTCTTTTAATTAGGCCAAATAGAATACACTTGGGGGTGGTCTAGGATTTACGAAATCATATAAAACGCATTTGTAGACTGAAAATTATTTCTTATAACAAGATGTACAACTGTGCCGATTTTCGATAGAGTAAATTTGACCCTTAATCCTATGGATATAAAGTAATAATGTTCAACCCTCTGGACTTTGTCATGGGAGCTCACAAAGTTGGCTAGAAAGCTTAAGGGGCTTCTTTTGGCTTATTTCGGAAAAATATAATTCAGAGCTTTATAACTATTAAATTTTAATTTTTATATACAGGAAATCGAAAATCAGTTAGGATCGTAAAAGCATTAACATATTTGACTTTCATTTATGAACTATTATTAAGAAAATTTGATAAAGCTTGTGAACTCAATTTCGTAAAAAAAAATATTGTAAAGAAATCTTTCAAAGTACATAGTCAGTATGAATAAACTTAAAACATATCCAATATAGAATGCTGACATTCTGCCTCAAAACTTTTTAAATGATTTATACTATTCTTGCACTTACGTATCACAATTCACGTACTTCCAACACCTAAACGCACCTGCCGGCAAATGCCATAAGTTTAAAATGCATGCAACTTCAAAGTAAGGTCCCTTTGCCCCCAGTCTTAAGCATTGATAAAATATTAATTTTACTTATGACTGCACTTGACCCACTTGACCGTATTTTTAATTTCATGCGAAGTGCGAAGAATACCTGCGCCAAAAAGCCACCACCCAGGCAATCACTGACGCACTGGCTCTGGCACTTGCATCTTGCAGAGAAATCATATAATAAACCGCACTCAGCGGGAAATTGGCCATATGTCTGATTAACTGGCCAACCGACAAACTAGCCAACTGACACGAAGTCCCAGTGCCTCTCCCAGCTGGATCTCTGGATGCATGATGCATATTTTTAGAGGAAGACCGGGACTGGTTAACCGATTGACTGACCAACTGCTCAGTTGGCAGCACTCGCTGAGTCACGGATACGATGATCCAGCGTTCTTTGCATTTAACAAATTAAAAGCATTAATAAAATCGAATAAGAAATGGCACAACAAATCGATAAACGCACTGAATCTTTCCTGTTCGTGCGAGCGACCCAACGTTATAAAACTTATGAAATTATGTTTCGTTTTTCGTGTGGCACATTCAGTGAAACTGAAAGGCAACATAAGTAAAAGTCTAAGCCATGAAGATGCATTTTATTAGCATATTTAATTGCATTCTTATTAGTCAATTCAGATAAGTAAAAATGGGTCTTGTCCAGGCGGTATCCAACAATGGAATACTCTGCATCTGTTTTACCAAAAATCCAAAAAATGTACTTGCACTTAAACTTAATGGTTAAGAGGCCAACAAACAATTTTTTTTTTATTTTATAGTCCTTTATATGCAAAGAAAGGTGAAGTCAGTCGAAATTTAAACATTTAAATTTTTAAATTTAAATTTAGTCTCTTCTATCATAAACTAAGTGATATCCAAGCCAAAGTGAATGATCTCGAGATCAAAAGCGATGCGTCTCAACCACACCAGCCAAAGATAGCATAACCATCTGCGGGATTGACTTTGTCGATAGCTTCTCATGCTTTGCCACCACAATTTCCACCAGTGGTGGGGTGGATGAGGATATTGAGAATCGTCTAAGCAAAGCGCGATCAGCGTTTGGACGCTTATTCCGCGTATGGAGAAAATAACAATGACAAGTAAGCAGAAGAACAAAGCTGAGGATCTTCAATGCGAGCGTCAAGTCCATCTTGTTCTACGGCAGCGAGACGTGGCTAGCCCCGCAGAGAATGCTATCAAAAGTACAATCATTCGTCAACAAGTGCCTTTGAATTATATGCGGGATATTCTGGCCCAACAAGATATCAAACGCGGTACTATGGCACTACATTAGTGAAGTTCCCAGTTGCTCCCAGATAAGAACAAGCAAGTGGCGTTGGATTGGCCATGCTCTTAGAAAAGACCGAAGCAGCATAGTCAGGATATATTTGGAATTAAACCAAGGCCAAAGGCAACCTGGCGTCGTACAATACTAAATGAATTGTTCCTACACAACATCAGCTAGGACACAGCAAAGCAAACTGCGGCAAGCATAGTCCGGTGGAAATTTCTTGTTGAAGCCCCAAGTACCCTGCAGGATTACTAAATGGAAAAAAAAATTTAGGATTTTAAGATGCAAATGCATACTTCGCGTAGTTTCGTTTCAATGCAACGAACTCTAGTCAGTAGCTATTGGAGTTCCTGAGCTATGATGATCTTAGTACACATCATCTGACTGCATGCTTACGGCCAGTCAATTCCTTGCACGAGAAACACCAAGTTGTGGGAGTCTCTTAAAACAAATAATAAATGATGTACCCAAAATTCTTTATCATGAAATGCTTGAAATTCAAGCAAAATACCACTGCATCTAAATCTGCGTCCCACCTCAAATTTTCTGATCTTAAGAACTCTAATTAAATGTTCATCAGTTGATGACTTGTGCTTAAAGAACAAGTTATTTTGGGAAGGAAATTATTTTCGTTTAACTTAAATATACTCCTCGTAAATATGCATTTCCAGCAGGGTCCGTTTTTTATCCAGATTTTGTGATCTATTCTAGACTAACGGGCAATATGACAAATACATAATTGGTGGTATATAAATACGTGTATAATAATAGTCATAGTCGTAGTGCCAGTCAGACATTTGTTTAAAGCTGTTGATCACAACAAGACAACGAAATTAAAAAAAAAAAACTTTCTCCGTTTTCGATTTATGTGCACTTCACACTTTTTCTACTAAAACTGCAACAAAAACAACCATAGTAAACCACATATTTGATGCATATATGTATATATATAAAAACTCAGGGCCGCTTGCAAAAGTGGTAGGGCCCGAGGGCCGATATTTCACTCTCTGACTCTCTCTCGATTTTGTCAATAATCAATGAACATACTATACGAGGTGTGCTCAAAAAGTATGGCGAATTTTGAATTTTCGCGGGCTACGTTGGTACTCATGTCTCTCACTTATGCCGACAAGCTCGGCCATTTTGAATGTTCACTTAGTTGTTGACAGCTGCTTTGCTTGCACGTGTTTTGGCTCGTCTTCGATTTTTACCTATTAAAAAAAATGGATCAAAGAATTTGTATCAAATTTTGTGTGAAAAACGAAATTAAGTGCGCGGATGCATTCCGAATGTTGACTGTGCCATACGGAGAAGCTACCTTGGACCAAAGCAACGTTTATCGGTGGTACGAAATGTTCTCAGAAGGCCGAGAAGATGTGAACGACGAAGAGCGTGCCGGACGCCCGAGCACTTCAACAACAGACGAAAAAATTGATGAAGTGAAGAAAATGGTATTGGCCAATCGTCGAATCACCGTTAGAGAGGACCTAGACATATCGATTGGCTCGTGCCATTCGATTTTTATCAATGATTTGAGCATGAGACGGGTCGCCGCGAAATTCGTACCAAAATTGGTCAATTTCGACCAAAAACAGCATCGCATGAACATTGCTAATGAGATGTTGGACTCTGTCCGCGACGACACAAATTTGCTCCAGAGGGTCATAGCTGGAGACGAATCGTGGGTTTATGGTTATGACGTGCAAACCAAACATCAATCGTCTTAATGGAAGCTGCCACACGAACCAAGACCGAAAAAAGCGCGCCAAGTTCGGTCGAATGTGAAAGTTTTGCTTACAGTTTTCTTCGATTGCAGGGTGGCGTGGTGCAATATGAGTTCTTGCCACAGGGTAGAACGGTCAATAAGGAATATTACCTGCAAGTTATGCGCAATTTGCGCGAAGCAATCCGCCAGAAACGCCCGGATTTGTGGATGAACTAAAATTGTCTTTTGCACCACGATAACGCCCCTGCTCACACATCGTTGCTTTTTGACCAAAAACAACACACTAATGATGCTGCAGCCACCGTATTCCCCAGATCTGGCCCCCTGTGACTTTTTCTTGTTCCCTAAACTGAAGACGCCCATAAAAGGACGACGCTACGCTACGATTGACGCGATAAAGACGGCATCGAAGGAGGAGCTGAACAAGATAAAAAAAATGATTTTTTGAAGTGCTTCGAAGATTGGAAAAACCGTTGGCACAAGTGTATAATATCTCATGGGGATTATTTTGAACGGGACAAAATAGATATTCATGAATAAATAAATAATTTTTGAAAAAACACAAAAAAAAAATGGTATTACAAATCATATGAAGCGTAAGATTCTAGTAATTTTTTGAAATACAATATGGTAATGTTAACCTGTTAAGGCTAGTACGCAACAGTGCAAAATCGTGTGAAAAATAAAAAATAAAAAAACATTAATTTAAATATATTTTTTGCAAATGTATTAAATTAAATTTTACTTTATTGTTTAAAATGCTACGAGCCAAGCCAAGGCATAAAAATAAATCAAATCGCTATTAGAGTGATAAGTCATTAAAAAGCGATTGCTAACTTTTTTTAAAAAATCCAAACAGTCAGGAAAAATTAAGAGAATTGGTCGACCTTCAAATGTCGACGACCGTAGTAAAATGCCAATTTTTCGTCTAGCGGCTCAAAAAATATGTCCCACTTGAAAATACAATGCAATTTAGGTCTCACCGTGTCTAGGAGATGAGTTAACCAAATTTTTGTTGAGTACGACGGCATTAAATGTGCTTCCAAGTTGCAGAAGCGCCATATAACCGCACGTTTAGGTTTTGCCGAAAAATATAAATTTTGGGGCGCAGTATCTCGATTGTAATTTTTTCGGACGAAAAAAGTGTTTAATTTTGATGGTCCCGACTATTGCAACAAATATTGAAGAAATGAGGTCACATGCCACAAGCGAAACCACAGCCGAGGATCGCTTACGATTTGAGCAGCTTTTCGGTATGAGCGAAAGTCGCAATGTGCTTTATTCTTACCAATACCAACTCGGACATCTATGTAGAGCTTCTAGGCAGATTTCTTATTGACTTTACCGGATACCAATGTGGGAATAACTGGACTTTCCAAAAAGACAAGGTCTCAATCCATACGGCCCACATGACAAATCTTTTTTTACGTCGTGAAAAATACCGTTATTGTAATGACTGGCTTGGGCGACAATCCACCACAGTAGTAACAACAAGAAGCTGCCCTCAGGGCGGGGTATTGTCACCCCTCTTATGTAGGGTAGGGGAGGACTTTAGCATTACCTAGAAAGATGCTGCAGATCTGGCAAATGATATGCCTATGCTTCTGCAGCCAAGGGATGAAATGTTAGCTGAGTACAGGTTCAAACAAAATTTTGATACCAAACTTAGCACAAAAGAGGCTTGGACTTCTCTTGCGGCAGTTCACCCTATAAAACCACATACAATAAAGTGGTACACAGACGATTCGCTCACTGATCAAGAAAGTGGCCTGGGGGTAGTAGGACCCAGGACCAAATATTATGAACCTCTGGCAGGTACATTTTCCAAGCTGAAATCTGTGCTATTGGAAGATGTGCAGAATTCAATCTGCTAAAGAACTACCATGAAAAGGATATTTCCATCCTGTCTGATAGTCAAGCAGCAATAAAGGCCTTAAGCAAAGCCAAGATTACATCAAGGCTGGTTAATGAAGTGAGAACGTCACTGGATAATTTAGAATCCAGGAATAAGCTCACGATTAGATGGGTTTCAGGACACAACAATATTCCTGGAAATGAGCTGGCAGATAAACTTGCAAGAACCGGTGCAGTAACACCGCTAATCGGTCCAGTAAGGTTTGACACTTCATCATGGAAAGATATACGATCCAACAACGAGTCTAAATTATTAAAATTTAATACTTTAAGAGTATTTATGGTTGTCATAATTGTTCGCCAGATCAACAATTGAGCGTCTAATGGAAAAATTTGAAGCCACAGGCACAGTACAAAATGTTCCCGTTGCAGTGAGACAAAAAAGTACCCGTAGTGTCGAGAATATTGCTGCCGCTAGGGCATCAATTGAGAAAGACCCTAATCAGTCTCTCACACGTCGTTCTCAAGCGTTGGGCATCTCTGTGACGTTGTTGTGGCGAATTTTGCGAAAAGCCTTGGCCTACATCCTTACAAGATCAAATTGACGCTAGAACTGAAGCCGCTTGACCACCAGAAGCGTCGTATGTTCGTGAATTGGGCTGAGCAACAAATTGAAAATGTTCCGGATTTTCATCGAATAATCATCTTCAGCGATGAGGCTTATATCTGGCTGAATGGCTTCGTCAATAATCAAAATATGCGTTATTGGTCAGGCAGCTATCCACAAGTACTCCATGAGTTACCATTGCACCCCGAAAAAATTACGGTTTGGTGCGGTTTATGGGCGGCGAAATTGAGCCGTACTTCTTCCATGATGATCAAGACCGGCACGCTACTGTGGATGGGAATTGCTACCGCTCAATGATAGCCGAATATTTTTGACACGAATTGGATGATATGCACTTGGACAATATGTGGTTTCAACAGGACGGCGCCACAACCCACACAGCGAATGTCACAATCGATTTATTGAAAACCAAGTTTGGTGAACGTGTTATCTCACGAAATGGCCCAGTCAATTGACCGCCTCGGTCGTGCGATTTGACGCCGTTATACTATTTCCTGTGGGGCTACGTCAAGTCTATGGTCTATGCCAACAAGCCAGCGACGATTGATGAACTTCGTACGAATATCGAAAGTGAAATTGCAGCAGTATCGGTCGATTTATGCTTGAAAACCGTCAAAAATTGGGTTCAGCGTCTGGACTTCTGCAAGCGTGCCCGCAAAGTTTTAGACGAATAAATTAATGGCTTCTATAAGAAGAGGCTCCAAACAGGTACAGTCTGCCGTGGCTCCAACCAACAAACAATTCTCGTAAAACAATAGTTTTTGGGTATTTGTGTGCAGGGTGCACATTTTTATAGAGCGGGCCCCCTGACTCCGCTCTTGTATGCACACATTCATATGTATATGTTCAGGTGTATACTTACAGAGCTATACACAAATTTTCAAGTGCTACAAAATAGTACTATGAAGCATGGTGTACCGTCAAACTCTCCGACATGACCCCAACCACCTTATGATGCCGAAGAGTATCAGTTAAACGTCTTTACAAGAAATGGCTTAATCGCGTCTTGTTTGATCTTGCCAATAACAACACCCAACAAAAAATAGTAATTGGCGTTCATAAAATCAACTATATACTTAAGAGTACGAATGTACATACATATGTGCACATGAATGCATATAAGTTATCTTGAAAATAGAACAGTGCAATCAACCGAGTTCAACAAGAACGCCCTCCACGTCCGTAATGCTGTCATTCTGAAGTTTCTGCGAGTCGTCTTACCTAAGAATTTATTTTAAATTCATCAACGATGTTTTTTATATGGATAGGGACTCCGGGACAAATATATTCTTCCGTATGACCAAACAGTGCTGCCCACTGTCTGGGCAATTGACATGTAGATGGCGCTATTGACAATAGATGACGCCATAAAGTAGCTGCTTGTTTCAAATGGCTGCAGTTGTATGAAGTAATAAAAAGTGCAAAAATTAATTTCCAAATAAAAATATTATTTAATTTTTATTTGGCAAACGTTGATACTATTTACTACGTAAAATACAAGCCAAGAGCAGGGAAAACCAAGGAGAAACGGTCTATATGGGTAAACTCATATTTAATAAGCAGAACTGAGCGTGGAAGATTCTTCGCGGAAACTTTTCAGTTCGAAGCCAACTTAGTAATACATAGTAATACATATCGTAGTGTTGTAATGCACAATTGGAAAGTTCTTAGAAGGAATATGCAGAAGTCGAATTTTTTCGAGAAAAAGGTTATTATAATCGTTTTAGAGAATCTCGTGATGCTAGCTCCGAAGCTGAAAATCATCCTTTTACATAAAGACCAAAAATTATGAGATAAAAGTTAGATTCGCTTACCCGTATGCGGAAGGTAGTAGAAGCAGTAACACTTTTCGTTACAAAATTATTATTTGTAAAAATCATGTTTTTCATTATTTCATTATAGATTAAGTTATACATAAGTTACAGTTTTTATTTGTACGAGACAATGAAGCTTTCATTTTGTTTACTTTTCGCTGCTCCTGCTGTTTATAGGAAGATCAATATTTGTCAAATTAACAAATGTGTCCAACTGCATTGTAAGGCATTTGTTTGGAGAATTCCTCTATAAGAGGGCATCTTTTGATATAGCATTGTAATTAAATAATTTGCTCATCAAACCACGGGATATATTCTAATCATATTTGGTGATAGGTAAAATCAAAGAATATAGAACTAGTATATTCTATATTCTTTGCCAGTATGCCATTATACTAGGTTTGAGACACACAATTTCGCCGTCGGAGTGGTTAAGAACCAGTTCGCTACTGAACTTTTTTCCGACTTTTTGTGCCGACTGCTGATATATTATGTAAAATGCTCTAATTTTTATAAGTCACTACTAAATATTACCAACTCGAGGCTAGTCAAGCAACAATCTTTAGCCCATTGTGCCGAAAGAACCAAAATAGCAGCATTATGATATTAAACACTTGTTTTCTTAGATATACATATGTACATACATATCTAGCTATGCTTTCTTCTGCAAAAACCAACATTTTTAATTAATAATAAATAAAAAACTTTTCATAATAACGAAATAACGTAGCTGCACCCAAGTCATAAATACGCATTTATATTTTAAATTTACAATTTATTACAGTTCGTCACCAAAACTAACCAAAGTACTGGAAATACACCAAAGCCAAACAAAATCGTAAATAGTTATAGAAATAGAAATCTTTATGCCACTGCGACCAAAATTAAAAGCCAATGAACGATGCAAGCACGCACGTATGGTAATCATAAATTTCGAGTAGTATGTTTTCCTAGTTATGCTTATGGCTGTGGAGAGGGAGTTGCGAACGGTGTCCACGACGGCGCCCAAAACGCAACGAAGCAATAATAATCGCATGAAAATATGCCCATGACGTGCGCCAGCGATTTCTCCAACAGTCAAAACATCGGGTAGACGGCCGGGTTGACTTGTTTGTCACTTTTTGCATAAACGCACCCAATTTCGTATCACAGTCTTAAGAGTTGCGTGCCGTACGGATGGAGCGGAGCGCCTGAGTTTTAGACGTCGCCGGCAGCCACATACCAGTGCGTATGCCTGGGCGACGCATCGTGACGGGAACTAATGCCAAGAGGCCACGCCTAACACACTCAGATGCAAGCCAAGACTTTGAAACTGATCGAATGAGTAGTAAGTTCGACGGAGTGGTAGTAAATTGTTAGCTTGTCTTTACAAATGTTTGGCAACTACGTACTAAGTATTTCATCGAGACCGTTGAGGTTTGAACAGAATCGTGTAATGAATAACAATACCCTGTAGCTATGCCTAGATTGAATATAATACAAAATGGCCATTTGGGCTTTCAATAGATTTCCCTTATATTATATTACTTTACTCGGTTTCGAATTTGTAATACAGCCCAATTAGTTGGCTGCCACATCTTTTTCAAGAACTGCCTCAAAGTCGCACTAGAAAATAAAACACAAATAATAATTTGTTCCAACTGCACTTTATCTATTGATATAATCTGAACAAGCGTTGCGTTTTCCGATCTCAAAGGTTTAGCTTGCCAACTCCAGGGTAATTAGAGTAAGCAGGACAAATCGCATTAATATCAGACTCCGACTCCACCAATCAAATACACATTCACACACACGCACTCATGAGCGTTCGACGATGGTGCATAAAAATTCAAACATGCAGCTCCGCTCCAAGCTATGTCACTCTTCCCATCTCACCCCGTCTCCGTCTCCTCATGCCTTGTCCAGTCTTGGGTCTGGCGCTGGCAGCGGGCTGCTGGCGCTTCTAACGAGCGAAAGTGTTGTAAAATATTTTGTTTTTAATTTTATGTTATTTCATTTTTTTCTCATTTTTGTGTGTGTGTGTGTGTTGGCTTTTCTTACGTGTATTATGCCGAGTTTACACTGCATCACAGAACGGCACAATTGAACTGAACCAGTTCAGCGTGTAGGCCAACGCAATGTCACATTTGCAGAAAATTCAAAGGAATAAAACGAATATTAATGAAACATCGTTGAAAAAATATTAATAATTGTAATGTCTCAAATCCAGAAAGCAGCAGCGAAAACGTCATCAAAAGAAACTTAGCAAGCGTTTGCTTTGATGTTTACTTGCAGTTTTGAAAGCAAACATTTAGGAACAATTTTTGATGAAAAAATATGAACAGTAGTTCTTTTCCGTAAAGCTGTAAAATGTTCCCATAAAGCTAATTATTATTAATTGTGAGACCATTATGAGATCACTACTGAAACCGGCAGACGTTGTCCTGCCCAAACTTTTGAATACTCTTAAAGTGAATAAACATCCTAAGATTCTCTAGTTAGCTTATCAGGAAAAATATAAGGTTTTTAGATTAGTTTGCAGCTCGATTTAAGCCTGCACCATTATTAGTCGAATGTCACGCTTCACGGGTCTGTCTTAACCTAATTCTTTTACGTTCATTGCGATCTTCACGTTCCTGGGCAGTATGAGTAGATTGATAATTAATTTGATTTGTTGCATTTCTTCCAATTGAAATACATCATGCATTGATCGATGAGGAGACGGCATTCCCAATTGTCCTAATGTTTTAGTAGCCATCGCCAAGCATAGATCTTCAATATGAATTAAAGTTTCATTGTAAACTTCCGGCGTAAATTCCATCACTGGATTACGTTTTGCTTGACGTACTCGAAAAAAAATATCTCCTGATAAATATAATTTGATATGGATGAGCAGTAATAGCATCATCTGCTAAGGTTTAATCCCAGTGCAAGTGCAAATCACTTTCAAACAAATTCAATTTTTGACATGCCCCTGGATGCGTTGCACACAATACTCCATTCACTGTTCTCAATGATTGAAACGATGTAGGACCTCGAACAACAACAATATATTTATATGGCAATATACACACTAAAACCGATATTCACAAAAACCAATACACACAAACATATCCCAATAGGCTTGAAACTTCCGTATTGATAACCACTAACACCCACAAAAATCAGATTTGAAATTGATCCACGCGTTCATGAGAACATCCGTAACACGTAAAACATATGTTTATTTTATAAATATAGATAGATAAATTGCATTGTCTCAAATCCAGAAAGAAGCAACGAAAACGTCATCAAAAGAAACTTAGCAAGCGTTTGCTTTGTTGTTTACTTGCAGTTTTGAAAGCAAACAGTCAGATTCTTTATCAAAACTTAACAACTTATATCCATAAAGATTTTTTTGAATTTATTTTTTTGTGTTAATATAACCAATAACCAAAATATTATAGTTTGATTATTAAGAAATTGGATGTAATAAAGAAAAAAGTAGTAAAACTAAATATTAAAACCAAATACATATACATACATACATATGTAGCATACAGAAGGAAGACATCGGAGATCCCCCAAAGTTACCCAAACTATGACAACGGTGACGAGAAAAGTCAATATATCCATGTCCGTCTTTAAAATTGGGCAAGGTGATGGTTAAGAATAGAATAACTTCGTTTTAGTAATTTTGGCACTCTCTGCCGTGGCTTACAAATAACATTTTAAATTTAATTTTGCATTGTTTTTCCCTTTTTTTTGGGTTTTTGTGTACGACTTGTGTTCAAACGTATGTCAAAATAACTGAAAACCCTACGGGGTGTGGAGGACATACTTTTTGGGTGGTCCTTAAAGGATTTTTTACAAAGCCAACTCTACTCGACTCATCACTCATCGAGCATTAGCATCCATCCATTTAACATATCTAATTGTCTACTTCAAAGCGTAATGGAAGCAACTCTCTGACACCTTTTTGTGGGAATCAGCAAATACCACATTGCTCCAGTGTAAACATAGCATTAGCCCGAAGTCGTTGCCGCCAATGCATTTAAGATATTTTTTCTTTTTATATCTTTTTATTGCATTTCGTTTTTGTTATTTGATTTTTAATTGCATTTTTGGTAGTGGGCTTGGTTGCAATGGCTGACTGCTCCAATTTGTTGCACTCGATGGCTGCCGACGACAATTCGGTTGCAGTTGTTGCAACGCAGTCCAATGCGTCACGGTTAATCGGCCTTTTCGAATAAAAAACGCGTATGTATACTTGTATCTATGCGTTTAATTAGCTTCGGTTTCGCTGGGAAAAAGTCTACACATATGTATTATCTGAGTGTCTGCCGAAAAGTAAAAGTGATAAATATAAAACTTGTTCAAAACTTAGAAAATTATTGCACATGAACGCACTTTTCTTTTCTTTACAGACAGACACAAGTGTTCCCTTGAAAGAGTAAGGAAATCTTTGAACTTTGGTTCATTGTCCCAAGGAGACAAGAAGGCTATTCCAAATTAGATCCTTTTTCGGATTAGTGAAAGCCTTGTCGATTATCATAAGAAAACATACCAAAATCAAGTCGAGCATGAGTAATAAACATGTAGTATACCATGTATGTAAGTAATTGGCTCTAGCTGCCTCCACATGTGTACATATATAAGTATATGTATGTCTGTCTTTCTGTAAGCAAGTGCCGATTCCAGCCCCAAAGTAGATGAAGAATTTCTTTAGAAATTAAATTTTACATTTCACTGAAAATAGATAGGAATTACTTTGGTTAGCCCGTTTTAATCATTGGTTATGCGCATGAGGCACGCAACCGGCAGTAGCTCAAATTACAGCAACAACAAACTACCTTAGTATAATATGTGTGCTGCTTGCAACGGCAACGGGAATCGAAATTGTTGCAACAGCTGCACAAGAGCGACCAACCCAACCATTGCATGGATTTGGGTGTATCTGCTACTTTTGTAGTTGTAGTTGTTGTAGTTGTTGCAGTTGCTGTAGTTGTTGTTGGGCCACTTGTTATTATCTTGTTCGACAGCATTAATCAGCCGCATTCTGCACTTGCCAATCAGAGCGGCATGTTTACTGATGCTTCAACGCGCAGTCCAGCTTCCTCCATTTCCACGTCGTTCTCAATTTTCACCATGAAACCAATATTTATTCTCTATGCGGCAATAATACATGGAAGCGTAGCTTCCATAGTTTAAACATTGAGATTGCCATTTCTTTAAATATTGAATGCTAATACCCTTTTTGTCTGCCCTTGGGAACACCCGTAACCATATACCATAGGATTGAGACACTAAATAAATAAGATATTTTAAACGTCATGAACAAATTTTTATATTTTTATATTTTTTTCCAAAATAATAGCCTATAAGATAGTAATTTCAAATTTAAGAATATTTAGAACGTTAATAAAAAGAGATCTTAAAAACCATTTCGTACTTATTGAGCATTTATTCTTAATTTAAGTCAAAAGAACAAATATCTAAAGAGTATCTCTCAGTCGGTTATGTCAATTTAGTTTTTGGTGTCCTAAAGTAAAACTTAAAAGTCAAAGGCAGTTAACGAGATTTTGATTTATACTATTTTTTTAATTTCAAAATGTAGCTCGTTGGCTGCCAATCGTTCTCCACTCTCCTCTCTCAGCTGGTCTCCACCAATTTTATTCTCTTTCAATAAATGAAAATTCGCACAAGTGACCCGGCACCCCCATCCAATACTTGAGCTAGCAGTCAATTGTTCTATGAAGATTTATGGCTTTGTGTGGGACACTGTGCCCCAAGCGAATTAACCCCATGTTACACATAGACACTTTGTCTGAATGTTTGTAAAGACGAGTTGTTTTGGATTTCAAAATTAATTGGGTGATGCAATTTGTGTTGCTACTCCCTCTTACTATGTCAAATAATTGAAAATTTTAGATTCGTATTTGTGGTTTTTAAATAAATGAACCTACCGTCCTTGCTTTTATTTATTAATTTCTCATTGTTTATTAAATATTGGCTTCTCTAGGTCCAATAATATATTTTCGTAAAAGAAAGTAAAAGATCGGGACTTTTCTCTGGGTGACTGTAAAAACAGTTTTCCTGAAAAACCCAATCACCGTACTGACATGTGTGGCTGGGACATTGCGATTTTTCGCCGAGCACGCAAAACACTTATAATCGTTACGCCTCTCACAACCAAACAAAAAATGCCATTCACTTGAAATTTGGTACAGATGTTCGGGAAGAGTGTACCAACAAAAAAAACAAAAAAAAAAAACGATAATCGAAAATCGAAAATACGTTGCCCGCGAAATTTGAAAAGTAACATTATTTTTTGAACACATCTCGTATATATATATATATAGACTTTTAGAAGTTAAATAGTCTATACTGTCTATACTCTATACTTCTTATAGGTAATCTATAATTGTTTTTTTAAAGCTCTGATCTAATATAAAAATCTTCTTTTTGGTCTAAGCTTTCTACGGGAAAGGGCTTTAGGAAAAGACCATTTGCGACTGACTTAGGTGTTTGCATTCCTAAAAAAAATGTTTCAGATTTTTCAAAGATTTTTTATTATGGAGTTGTAGTTTTCTCATTAATAGATTTACATAGAGGTTGTTTTTAATGTGGTTCCCAACTTTGAAACTCCACCGATTTTAACAAAATTATCATCTACAGATGGGTTTTCTCTGTCGAGTCTTATTATTGTTAAACGCATGAGTAAGCCGCGAAATTCTATTATAAGAAAACTATCCAATATCAATAAACTGACTGCAAGTGAAGAACTAGACCATAAGATACGCCTTGTTGTGTCGTCTTCAGGAAGTATGAGTAAGTAAATTTAGTTTATTGTCTCGATCAGTAAACCGTGTATGGTACATAGGGTATATTATGTGATGCAAGCCGCTCTCCAAAGTCCATGTCCGTCTGTCGGACGGAGAGTGATTTCTGCACCTTATTCGTACGGCCTGTGCAAAAATATGTTGGCAACTACTTTATTTCATATCGTTAGAAATATTCTATTATGATTTTAGAATCCAATTTGCACTCCAAATTCTCGTTGGCAAGATTTTTATTGTTGTGGCAAAGAATACATTCAAAAAATTGTAAGCTCAATGGAAGCTATAGTCACGTCAAATAAAAGCTGGGTTTGGTAGAAAAATAGGAACAGATGATTTGTTTTGCCGCTAAAGTCACAATTTGTGTGCGAAAATATAATTTTGGAGTCCAAAAGTATGGGGGTAAATCGGTGTATTTACAGTGTGCCACTAAAGTCATAGTACAGCAAGCGATTTTACACTTAAATGCGAATTCCTCCCATATTATTTAAATTTTCCAAAAACTAATGATGAGGTTTTCTTAAATTTATATTTTTAAACAATTAACAAAAATAATAACAACAATTCATTAACAAGTTTCCTTAAATTCTAAGAAAATGTAAAAAATGGCATTAATTCAGCGCCACAAAAGTCTTAGTACACTTAGACGGAATACCGAATTTACGTTGTTGCATCTGGTTTGTTTTGATTTTTGCATCGGGACTTTTTTGCATATGCTTTGCTTTACTTTCGTATGAGCGTATGGGAATTTTCCGCTGCCAATATGGGCCTTATTAACTGCAAAAGTGACGCGTAAGCTCCTTTCAATTGAAGAACGCAAAATATTATTGAATTTACACATAAAAGATGGAAAATCGTATTCCGAAATTGGAAAAATTTTGTCAAGGCTCCAGTCAAGCGTCCAAAAGGCATAACTCGTTTAAAAAACGAAGATCGGGTTAAAAACAAGCCCAGGAATGGTCGTCCGACGAAATTAAATAATAGAGACAAACGCAGCGTTAAACATATTATAGACAAAGACCCATTCCAAAGCGCTGTAAAAATCAGTTCGATTATCTCGACAACACTTCAAAAGACTGTGCATCCGGAAACCATTCGAAGTACCATAAAATAGTTCGGAATTTGCTCGTACACACCACGACAAAAGCCACATGTCGCGAAGAAAAACAGGCTTAAGCGACTTCCGTTTGCTAAAACGTACAGGCATTATCCCACCACGTTCTAGCGCCAAGTTTTGTTCTCCAACAAGTCGAAATATAACATTTTTAGATCAGATGGGCACTACAGGGTTCGGCGGCGACCTAGAGATGCCTACAAACCCAAATACACAATTAAGACGGTTAAGCACGGTGGTGGTGGTCAAATGGTTTGGGGTTGCATGGGTGCTACAGGCGTCGAGAGCTTGGAATTTATAGATGACACTTTGGATCATAAAACATACATTGAAATTCTTAAAAAAAATATCCAACATAGTTCCGATCTCCTTGGTCTTGGGTCGAATTTCCACTTTTATCAGACAATGACCCAAAACACACTGCATTGAATACTCGTCGGACGACCATTCCTGGGTTTGTTTTTAACCCAATCTTCGTTTTTTAAACGAGTTATGCCTTTTGGACTCTTGACTGGAGTCTTGACAAAATTTTTCCAATTTCAGAATACGATTTTCCATCTTTTATGTGTAAATTCAATAATATTTTGCGTTCTTCAATTGAAAGGAGCTTACGCGTCACTTTTGCAGTTAATAAGGCCCATATTGGCAGCGGAAAATTCCCATACGCGCATACGAAAGTAAAGCAAAGCATATGCGATACTCCGCGATACTCGCATTTGTCTATATTTTCAATATGTAAGTTGTCGATACTAAGGTCGCTTTTATTAGTGGGGTTTACCCGCAAATAGTATATCATCCGCATGTTCTAGATCTCCTAGTTTACGGTTTAATTTCCAGTTGTGTTATGATATTGATAATTTTGTCTGGAATCCCTCTAGCTCGAAGTACCACCCAAATTACTTCCTGATTAAAGCAGTTAAATTCCTCGGATTGCTGTACAGTGCTTTTTAGATTTATACAAGATCTTTAAGGGCGAAAGCCCGCTTGATTTCTACGTAGACTGTAGTTGAGTGGCTCGGAAATGCGGCTTAGTATGATCTGGTTGAGTATTTTCATAATGGTTGGCAGGACAGAGATACCCCTCCAGTTAGAGCATATTTCTCGGTTTCCCTTCTTCCGAATCTTGATACCGATTCCTCCCAAGATTTAGGTACATTTTCAGAGGTCCAAACTGCTTCCAAGATCGGAGTTAGCTTTTGTGCCTTCATGTGAGCATTCGCTTGGAAGCATTCAACGGCGATTTTATCAGCTCGGAGGGTGTTAATTGCACTCTCAATTTCCTCTGGAGGGCTAGTTTTTATTTGCCTGTTTACATTATGTCTCCTTCGGGCTGGGAGATTTCTCATATCCCCTTTTTCAGCCGCTATCTGCGCATTCTTCGCCAGATTATCATAGTAAGCTTTCTTGTCTTTTTTGATTTGTTTCCTTATGAGCCTGTTCATTGCAGTATATTCAATAGCCAATTCTTCTCCACGCTGTGGATTATTTTCAATTTCCAAAAAATTGAAAATATTCGAATAAAATTGGCCCCTTTTTCTAAATAATATTGGTTCAACAAATATTAGTAGTTTTTGACGATATTTCATATTTTTGAAACTTTCAGCATTTTATTTTATTTTTTATTATGCCAGTTTTCAATTTAACCCGAAAAGACTGCAATAAAATTCGAGAAAATAAATTCATAATAATTATCTTATTTCGTTAATATGTGCACATTGTTTTTTTTTAAGTAATTAAGATACAGTTTTTGTGCGGAAGCATTTCGGACTACTGAGCGTACTGACCTTTATTCTCAACCACTGGTTCAAAAGTTCCAACTCATTCAGTCTAGTCATTCCATAGTCAATTAAATGACATCAATCAGCGAACTCTACGACTTTGACAGTGTCATGCGGTGCACTTATGAGCGGCTATTAATTAATATGGGTCAATTAGAAATGACTTGTCAGGTTTTAAGTAAAAGTAAAGTCCCATTGCATTAAACACTACCTGCATAAAGGGAAAATCTTCGAACTTCCATAAGCGAAAACACTTGTGACCCTTACCAGACACATTCATCAAATGAGAAGCCGGCGGTAGTATGGAGTATGGTATGGAGTACTAAGGTGGCTATTGTAACCTACTATATGGAGTGGAGTGTAGCAAATGGCTTTGCACCAAATGGCAGTCGATTAAGGTCAGTGTGTGGACTGCATTGTTATCGGGGCTGAGTTTAGTCGTTTTGACAAGTTGCATCTTTGCAGTTGCTAATGGGATCTTTGTACTATAAATAGTGTCAGCTTTATATATGTATAATATAATGTATATAAGTAAGTATGTAGTTAGGCAGGCTTAAAAGATTTACATATCGAGAGAAAAAATGAATGATGCCCTACACCTTTTGCTAAAAAAATGCATTCCCATAAACTATATTCTGTAATTTATGACTTATGCACGCATATCTATATTTATTAGTATACAAGGCTTTTATTAAATTAACGTAATTAAATAAAATAATAAATAAACGATTTGGACCCTGTTCAAAGAGCTGAGATAAATCGTCAAGAAAGTGTGACTTTAGGAACCTAAATTTTTTACTGCCCAGCCATGGGCAATGACAGATAAAGTGTTTCACCGTCTCCAGCTCCTCCTCATCGCCACAGCTTCTACATGGTGGGGAGCATTTAACCTGGATGCGTGGTTTCCCACCAGCCAGTGTCCCGTGATAGCCGCGAGATTCTACACGTCTGCTATATCCGATTCCACGTTTTATTTACACAGAGTGCGAAAAATGTCGCATTCAGTTTACAGCTGGCCATGGGTATACCCAGGCCCTCCTTGTCTTGAAGGAGGATGCTGGTAGTTCCTTGTCTAGCCAGTTCATCCGCAATACAGTTACCCTCAAAGTCCCTATGGCCTGGGACCCATATGAGGTGAATTGAAAGCTGCACAGCCATCTCCCCTAGAGACAAGCGGCAGTTATGTTGGTTGCCCGAGTAGATACAAATGTTCTTATTTCGAACTTGTAGAATTCTTATTGTTATTAAAGCCTCCCGGATTGCAGTGACCTCTGCCTTGAAATCCTCAAGGCAATCCGCCTCCGCCTACACGGTCGTCTAGCTTGTAACCGTCCGTGTATATCTTTATCGACCTGTATTCCACTCCTCCCTGGTTGGAATATAGGCTCTGAATTTGCTTGTGAAGGCTCAAAACTAAATCGGGATTCTTTGTTCACAAGCGCTTAATTTGTTTTTGGATTTTTTTTCACTTATAGTTCAATTTTAAGATATATTTTAAACAATGGGGATCTAAAGCTATACACTTTAATGCCTACATTGAAAGAAATAAATTTGGTTTCTGTAAAGAATTCAAGTCCGAAACTTATGCAGGGAGGAACTAATATTTGTATCTCATTTTTGTGTATGGCTGTGCCTAATAGTCATAAGTAATAAATGCCAAATTCTTTGAACTTGCAGTCCGCTAGAGAATCAATATTTTTTACCATTATTAAACAAGGTGGGATTCAGTCGTTCAAGTGGATAAATTACACAGCGATGCAATTTACCGAAATCATTGGCGGCACCATAGCTGGTTGGTGTCTTTTGTAGCAACAGAAATCGTTTCCCGCGTTGCTCAGCCAACTGCTGAAACTAATAGATTACTGGCCCAGTAAACCACTTGATCATTTGACCATAGAATTTGCATACCTTGCAGTTGTGCAGTCTTTTATGTTGTGGTTTCTATATACATATATAGTATTTGGTGAGATCGGGTGCTTCCGGTTTGCTGCTGTTGTGAAAATGTGTTCAGTGCACAAGGTATTTGTATATTTCTGTTTTAAGTTGGATAACTTATGGCATCTACATCGATTAATAATTTGCCGATAGTAATTAAAAAAATGGCGGACGTAAAGTCGGGCGCGGACGACTTTAGGATACCCTGTACCACTAGCTTGTAATAAAGTCAGATTTCTTCACAAAAAACCAAAAACAGAAGAATTTTTAAGCAAAAATTTTTTTTTTGACCGATCGTTCCTATGGGAGCTGTATGATATAGTCAACCGATTTCAATAAAATTTGACACAGTGCTTAAATACCTTTAAAAAGATATGAATGCCAAATTTATTTCAAATATCTTTACAAACAAACAAAACACATCGAATTTTGAATAAAAAGCGTGTTTTTGGACCGATTGGTCCTATGGGAGCTATATGATCTAGTCAAACGATTTAGATTAAATTTAGTACAGTGCTTAGGAACTATAAAATACTCACGAATGTCAAATTTGGTCCCAATATCTTAACAAACAAACGAAACACAACAAATTTTGTTAAAAAATCGATTTTTTGGAAGATCGGACCTATGGGAGCTATATGATATAGTCAACCGATTTTGTTGAAATTTGGCACATTGCTTAAGTGGTCTAAAAAATTTCCAAACGCCAAATCTGGTTACGATATCTTTATTAAAAAACGAAATATAGCGAAATTTTCTTTAAAAAAGTTATTTTGGCTGATCGGTCCTATGGGAGCTATATGATATAGTCAACCGATTTCGATCAAATTTGGTACAGTGATTGGGAACTATAAAAAACTTTCGAATACCAAATTTGGTTACGATATCTTCATAAACAAACGAATTATTCATCTAAAACGCTTTTTTTTGCCGAGGTCGTCTCAAACACCCCTATGGGAGCTATATAATTTATCCCCGATATCAAAAAATAAAATAAACTTGCCTCCTATGGAATAATATGGGATCTAATGTGAAAGTTTGGTAACTCTAGCTCTTACCATCTCTGAGATCAAGGCGTTCACACGGACGGACAGACGGACGGACGGACGGACGGACAGACGGACAGACGGACATGGGTATATCGACTTCATTATTCACCCTGATGATTTTAGGTAACTTTGGGGTGTCTCCGACGTCTCCTTCTATATGTTACATACATTTTCGGCTTGAACAAACTTAATATACCCTTGGTACCTACGGTACAAGGTATAAAAACCATATTTTGGAAAAGCTCAACCATCTAATCACCTTAAGTACGCTCTTTCGGAAACTAGTGTCCAATTTAGTGGCGTAGATAATTAATGGGTTTAATTTTTAGAAAAAAAAAAAAAATTAAACAGACTTGTCGTACGCAGGGCCGTAGAGTGAATATCCGGGACCCCGCGGGAAATCTCGGATCCAGGCCCCTATCAAGTTTTTGAAACAGTTTTTGAATTACAAATAAGCTAAGGTGCATACTATACGGGCCATATAGCGTCTGTCCCCTAATCAATCAGTTGCACATGTATAAATTATCTTAATTGGAGGTATAGGTATAAATTGGAAGTAGTAATCTATAGCTTGTTTGAAAGTTGACTTGTTGTTTTGTTACAAGTCAATCGCATTGTTCTGTGAAAAGTTATAAATATTCAAAAATGACTGAAAATTTGGAACGTTTTCGTCATATTTTTAATTTCTATTATAAAAATGCTGTAACTAGAAAATGTTGTAACTAGCAAAACAGCTAATCGGTTTCGATCTGATAAGTAATGCTGTGTATCTGGTATGATTTTAAAGGAATTGTTCATTATGAGCTTCTACAACCTGGACAAACGATTGATTCTGTTCTCTACTGTCAACAATTAACGAGAATTCAGGAAGAAATTCAATTAAAACGGCCAAAATTGATCAACAAAAAACACACACTTCTTTGATAAGCCGGTAGAAACAGGAAAAGCTTGGCTGGGATATTGTACCTTCAGATTTTCATTTGTGTCGATTTCGAAGTCTTTGGTGAAAATTTAAATTCCGTGGAAGTCTGCAAAAACCCTTGACTCTAAAAATCAAGAGTTCTGTACATATGAAATTATGGTTTTAGCTCAAAAATGGCAAAAGGTTATCGATCAAAACGGCACATAATTCGTTTGATAAAGTTTGTTTCAAATATAAGAAAAAAGTTTATTAACATTGTTCCAATAAATCGATTTAATTCATATCCATTCCATATAAAGAAGAACGTTTTCAGACATACTTTAAAAAAATAAAACTTTGTATATTTATTAAAGAAAATGTGCCAGCTAAAAAATAAAATAAATTTTTTTTAAATAGACCTGTTACCAAGTCAGTATAAAAAAATTTGGTTAAAAAATATTAAGTAGCTTAGTCACAAATAAATAAAAACAAAAAACACGTTTTTTTTTATTAAGGCGTAACGCGCAAAGTTTAAAATTTTATTTTTTGCACACATCTTTTTTTGCTGATGGCAGTTTTCAGTATACTTTGACATTTAAGATATTTTAGATATATAACACATCAATTAGCAATAAAGTCAGCTCCAAGAATAATATAAAATAAAAGAAAAGTTTTCTGAAAGCTCACAGATGAGCGAATTTAATAATAATAAAAACTGTGTCAGTAAACTTTGAGGATTTGATGATCAAATGCAAAGCAGAAAATAACATCCTTTTTTTTTCTTCCGCCATTTATCTGGCGTCGTCGACTACGGTGGAACAGTGAAAGGAGCAACCAGTTTCCGGCGCCAATGCGTTTTTGTATTTTAAATTAAAACATCTTGAAAAGCTCAGAGTTCTCTCTGTCGCGTCGAGAGAGTAGTCGAACTCAAAACATTATAAAACAATAGACCAAATTACTAAAATGCTTTCGCACCATATAGCAACCGTTGTTGCTACGTGTGTGGTGTATCCACTAAACATTCCCTCCTCCTCTTTTGGGGTATTGCATGATGTACCTGGCTGTAATAGGTACCCTAGGCTACTGTCATGACCGCCGGGCATGATCCAGCAGTTGAACCATATCCGGCGTCCATACCAGGTCCTGATGGGGCAAATTCCAAAACCTGCGTCCAGGTCCGCCATTTCAATTTTCAGCCAGCTCCAAGCTCACTACAAAATAAGGAAAGAAAATTAATAATTAAATTTTTAAAATTAAATAATTTCAATAACTTATCTTTTATGTGAAGAGAAACGTCATAAACGTTTTAATTTTAACGTTTCGGTGGGGTCATCCTGTCCTTCCTATAAATTATATTGCAACTAAAGCTTTTGATTTTTTTTTATTCTGTCTAACTTACTATTTAAGGCAATTTGTCTTTGCCGTCATTGGCTCATCCAGATTTTCCTCCTTGGAGTACGCCTGAAAATAAAATATGTAAAATTTGACAAGAAAGATGAACTATTACCTAACTAGTAATCGAAAAATAGTGTATGTGCCATGGAAACTAACTACGGTACCATCGAACCTCTCGGAACTGTCAAACGCTGATGTCCAATCAAAAACGAGAAAATGTACGTAGCCATATCACGTTTGTTCCAAACTTATAATAAAAATATGGGAGGAGTAGATGAACTTGACCAGTCTGTCTCATTATATATAATTGCAATTCACGGAAAAAAGTGGTAGTGGTTATTATTTAGTCTGTCTATATGATAGATATTGCTGTTTCTAGTCCCTAGCGGCGTTTACATGTAATGTGTAATAATAATCCTTTGGATCATGTGCCGACGTCACATTGCACGATTTTATTTACGCCAGGGCGAACAAAGAGAATCAAGGGAAACTGCAAAATATTTGTAGTTTTTATATCTCGATATAAATTCTGGTAGCACAGATATTTGGTTTGGCACTCCGGCGCGGGCTCACGCGGTGCGCTAATTAAATATCTCTTATATTCGTCCTTCTCTTGTATTTTACTTTTATTACACGATAACGCCTTTATCTGCGGCACTGACTTTAACTTTCTTTTCACTCAAACTCTCACTAACTGTATGTCTAGATTTGGCTGTTGATCCGCCTTTTGAAGGTACTCGATTACCGCCAAATCGTGGAATTCCCGCCCAAACCTATACTAACAAATCCTAAACTGTACTCTGCTTATCTTGCTACCTAATTTCCCTAAAAGGACAGAGTACAACCGACCTGAACCTATCCCTATCACCTACTCTACACTCACACCTACGCACTAATACTTTCTCCTATTTACTAACACTCCTACACTCCTTAAGAGGCCCGCCAAAAAAAAATGGCCGCTATCTTTTTCCCAGTATTGGTGGCTTTCTCTTGTAACACTTTTGCACTTAAGCGCGCTAAACTGCTGCCGCTGTTTGTATTAGTACTCTCCCCAAGCCGTTTTTGGTGTTACTGAGAGTACTCTCACCAAACAGTGCAAGCAGTGCAGTCCCTATTGGCAAATTAGCTAAATGTTGTGAAGTGCCTCCTCACAATAAATAAAAAGTGTGAGAATTATGTGTATCTTTTTTAGAATATGAATTAAATAAATATTCATGTTTAATCGCTTTCATTGCGTGATTTTGTCGTACTTGTTGCTTTCTAAAAAGGAACTACCAATTTTTATACCATTTTACGAGAAACACAATCTTCCCAAAATGTTTTGGACAGACCTGAATCAAACAGTTTCTAGAGGTCCGATGCCATAACATTTAATCCTCGACTTAATTTGAAGCGCATTTGTAGTCGTCTTTCAAGTGATCTACAAAGTATGCTAGATTTTTTGTAAAGCAATTTCTTACAATAGTTTAAGCAAGGCAGCCATCTAATGCATACTTATTTGAACCTCCCTTTTTTCTCTGTATTTTAATGATTTTACACATTTCAAATTTATTTGATATTGAAAGTTTATATTTTAACCTAATATTGTTGGTGAAGAAATTCTTCGCAACTGAATTTCTTTTTGTGGACAATTTCGTTCGAGGGAGGGGAGTAAGTGGGAGTGGGACAAATGGGAATGCTCAAAATGCTAAAAATTTGCAAATTACTAGAATTTCCTTTTGCACCCTGCCAACTATGAGTGCAATTTGCATTTTTTTTTCGTGAAAAAACTAAAATTTTAGATAGATAAATACTCTTTCTCGTTTTTTCGACTTTTAGACAAACGCGATTGCAAGTGACATATTTCCATATTAGGAAAGGGTATAAATGCCCAAAAACTCACTGAATAAATACAAATACATATGCATTTTTTCTGCGTTTGTATTGAACATTCTGTCTGTGTCGTCGACCGCAAATTAAATTTATCAAATTAATTTTCAAAATTTTACTAACCCTTTTTTTATGTTTTCTGCAACTAACAAAAATTCAAACATTTTTTTTTCTCATTGAATTAGATTAATGTTTTTTGAATAAAAATCGAGTTGCTTTTGCTTGCTACTTTTATTCTTTTATTACACCGAAGCAAAAAGCCACCGGCAAAACATGCATTTTTTATCGTAAATTTCGTATGAATATCGTATCGTATCGCATTGTGTTTGCGCAAACGGGCCAATATTTGAAACTGCTTAGCACTCATATCGTAGATTGAACTCTGCTTGAAACTGCTTAGCACTCATATCATAAATTACCGCCACCTATTGTTCGTATTTTAGGGCTGGAGAGAATTTTCGTATGAAACGGTTGGATTGGTGCAACCAATTACAAGCAGTTCGAATATACCAAGCAGTTCACGGCAACGCACTGCTTGTATGTCATGCAAGCGATTACTGCTTGCTTAGCGCAGTGCTTATTCTTGCCGTTAGCTGCCACCTCTTGGAAGTTACATATGAGGCCCACAAGATGGCGCTTTGCAATGCCTTTTTCTTCTTACATAAACAATACCCCAACGATTTGTTAGCACCAAAGGAAGAGTAAATTGATTTAAAATTTATACTCAGTCTTATTTGTAGTTCGATAAATTATTTAAAGTGTGTCCAAATGTACGTAAAAGGGAGATCTTAATGAAGGAGCGGCCATTGTGTTCTTGGAGAAATGCTAGTGCAAAAAAATTTCTTTCCCAGAGTTTTCCTATGGCTAATTTTAGAGTATTTAAAGTCAGCCAGGTATAAGGTGAATCACTGCGACCAAGTGTAATCAATTTTTTTTTTAGCAAGTTGTATTCTAAACTAGTTAAACTCTTAAAATATTTTTAAGTATCACAGTTTTCTTTTAAAGCGTATAACTTTTAAGTGTTGTTGTATTCCGATTGTAATTTCTTTGGACGAATTCAAAGGCACTCCTGACTGAATGCTTACCATGCTTACGTAATATCATATAACGCATACGCCCGTTAAAATTGAGCACCTAATTTAGCAGCACGCCCACGCTCTCCCACACGCATCACTCACAGACTCGAGGTGCCTCTATTTGTCGAACAAGTGATGCGTTTAATTCATGTCAATATCAAAACTCATTTACTTGCGGTTGTTTTTGCGCCTTGTCGCCGTCATCCTTAACGCCATCTTATTTCTAGCGTATACGCAATGAGAAATAAAATTATTCGTACGATGTCGATGGCAACAACATCCAATGACAAAAGACCGGGAGACAGAGCCTGAGACAGTCACAGTCAGTCAGATTTGCGTGCGTCGAGAAATGTTTGTTTTTGCATTTACGTAGGAAAATCATTAGATTCGAATCATTTAAATTCAATCGGGTAGAATGCATGAATGTTGACACTAATATAGTTTTTGTATTACACAAAATTAAAGCAATCTAATGAAGATACTTTTAGCTTGGGCTTGGTTGGCTTGGTCGACAAAGCGCATTTTATTCAGCTGTTTATCTTATTTGCTTGATTAATAGCTTTTTGGTAATTAATTTGTCCTCAAATCAAGTGAAACCCTTTATCTTAATCTTACTTATTCCTTTTATATACATATTTCTGTCTGCACACACAATGCAATCGCGGCTTTTACGACAGGAAAACTAAATGTGTAAGTTTTCATTTGCACCTTCCTACTAATTACAGATGCCGAAACAGGCGAAGGAACGTGTCTAACAAGCCTCCTCCTGGTTATGGCATTTGGTGTTCTGTTTCTGGCTTCCGGAACTCTCTGACGTTCATTTGCGGCACATTTGCAATTTAGAATTTCAATTATATATATTTATAGTATACATTTTTATGTGGGCACACCGGAAACACTCAAACACTACAAATCAAGTGCCATGCATGGAAATTTCCTTTAATTAAAACTGAACTTCTAAGAGTTCTGCTGCAGTATCTGTCGCAGTTGCTTCCTTCCCACAGATACGCGCACGCTTTATAGTGTTGCATTGTTGGCCTCCGTGCACTGCCTCCAAGGTGGATAGACTGGGAAGAAACTCACTCCATCTATCATAAGTAAATGTACTACTTAAGGCAGCACAGAATACGAACGCGAAAAAGTTTTCCATGCCTTATACCAACCATAATACGATAAAGTAAGGGTTGTGCTCAAAATGCAGATATGCAGATTTGGGCACAGTCAATTGCTCATCGACTGCGCTAAGCTCCGGCAAAGGTGGCAAACCCAGAAGGCATCACTGACGACTGTGACGACAATCATGACGACGACGATGGCGACGAAGGTGACGACGATGTCGTCTAAAACTAACCGAAAGTGCATGACTTTCCTTATACGATGTTATATACTAGGTAAATACCTTCTTCTATGTACCAGTATGTAAGTAGATACCAACTGAGTTTTGTAGAGTTGAATTTTTAGTTTATGCGCGAGTGTGTGCATGGATTTCAAGTTGTACGCGCACATAAGTTTACGGCTTAAGCATGTGAAATTCATATGAGCAGCCAGCAGGAACGAGAGCTTCCTGCCAACCTGCATAAAATGCAGTGCAGCTAATGCATTGCCAACCTAATAACCCAGCCGAACCAAGAATCCCAACAGGAACATAGACTAGAGAGCATGAGATGGGGATGGGAGTGCGACTGAATGTGGCTCCACGCATGCAAGTCAAAAGTTGCAAGCTAAAAGTTTTAAATTAAATGTACGTAGGTGGATTTCCGAGCACGCCCTGCCCGTCAATGGATTTTCCTTTATTTAACCCTTTTACGCTTTCTTTTTATATATTTTGTTTTATTTTTATTATTTCTTGTTCTTCTTGTTTTTTTTTTCGTGTGTTGCGCCCTCGTGAAAGTTTCCGAGTTTTATAGCTTGAGTACATACTCTGGGTACTGGGCAACCTGCTGGGCGCCCGGTTGAGACTTTTGTGTGTGTGTGTTTACCCACCTGGATGTTGCAGAATGGTTGGCCAACTTTCAATTAGAACGTCCTTGCCCGTGTGGAAACCAACTAATGATTTAGTATTTAGATTAGCAGCACTATGGTTAGAATGAGTCGCAGGGCGAGATGGGTCAATATTGCATAATCGGCCTGTTCAAAAAATTATGTAAATGTTTAGCAAATGGCCACGAGCTCTGCTATTACGTCCCCTTATGCCTTATACATATAGTAGTATACCGGCCTGTGGCGTGTGTGGATAAATATATTAGTGATGGCCAGGATCCAAGGCAGCTGGGTTGACCGAGCTCAGCGTGACTAATGCAATATAATTTGTACAAAATTATTGAAAATTGAAGGTAATTGTAATGCATTTGACCAAATTTAAGTGCACAAAATGAACCGGCACTCCACGACCAGTTCAAAAACCATTGCCGCCGCCAATGTGTGTCGTGAGATGAAACAATTACCTAAAAGACATCGTGCCCCATTCAAAAGGTGTTGACTTTTGGCATGCAAGCAATTTCTAAAACTCCATTCCACTTGCACTCTTTTCTTCTGTTCCTTTTTTTCTGCCAAACTGGCTATTAGATAATTCTTAAGCTCTAAAAATTACTTGAATTTGAACCGTTTTAGATACATGATGCTAAAAAGTGTATTCTATTAATGCATGTTCGCTAAAATTTCCAGACATAACTGCCTATAAATAAATATATACATTTAATACTTCCTACCCAGTAAATTCCACCAATATTACACTTTGTTTCATTTATAAAAAAGTGTAATAAAGAATGCAACGTCATCATTGATGTGCTCATAAAACCTCCACCAACCCATCTATCCCCCTACTCAATTAAACATTACTTTTAATGAAATCCTCAAAAATGTTTTGCTCATATGTCTAAAAAAAAGGGTGATTATTTATTTTGAAAAATCTTTATTCGTCCAAATTAATTTTAATCGCCTTCAAAGTAACCCCTCCCTAATACAATCCACTTATGCCAGCGGATTTAGCAATCTTCGAAACACCGGAATGGTCTTCAGCTCTCTTAGACGCGATTTGAATCTTCTCCATCGACTGAAAATGGAGTCTCCTGAGTTGTCTTTTGAGTTTGTTGAATAGCCAGAAATCGAACGATATTGGTTACGTTTCTAACGACGTATAGCACTGAGTTTTTGCGATAAGTTACAGGAAAAAAAATTTGCATTTTTTGTATTGAACATTCTGTATGATAAGTGATCTAAAATTTTATAACTTTTTTTTTTAAGTTAATCCGCAACTTATTACTTATTACGAAATATCATAAAATATAAGGTGTGATAACATTTTTTTTTCTAATTGAATTAATTCTTACGAAGGAAAAAGCCGCCGGCAAAACAATTTTTGAATTAGTTAAATAATTTTAACTATAAAATAATGACCACAATTTTCTATAATCCAAAACTAAATCCTCTTTTTAGTATTATAGAATATATTATTATATTTTTACATAGATTTGGATTTGGATGGATTATATTATTTATATGCTCAAAAACTAAAAAAGAACCATGGCAAAAAGCCGCCGGCAAAAAGCTCATTGCTTTTCGAAAATCGTATATTTCTTATGATTATCGTATTTTAGGGATGCACAATTTGAAAGTGTTATTGCATATTTACAATGATGCAGGTCAAAAAATTTAAAAATTGCCCATTTTGATGAAAGAATGTAAAAATTTAATTATGGATTTTCGAAAATTTTCTAATTTCCCAAAAAAATTGTTGAATCACTTAAAAAGATTTATTATGGATATGCCAGATTTTTAGCTAAGATATGAGAATCTGGGCCCACAGTGCGGCGGAAGGAATTCAAAATGCATAACACCTTGAAAATGGTATTGACTAACCCTTTTGATATGCCAACATCGTCAGCAAGGTCTCTGATCGTTAATTTGCGGTTTTTAAACACCAAATCTTTTATTTTTTTAATGCGAACTTCGTCAGTTGAGGTTGATGTTCGTCCAGGACGCTCTTCGCCTTCGAAGCTTTTGGCCTTCTTGGAACTCTTTATACTACTAGTAAAAAAATTTGTTTTCAACATAGCTAGTCTGTGTCTTCTATTAATTTGGTCAAATCTGTGTTTTTGTAATGAATACAAAAGTAAGGTATTATTAACCACACTTAAAAAAATAGTGTTCTAAAAATAAAAAAATTTATTGAAGAGCTATTCATTAGAGGAGCTTGACTGTATTTCTTTTCAGCAATTTTTTTTTATCCTGTCCGCAACTACACACGCTTAAAGTAGTCAAAACATATATAAATGTAGATACGCAAATCCACATCCACAGACTCTCCGTCTCTCCAGCTCTCCCCCTTTTACTCTTTGATTATTTATCAAGCCGTGGCCGTAGCCTTTGATAGTGCGTGGCTTAGACTCTAAGCCTCTTTATGGTAGCCTTGCTAGAAAGTTGTGCTCTTTGCTGACATTAGTCCCACCTTTACTGGGTTTATTAGACCTTTTTAACTAGAAACTTTTGCAATTAAAGAGTGTGTCACTGTTGGGTGTGAGAGTTTGCATTTTTGATTTATATGCAAGGTATCCAAAGTTGTGACAATACATGCAAGAGGAACTTGCAAGAACTTAAGCATATTCAATAAAAATAAATTAGCTGCAACTCAATGAGGCAAATAAATTCGTTTACTATTCACGCGTTTTGAACGAAGCTGCAAGCTATTGCATTTACGTAGCGTTAAACAAGATGCTCGGATAATTTTACCAGCTAAAAAAAAGAATCCCTTGGGACATGGAAAAAGCATTCGTTGCACTGCGTTACTCTATTTGGGGCAATTTTCAGCTTGGTAACATGAAATTCAAGGAGACAAAAGATTTTTTAAACAACATTCATTCTACTGCTCTTCATCGTATTTTATTGCAAAATAGTAGAATCTAACAATGAGCTAAAACTATCAAACTTTTTACAATTAGTCTACACTTATTTAAAAAAAACACCCAACCTAACTAGTAATTTCTGTGCTGAAGGTATTTTTGGATCCATTAATAGTATATTAAGGATGTATTTGATTATTTTTCGATACCTTCTTAATTCGATAAGTTACGCTTCATATTGTTAGAAACATGGATTCGTATACAACGACTGCAAAAATGTATCATAAACAACGTACGACACTCAGAAACGAACAAACTTTTAATAGTCTTTTTGATGAACCTGTAAAGTAGAAGAAAATGTATGAAATATTGAGAATTTATTGGAGACCACACAAAATTACCGGACTAGATCCCTTATTTCTTCAAGGACATTCACACATAGACTAGATAGTCTTTAGGGCTACCACTTCCAGTGAGGTAAGCCAGGTTTTTCATAGATATTTGAGTCGTGATGTACATAAGGCAGAACAGCGGCAAATTAGGTGCTCCAGAGTCTATTTGACATGCCCATTATGAGTATACAGTATCTTCTTGGGAGCTTGAGAATATACTGCGCTAATTTGTTGTTGATTTTCCTGCATATAGTGTCCCCTTTCTATCAGATCTGACTGATAATCGTTCTTTGAGGAATCTTCAAATCTTCAATTTACGATTGCCTTGATGCAGATCCTTCCTTTGGAGTCTGTCAACTATTTAATTTCCATCAATGCCCTGGTGGCTGAGAACCCAGAAGATGCATACCTTTTTCTGAGTGTTTAGTGCATCTAGTGTGTGCTTTTGACTATGAAACACTCACAAAACGGGACGGGATCATCGACGCGCCATCGTTCCCAAGAATTACACCTTACTATGATCTGCGTTTCGAAAATTCAAATGAAGCAATCAGTGTTATACGTTCAATGGATGGGAGAGAAGCTAGATGAGATTCTATCAAAAACTGGCATCGAAAATTACAATTTTCGAACATATCCACGTGTTAATAAGTCCGTATTTATCTGATTCATCACACGCTCTGGATATAATATGCAATAAAGTGCGCACGGCGTTTAAGAACTCCACTATAAGTCATTACTCGACCAGTCGTTCGAACGTCTAACTATATCGTCATCGATCTACTCTTTTTCGTCTCGGGTCCCGACGATTTTGAAATGGTTTTGTAAATTATCCTGGCCGGACTGAGTCCTTTATCCATTACCGAAATAGTTATTTTATTTTATTTGATTGCTGTGATTTTAATTAATTTTATTCGGATTGAGCAAATTCAAAAGCTTAGAGTTAATAGTCTCGTCTGATCTCCGAGGCTGAATATTGATTATGCCTTATGCTACAAAAAAAAAGTTAAGAAGGAATAACAAATAATAATAAGAAACTGTGCACATCTTTTATTTCTTTGAAGCAAGGAATGTGAATCAAAAACAAAATCATCTTGAAGAAATCTCATCTAAGGCGTTGTTAAAGTTATCTTAGATAAAAAAAAGTATTTTCAATAAAGTACTTGAAAATGTTAATATACCCCGTTTAGCTTGATATAAAACAAGATTATAATAAAAGTTGTTCAATGCGGCCAAGTTATAAGAATAAAATCCAAGCAGTCAGACTCAGACCATGAGTAATTAACTTTTGTAATTAACAGCATTTAGGTTTTCCGTTGCTAGGCAGAAAGAAAAACAAACGTCGAGGAAAAACAATAACCATAATGAACACGGTTATGTTTTTGCTTAGCGAATTGGGTTTCCCTTTTCCCTGTTCTATTTTCCCCTGGTTTTTGCCACATCCAGAAGTTTATTGTTGATAAAGTTTTTCTTTTGTATTTTTCAATTAGCCGCTTTGGTGTTTTTGGCAACGGCTAGCTTTTTGGTAATTTAATAATACCCTAACAATTTGAATCCTTTATGTAACAAAATCATATAATATGCATATGTATGTATGTATGTATGTATAGTATATTGTGTAAACCAAAAAGCATTTCTACTGTCAATCAAGGCAAAACCTCGAATACTTAACTTAATCCTAAAATTGTATTACTTAGAGTCTCGGAATTGCCGTGACGCACAATTAACAATTAAAATCTAAAAGCACAAAACACGAATTTCCAACATTTGCTAACTTATATAATACCAACTGTCAAATAATTTTACATACGAGTATATATATTGTAGTATATACGAGTATGTTCTTTAATAGATAGCTGAAGAAGATAGCGGATTGTTGCCAGAAGAGCGACCAACCAACCATAATAGTGATTGTATGGACGATGACCTCGGGGACGGGACTGCGGAGTGTACGAACGAAACGCACATAAGCCAAGTTGTACGAAGCGCTTACAACTAAAAACTTGTTATGTATTTAATTGCAATTAAAAAGTTGTTTGTAGTTAAGAGTGTTTCGGTGTGCCGATGTTTTTGGTGCACACACACCGCAATGACTATTACGATACCAAATTGTCTCCTTGGCCAACAACCAAAGAGCCACAAAGATGAAGTCATTACAAGGCAAATCTAGCTGCGTCTTCTCATCCACCTCGTCCACGTCGTAGCGTCCATGGCGCCGTCGTACTATTTGGGAAAAGCGAAACAAAACAAAACGCAACAAAACAAAAACTTAACAACAACCCAAAGGGGTTGCTCTTAATGACTTTGCAAGGGTGACTCTCATTGAGTTTACTGAAAACTATATCTAAGGGTGCACTGTTAGTTAGTGCGGAGCAATCTCCCGAGTCATCCACTCGATTCTGATTTTAACGATAGCGCTCATTAGAGTTTTACGATTTTCGTTCGCCTCACGCCAAACTCAGTATTTTATTCAAAACTTTAACCATAACAATTGGCCTCAGACCAGACGTAGCATAACACAAAATGTACAATATGGAAACGGCATAGACATTCTTGAGTAGCCAAGTAGCCAAGTAGGTGTAATCCCCACCGTATCCGCATTTTCCAGTTATTACGATTGAGTAGTATATGAAATGTGACAGTTGACTTTAAAATTGTTAGTTATTGTTGCTTGACTGGCATATTGTTTTACATTTGCTTTGTTTGTCCGTAGTTCGTTCGCTTTTGTTGTTCGTTATATGAATTTGATTGCCCCGGAGAAGAATGCAGGCAGTTCCAGTTATTGCATAAATAAATGTCTCATTCACGACTGAAAAGTGTCATATAAAGTGAAACTAAAATTATATGGTCTTGAAGGCGGACAAAAGAAACCCTGAAGGTACTAAAATGCAGCTTACTCTCATTAGGCTGTGAAAAGCACAACACTACCAGATATCAGCTGCTCTTATTTAATCCACTTATTAAAAGAAAAAAAAAAAAACCAGAAAAAAAACTGCAAAAAAGTCCTAAACTTTGCTGGGTTAGTCATAATCGTAATGACTTTACGGCGATGGCGTCCAATTTATGCAAATTGCGTCCAAATTAGTGCCAAAAGAAGCACACACAGATACACATTAACGCACTTAAGTAAAGTCTTGTCATCAGGTAGCAGCATTAAGGTTTTCCTCATTTGACCAGGGGCAACCGCAGAGATAAACATCTATCCGAGCAGAAGCAAAATTTGACGTTGGTGGACGGTGAACGGTGAACTGCCACAACAACAAGTACTTGGACATCTTTTAATTTGTATTTAAATCAAATGGCAGAGCAACAGCAGCAAGAAATGGTCATCAAGCGGAATATGCTACACGGACGTCTCTGCTGTAAGCCCAGCAGCTAAGACTTGGCTAATATCAACTACTATGTGGTGCTTATGATATGAACATACCATAAGTAGTTCGAGCCATCGGGCTCATATTTAATGATATGCACAGTGGGTCCACAGTGAGAGGCAACTGAAGCACCTAACCCCCTCCAATAAAAGTATTCTACACCGCTTCGCATAAGTATGACACTTGAAATTGTACACCTTGCTTTGGTATTATGCTGAGATTTGTGTTTTGGGCTGCTTCCCACTGAGATGAGTTGCTAAGCGAAAACTTTATGGGCGAAATTGTTTTCACCTGCTGTCCCAAATTTATAACATTTCTAGCCCTATTTTTATTTGTATAATCCTTTCGGTTGAACCATTTGCTTTTTTGCAGTGGCTGTGGCAGTGGCAGCTCGTAAGAAATGCCATGAACTTTTTCCACATGGCCAAAAAACAACGTTGGAGGTTTAAGGCTGGTCGGGGTCAACCGTTTGCCAGCAAGCAAGCAACCAACCACAAAGCAGCCGCAAGGATTAGCACGCTGAAAAGACAAAAACCGGGTGAGCTGTTCGAAAAGGCGCCAACTTTCGCACTGTGGGACAAAGCGCACACTTAAATATTCCAAATGATCTCCGCACTTGGCGTACTCTGCAGCTACTACTTCAACTTTTCTGATGAGTAGACAAACAAAAAATTTTGAATAGCTCATTAAACGACCAGAAATTATATTAAATTTGCCAAAAGAAATTTCTCTGCATAAAAAAGTTGTAAATATTTTTATGCCTGCATTAATATGCAACGGTGAAGACTCGAACCACTGTGTGTCGTGAATCGGGCCTATATATTTCTCCGCCAAATGGCCGGCATGCTGCCGGGAGTGTGGGTGCTGCCAACTCGGCTAATAAAATCTTACTGCTGCAGGGCAAAGCAATGAAGCACAGCTGTGTGCAGTCATTTTAACTGCTGCAGTGGCAGGCAGCAAGTGGGGATGAGAAAGTGAGAGGAAAGTGCTTGGGATGGTGGAAATGGATGTATGCATGTTTATGTATGTATGTGTGTGTGTGTGTGTGTGTGTGTGTGTGTGTGTGTGTGTCTGTGGAGGAAAGTTTAAGGTGGATGCGATACGCGGTTGAAAACCGGCATGTGACACAACCAACATAAAGGCTGCTTGCAACTGATTGCAGACTTGGATGATGGACCGACCAACAAACGAAATAAACCAATTCCTTAGAATATCCCCAAGTACAAAGTGCTACAATGACTATGCTATTTTTCATGTTGTCATGAATCGACGTCGTTTCTGTTCTTAATCTCCAAAATTAAAATAATCATTTTTTATTGCACAAACATACAAGGGCATTATATTTTACAACAGCGTTAACGGCAAGAACAAACACAATCACAAACACCAACACTAACACTAACCTCCAAGAAAAATTGAGGGCAGAAATATGGTCTGGTAAAGAAAGATGCGATTGCAAGCGGATGCGTCCAGCAAAGAAGCAACCAATGCTCAATGCCCACTGCCAAAGCCCAGCGAGCAACATCGAGGACAAGAACAAAGAGTTTGGCAGCAGGGACAATGACAACAGCGAAATAAAAACATATAAACCCCATAGAAAATTGCATTAAAATCTATGGAGTGTGCATAGAAAGAGCAGAAAGAGCACTCTACTGCGCTGTGGCCCGGCAGAGCCCATTATAACGACGGGATTCCAATGGTAGGAGTCACAAGGCGGACACTGGCGGACGTATCGTTGCAGCTGCAATTTCAGCATCGGTTTCGGTGTCGGTTTCGGAACTACAAAATGGCGATTTCGTGAAAAATTAAAGGAAAAAGGATATGACGCCACATTGCAACATGAACGCAAAATTGCGATTTTATTATATTTTAACAATGCACTTCGTTACGTGATTCCCACTAGAAATCGTCGTCGCCGTCCTTCTTCCTTCTTGTTGTCGTTGTTGGCAGCATCCTGGTGGTTGTCGTTGGCTGTTACACAGCCCCGCACTACGCTACGGGCTAGCAGGGGCATTCTGATGTTTGGTACTACATAGTCATCTTATGCATGCGGAATGCCACAGTCAAAATAGAAAAAAAATTTATACCTTTGTATTTTATTTGCTTAAGTTGTAAATCCTGTTGAAGTCGCCTCAGTCTTTGTATTTTTCGTCTTAATAAAAGCATTTATACCACTTTAATTTATAGTTGCTATCTATAATAAAAGTAACTCTCAAAAGTTTCTTTAACTTTGAAGAAGGACTATCTATTAGTATACTATGCATCCGTATGGATAGCAACAGATGGCCATCATACAACTCGTATTACACAAATCTTCCAATTTGATTTTAAAAGGCTTAAAGTGATAAGAAGCTGTTGACTGTTTTTTCCAGCTTTAAATACCAAACAATGTCAGCTATTAATAATTGCAAGCGATTGTGTGTGCATGGGAGCCACGCCCCCTGGGAAAGGCGTTGACGAAGCTCGAAAGCATTTTTGTTTGCATTCCATTTGCGCTTGAGAAACTTTATTTACACTTTATGACTTCTTTATTTTACACTAATTGCTGCCTTTTATATTTTGCCAGCCCTGGTTCCTCGAGAGACGAACTCGAACGGCAGCCAAAGCTGAAGATGTTTGCGATGAAGTTGTTGTTTTTGATGTTATTGGTATTGTTGTTGTTGTTGTTGTTTCTATTCTTGTTCTGTAAGAACAAAATTAAATGTAAGACAAAGCAGTATGCATAAATTGCGAAACAACTAAAACAAGAATGAGAATAAAATAAAACCTGAAAATATAGTACAAGAAAAAAGATCAACTGACCCGGTCACAGTCGGGACATCCCGACTACAATGTACATTATAACTTTAGTACCAATTTTCCTAAATTTTCTTCGTTTCTGTTTTTGATAAGGATTTTTATACAAAGACGATTAGAATTTTGTCATATAACTTCTGAAGGGCATACAATTGAAGATTATTTTGAGCAAAAACACCAACTTTGCTCATTCTTCTTAGACCCCAAGCGTATAAATAAATAATTATATAATAAATAATAATTAAAAAAAAAATCTTTATTTAAAACGACTTGAAACTTACATGTGGAAGGTTTTTATATTTTATATGTAATAATAAAAATTAAAAAGTCTATATCATCTTTTCAACGATTGACCACATGATATTTTGCCATCAATTGAAAAACAGCTAAAATAATACCAATTTTTAAACTTTGAATGCTACTTTATCATCCAACTTTTTAGATGGGTTGATTTGTTGATAATTCTCAATAAGCATTTACCAGATAGAAAGTTAGCATTCTATAGGAATAGTTAATATTGATATTGAGGCAGCTTCAACAAACTGAAAGTTGATTGTGAGTTCCCCGGGGGTTCGGTGCATAGACCAGCCCTCTGCAATATGTGTGCCTACGATACACTTAAGCCAGCATGTTGCACCCTTTCAATATTTACTTAGTTCTAATTTAAGACTGAGTTAGAGAGAAAAATCCTTACAAGACAACTTAAGTAATACTGAGAGAATTCTCTCAGAAGGGCAAAATGATAGTCAACTTAGTTAAGATAAGAAGAAGAAGAAGGATCCTCATGCGTTGACAACGTTGGATACCTAGCAATTGGTAAGTTTCGAGAAAAAACAATTTTCCAATTAAGGTTGGATACCTAGCAATAGGTTATCTTCGACAGAAAATAATATTCCAATTATCAACAACCTTGTTTTGGTAAAAACGTTTTAACACAAATGATGATGATTAGAATATTTGAAAGATGGCAAAAATTGAAAATACATATATCCATTAACTTGCAGGTATATTAAGACACAATGGTTCTTGCTTCCAATTATTCTTGTTAATAAATTTCAGAGCTCAATTGTAGCAAAATAAATTAAAATAAAACTATGCAAATTTTATCAGATGAAACGCTGAAATGAAATGAAGATGTATACAGGTCTAGGCGTGGAGTCTCACCCGTCATTTGGAAGGCCTGGATTACGCGGACGACGTCTGCCTTATCTCTCATAACTAAGTGATATCCAAGCCGAAGTGAATGATCTCGAGATCTTTGCCAGCGAAGTTGGCGAAAGTTTCTCATACCATGGCACATGGCAATTTCCACCTGTGGTGGAGTGGATGAGGATAAAGAGAATCATCTAAGCAAATCGCGATTAGCGTTTGGATATTCCGCATATGGAGAAACCAGCAAATAAGCAGAAGAACAAAGCTGAGGATCTTCAATGCGAGCGTCAAGTCCATCTTGTTCTACGGCAGGGATCGTGGCTGGACCCGCAGAGAATGATATTAAAAGTACAATCATTAGTCAACAAGTGCCTTAGAATTATATGTGGGATTTTCTGGCCCAACAGGATCCCAAACGCGGAACTATGGCACTACTCTAGTGAAGTTCCTAGCTGCACCCAGATAAGAACAAGCAAGTTGCGTTGGATTGGCCATGCTCTTAGAAAAGACCGAAGCAGCATCTTCAGCATGTATGTACATATTTGGAATTGAACCAAGGCCAAAGGCAACTTGGCGTCGTACAATACTAAACGAATTGTTCCTACACAACATCAGCTAGGACACAGCAAAACAAACTGCGCCAAGCAGAGTCCTGTGGAAGTTTCTTGTTGAAGCCCTAAGCTCCGTGGAGGAGTACTAAATGGAAAACAAAAAATTGAATTGGGTGCATTTATGGGGACTACCAAGATGAACAAGCAACAGTTACATTCCGTTTTATCTGCAACTCCCAAAAATCTCTTCCAAATTACTGGAAGATCTGCCCGTCAATAATGTAAACTGTAAAATTACTGCAGATTCCTTTCTATTCGATCTTTCATAAAACTAGCAATTCGGACAGATGACGCATGGATAAATCGAGAGATGACTGTGGAGCATTACTCGGTTTCTTCTAGATAGCATTAACCTAAGCTACCCTTTGGGTACAGGGTACAAAAATAAATAAATAAAAAAAGTGCAGGAAAATTGTGAAAATGTTTGTCTACTTTTGGCCAAGTTAAAATGCATTTTAAGATGCGCAGGTATAGACGTCACACACAAACAATTTCAGATGGTCAAATTTGTCTGGCTTCTTGCTTGTGCTGTCTGATATTATTTTGTTTTTGGCTTTGGCTTTGCATCTATGCGGTTATTGTACCTTTTTGTTGTTGTTGTATCTGTGTGTTTTACTGCCTTTTACGATGGTGTTAAAATAAGGGAAAATCTCATAACTCATCAGAGGCATCCAGAAATGTGTATAAATATAAACACAAATACAAGACACACATGCAGATAATATCTGAAAGTTTTCTTTTTCATATTATTTTTATGTGTTGCTTCGTTTAGTACAATATACTACACACATACAAGGAAGCTCGACTATGTACATATATACATTTGTTTATGGTTCGTTGTTCGCGTACGTCAATACCCATATATTGTACATAATATATACATATGTATGTACTCGTTTATGGCTATATATCTGCCGTATCTTTGTGCGTGTGTAAATTTTATTTCTGTTACTTATTATTGCTGCCTTTCACTGCTCTTTTTGTGAGTTTACATACATATATGTATGTTCTGTAATTAATTTCGTGCTTCGAAACATCTGCAGCTGGATTTTTACTGCAGCGCCCGTCAACACACATTATTACACATACGCCATGTGTTTCTATCTTGCCGACTTTGTTATTTCAGTTTGTATGTATCCATCCTCTCAGCCGACGGACATAGTCCTGACGGCGCTGGAAAATACTCAAATTTACTTGCACTTCTTAAATTTCCAAAATTTTAGCCGAATAAGTATTTACTTTCAACATATAGTATGTACAATGTACATACCTCACTCAAATTTTAATGTAAGCCGTACTGCACAAAAATATATGCAATATATAGAATATTTTTTTTTTGGTGTGCCAGGCCAGCCTGCTCCTCAACGACACACAATTGACATAAGAATACTTGCAAATCTCATTGGTAAAAGCAACCCCAAGCAGGCAGGCAGGCAATCAAACTGAACAAGATACCACACGGTGTATACATAAATACGGAATAAGCCGCGCACACCTTCAATTGACTGTGTCCTCATCTCAGGAGTTTCTCTACGGAGATTTCCTAAGCTCAAAAAAAAAAAAAAAAAACTTAGCTTCGCGATACAAAGTAAACAGCACCAGTCGTTGCTGTTTCCATTGACGTACCCCCTCCCTCCAGGCTTAGCATCAAACGGCTCCTTTGGACTGCATCGAAGGGTTGGCAACTGGCGTTTACTCTCTGTTCGCTTAGGTGATAGATGCAATTGTTTGCTGCTACTTGTGACAAGAACTGCAAGCGCAGTTCTACAAATTTGTGTTTGTGTTCGGAACCAGCCTCATCTGTTGGTTGGGCCACGGAGGAAGGAGTTACAAGCCGCTTTCAACCTCTGAATGGTAACTGACAACTGGAAGATGGTTGTTATTTGCCTTGCATAACCTTGGTTGGTGCATACTCTGATTTGATGCTCAAACAGCCAAAATCACACGGAAATTTGTCAAACAGTTGCTCGTCTAGCAACCAAGAGTTGGCAAATAAGACGGTGACTAATGCAGACACAAATTTTACACTTGAATATGGCCTAAAGCAAACTACAATTTCCGATAGAAGCTTAAAAGAACCTGTTGGAAAACTTTAACAATCCTAGTATTAAGTAGGCGACTTCATGGTAAGACCACGAAAAATTATGGTTAAAAAAAAAAGTTTTTGGAATATTTGCAAACACTAACATTATCAACTGCAGGAGCTAATGAAGAATGAAGTGTAAGCGATGACTGGAAATCATCTGTTTTGATGACTGGAAATCATCTGTTTTCATTAGATTGATATAAATAACCGCATGGCATAAACAATTATGAAATGCTTATGGGGAAAAAAACAATAGCCGGAAAAAATAAAAGTATAGGAGAAAAGTAACCGAAGGCTACTCTGAAACTGCTGCTTAAAATAATCAAATTATGAAGTAAATTGAGTTTTAGGTTTTTTCGAATTTTCCTAACGATTTGTAATATTGGTATTGTAAACTTAATTTAATATATTTAAAATTAACTATTCAGTCGAAAAGCTAAGTCAGCTAAATTCTGTATATTTATTTGTATCTGTAAAACTAAATATTAATACCATTATTTACAAATACTCATCAAATTGAAATTATAAATACAAGCAACTCGGAAAACTGTTCTTCTATATATTCCCTAGATTCAAAATGGTCAAACATCAAAATCTACCTCCTTCGCTTCTCTAGAAAACTAAATATATGTATTACTTACCAGTTTTTGCGCAGCCCATAGCCAACGAAGTGGACGTAGTGGCTTTAAGAAATTGGTGTTGTCTTATTCTATTTCTTTTATTTTTCAAAATTTTTTTATAATTTTTTTTATTTTTAGCATATTATTTTTTTTAATCGATACAATAATGCCTACGTTAAAGTGCTATAAAAATTTATATATTAAGGAGTTAAAATTCAAGAGAGATAGTAGGTTTCATATAATTCAATTTTGATTGAATTTACCTTGCAGCGTTACAGATGGCCAAAAATTCGCGTGAAGCGATTCTCTCCGGCTTGTTTCGGATAACATCCCAAACCGTATCCGCGTTCTATGAATTCAAGGCCTGGTGCAAAATGAGTTTTAAATACATACATGTAAAGATAAGTAGCTGGAGTTGGCAACGCGATCAACAGCTAGAGTTGGCAACGCGAGCAACAGCGGGAGTTGGCAGCGCGATCAACAGCGGGAGTTGGCAGGGCGTACAACAGCAGCGAGAGCGGAACAGAGTAGAGTCGAAAAGCGGTAGTCAAGAAAAGTTGTAAAGTCGTTTTAAAGTCGTTTAAAGTTGTTACTCTTATAATTCATTATACTCATTAATTAATAAACAAATAAATATCAATCCTACATACATGGATTTTTAAAGTTTCGGTAACCCCCTCAACTATATTTAAACCTTTAAAATCCTTAATTAATACTGACAAATAACATCGCCTCTACTTATCCAAATTTAAAACAACAATTGACCACTCTGTTTATACTTTTGAAGGAATTAATATAAGGTACAACGAATCCCATTAAAATATGCAATTTGGATACTAAAAATAAAATAAATATCGGACGGTTAATGGTACTGTGGCACTTTAGCGCGTATTTTTTATTCCTTTCAGATGTTTCAAATCTTTAAAATCGTTAAGACTATAAGTCTCTTCTTAAATTGTCTTAATAGGAACTACTGCTAGCAGCACTTTCTTCTTCTTATTTTTTCAGGATTCACTCTTTCAGATTATTAAGGGAAATAAAACAGTAAGAGCATGAACACATCGCTGAAGCATCCTGCTGTCCGTTTGTAATCAATAACAACTTAAAATCGCAAACAAACTTGAAAGAAATGTCATTAATAGTATATTTGTCGGATCAAGAGTTTCGTACGTTTCCTTTATTTTGGGTACAGGTCCGATTATGAGGTTTGACAATTTAGAATCTACACTACAAAGATTTTTCCGAGGCCAAGTCCATCAAACCTTCCGCTCCATGAGGTGCGCACAACTGCTAAATTTCAGATGAAAATATCTGGCCAAGAACCGCTAAAATCTACTGTTGGGGAAAATATTGACATGATTTAACAAACTTCATCGTGGCAGGAAATATCCGTACCAGCTGGTAAAGTTCCGTACCCCCTATATTTTATTTCCGAATACTAGGTATTCATACAGACGGACAATTGCTACCCGGGGTTATGATAAGCATTTTAGTATAAAGGAAAAAGAAGTAAGCCATTTACATTTTGCGCCACGTAAACAAACATTAAAAACACAATTGTTTCTGACGAAATGAAAACGAGTCGAAATCGATTCAAACTGTCAGTCTGCGCTCGCTACGACGCGTCGCAAAGTGGCACGGCAGCCGCAAAAGCGAGAAAAAGTTCAGAAACTGCAAAGAATGGCCTGCATATGTATTACAGGAGCTTGGCGCACCTGTCCTACTGCTGTCTTAGAAATATTAATGGAGATCACACCGATACATATCGTTGTCGATATGCGGCGGAAAGCCACATTAATAAGAATTAGGAGGGTAGGGGACGACTTAAGCCTCACCAAGAATGATGCTGCAGATCTAGCAAAGGATATGCATATGCTTCTGCAGCCAAGGGATGAGATGCTAGCTGAGAGTACAGGTTCAATCAATATTTTGATACCAATCTCAGCAAAAAAGAGCCTTGGACATCTCTTGCGGCAGTTCACCATATGAAACCACAAACAGTTAATTGGTACACAGACGAATCACTCACTGATTAAGCAAGTGGCCTGGGGTAGTAGGACCCAGGACCAAATATTATGAACCTCTAGGCAGACACACCAGCATTTTCAAAGCTGAAATCTGTGCTATTGGAAGATGAGCAGAATTCAATCTGCCAAAGAACTTCCATGAAAAGGATATTTCCATCCCGTCTGATAGTTAAACAGCTATAAAGGCATTAAGAAAAGCCAAGATTACATCAAGGCTGCTTAAAGAAGTGATACAGTAACTGGATAATTTAGGATCCAGGAATAAACTCACGATTAGATGGGTTCCAGGACATAACAATATTCCTGGAAATGAACTGGCAGATAAACTTTCTAGAACCGGTGCAGCAACACCGCTAATTGGTCCTGAACCACACTGTGGGATTGGTAACCACGTGGTAAGGCACCTACTGAGAATAGAGGAGAATAAAAAACGGCTGCTTCACTGGGCGAAGATGCCAGGGCTTAAACAGTCAAAAACCCTCCTCTCCAACTACAACCGTAAGAGGTTCAAAGTCATGGCAACTCACGGGAAGAACACCGTGAGAATCATGACGGGCATTGTAGGTTCCGTAGCCACTTAAACAAAATTGGCATAGTGGATAGTGGACTATGTCGCTTCTGTAGGACAGAGGAAGAAACTTCTTCGCACGTACTATGTGAATGTATGGTAAAAGAAACAAGCTCCTGGGCATGTACGTTCTCCCACCGGAGACCGTTGTTAATATAAGTGCAATACATGCTGGCCTTAGGACTTTTGGGAGAACTCTAAACCATGAAGGGGGTACTATAGATCCACTTGGGTCGCATTACATTTATACACCCAATAATATTAATTATAATCATGCCCGAATCTGAGATTTGCAAAATATTTATACAATTTTTTGCTTCACCTTTTGTGAATTTCAACATGCCTGCTATGGTTAGCCATAGCAACACCTGGATTATACACGAGCACATACACAAAACAAAACAAAAACAGACGGAGGTAAAAATGGTATCGAACACTTCTACTTACAGAGAACACTACACACACATACACATGGAATGTCCAAAGACACGTTAAAGTGTGATGTAAATAAAATTTTGCAAACTGGAAATGACAAATGCAGTGAGATCTCGGATTGTCCATCAGTTTCTGTTGCATTTCAGCTAAAAACGAAAACTTACCAATCTAAACAGACACAAAGTAACCAGAATAAGATTGATTTGCAAATCGATTACTCGGATGCCAATTGAGTTGAGGTCGCTCGTATTTTCAGGAATAGCAGAGTTCTTCTGAAATTCTTTCGACGAGCACCAGCACAAATCAAGTCATAAAGAGAAAACTCTTGCTCTGGCAATTCGAGCAATTTTCATATATTATTTGTCAGATTGTATAAAAAGAAACCGTGAATTGCCGCAAATACATTTGCCATTTGTCTTTTTCCACACCCTATCTGACGTTTTAACAATATGAAAATGCATTTTTCACAAGACAGCAGAGAGCACAATAGCCAACACCCAGAGCCCAGGAGCAAACTCCAAAACTCACAGAGCACATATCCTCATAAAATATCACCCAGTGAAACACTTCGCAGGGTTGTGGGATTTAATTAAATTCATTTTTATTTTTTTGCTCCACCTGACGACGTTGTATAAAATATGCGACACCGCAAGAAATGGGTGCGAGGTGAAGTAAAAGGCGTAAGGGGCGTTCGTGCAAAAAGGTGTTAATGCGACTATAAAATTTCATTTACATACAGCTACATTCGTTTAAAATGCAGCAAAAAATGCATGCCGAAAAAAAAAACTCAGAAGAGCAGCCAAAATTTTTAGGATTATTATTTTTTTCTTTTTTTGTCAACTGCTTTTAGCTAAGTAATGGTAATTAGGCGTGGAAAAATCCATTAGGCTCAAGCCGGTCACTGGCTGCATAGCAGCAGCAGACGGCTGCAATTAGTGCCAGGTGCCTCTGCTGTTTTATTTATGGGTTCGGGTCCGCTGCTGCTCGGGATCAGTCTGAAAAGGTCTTGTTGATCGGTTCACTTTAAGTTTCAGACTCCTATTTTCAGATTGGCATGCATTTAAATGGCTTAAGCATTGGTTGTTATTGGCAATTGCATAATACTCAATTGGAAATGTGCGGTTGACAGGCGACATGACTCTTCAGCAGTTGGGAAGAATCCATATATCCGCATATATTACGTACATACACGTATGTACATATTTACATATGTATGTATGTACACGTAACATAATTATTTTAAATTAATTGCCATTTGCATCCCGCTGTTGACCCTTTGGCTGTTGTTGAGTGCTTTTTTGTGAATGTAGATTATGTGGACGATTATAAGGCAAAAGTACAATATAAAGGACGCATTAAATACAATACCATAACAATAATAAAAACAAAAAACCGAACATCAATTGCATTTGCAGAAAATTTCTGCAATGGGTTTGACGGTTTTCCTTGTGGTTGGATGGAGGAGAAAGAGCGGCTGGCCACGAGACAAAAATATAAATCAAACGAAACTAAGTCAAAACGTACAACAAAGCAAATTGAGTGTTAAATTTTTATGAACCACAATGCAAACAGCGGACGCTGTCATTGCCGCAAGAAAACGAGGCCACAAGGCACTATACCATCCGAGTTTATTAACTATAAACTTTAGACCACAATCTTACGAACACACCCACCACCAACATGCAAGTAGCAAATAGCAAGTTAATAAAAGCGTCCTTATCTACACAAAAGAGTGCATACAAGTAACTATCGACTATAAGATGCACTTTCCCGTATTCGCATACATAACTATAATAAATTGTACTCATAGAAATGCAAGAGTTTTTGAGCTTTTGTTTAATTCGATGCTGTATTTACTTCTACATAGGTTCATATATAAATTATATGTACAGTAGAGCCACACATTTGACAAAAACTAATATACTCGACTAAAAAACATCCAATGTGAATTTCAGGGAATAAAACCACACATATGCACACACTCGAAACACTTACACTTAGGCATTAAGTCAAGTCAGCAGCCATTTTCTGTGGGCTCATTTCTCTCGGTACAACACCATGGTGACAATTTCTTAAATTGTTTGAACAAATGAGAAAAAAGCAGCCAAAAAAAATCCATTTTCAGCGGAGCACGTCGCTTAAAAAACACCACCAGCAGCAGCAGCAAAAAGACGGAACGTTTTACGATTCAGCATGTGAGCGTTTGACTCTAACTCTAACTCCGACTCCGACATCAACTCCGGGGCAAGTCGCAAGTGGAGCGATGACTGGCGCTAGACGACCGAGGAGCGACAAGCGGACGTGGACGACCACCAAGTTCAGCGCTCTGGAACGTCAAGTGCTTTTAATTTTCCAAGCACGTCACCGAATCATAAAACAAAAACGCATGACGCGCGGTTGTTAGTCCTTGAGCGGTACAAAGGGCTAGGGGCGAACACGTTTAGCACATACATATATTTTCACACATGCAATCATACTTTAGGTGCCCACACACACACACACACAAAGACAGGACTATATAGACACACTCAAATGATACGCATGTTCACGCACACAAACAGGAGACTACAAAAGTGCGTAGTAATGATTGTACTCCCAAAAGCTTCCTATTATATGTAGGACGGTATTGTATACAGTAAGTTGTAGTAGTATGTGTGTTGGAGACAGTTTTTACTTTGTTGCATCGTGAGGTGCTCAGCGGCATTTATCTACATGCCTCAGTGCGCTCTGGTTCAGGGCATGATATTAAGTACGTGCAAGTTTGCCTCTTCCTTTACTCAAGAGTCATATAATAATAATTAAAAAGTCATTGACTGGCGCGTAATAATTACGAGATGACAACCGATCATAAAAATGTATTTACATATACATATATTAATATTAATGTTGTCATTTAGTTAATAGCTGAGTCTGTCACTCTATTATATTCTTATGCCCCCCTGCCGTGAAGGGTACTCACTCGCTCAATAGGCACGACTGTGCTCTGCAAAGTTTCTATGACTAATGTCGTTAAAAGTCAACCAGGCAAATCGTTTCGTCCATCAACCCCAGTCTGTCTAAGCGATACAACCCGTTTAGCTTAAGCTAAGGTTCCTGCTGAACGCCTCTATATTTTGGATGCTCCTGCTTTTGGGGCTTCAGTCGTTGCCCCAGCACTGCTTTATGCTCATTATGGCTAGAATTATAAACTGAGGGCTGTTGCTAGCGACAATCGACTTAACACACTCTAAACCAAAAACATGCCCACAAAATACATACGCCCCCTAAAATCAGGCATACAGAGAGCACAAATCCGCACATAATTTTTGGAGCGACATTAAAAGGATTTCCACGCTGGGCCATAACTTCTGACACTAATGACAAATTCTGGCAGGGGCTTGATAAAATAATATGCAAAATATGTACATCATATATTTTATCGCTAACTAGTATTAAAGTAAGTCGCTCCGAAAGAGAGAGCGTCGCGTCGCTTCTAATGCTGATGGATGTCACTGAAGTCAAACTAAGCCTTTGGATGTTTAATGGATGTGAAAGGCGTGTTGAGTGCTAAATGTGAAATGGTAAACGGACAACTGAAAGCGGAAAGGAGTAAGAGCTCTCAAAGGTGTTACCCGATTTGCCCACACCATAGACTAAATACATGAAAATTCCTGTCCCATTGTAACTATCAACTAACTGATTCTAGACGGGCGGTTTTGTCTGTTTTGACTGCGTTTGCAACTTTGCATGCGGTCTTGGTTTGGTTTCACTCGTCCTAACGATCCATGCCGCAAATGAATTGCAGCCCAGTGCAATTGCTGCACTTGATTTGCGGTGCGATTTAAGGGTCAACAATTATCAACACTTTGGCGTGGGGTAGACCAAAAACAAAGTTGGTCGAAGTGTCACAAGGCTTAAATTGTTAGTTTGGGTTGATTTTGACCATACAATGTTCAAGTTGATTTCATTGGTGTAATCTCTTATCGGAAAAAATTCAATGAACCGTTGAATTTTAAGAAAATAATTTCTTAAGCTCCAAATTACACTAGTCGACAAATTTAACATTTTTTTTCTCCAGCGAAGAGACTTATTTTTTATGTTTCAGAATTCAAAGCCCGATTTTTGATTTAGCCACACATGGTTAGACTTTTTTTGTATGGCTATGAAAGTTGAATTTTTCAATTTTGGTTGCACATTTGATGTCATAAAAACAGTATTATTGCTGGTAATGTTCTTGTAAATTCGTTGATTTTCATTCCTTTGCGAATTTGAGATCCTGCGAATATTTATTTCTTAACTTACGTTGGCTTTATTTGGGGAACCCATGTTATGAGTGAGCGATTGCCGTATCGTTTCTATTATTTCCAAATGCCTTAAGTACGTTGAAATCATAAGATTTCTTAATTCATGAATCATGATTCATTGAAATGCTGCTGTTCAATGGATAGTTTGAATTTCAGGAAAAGTAACTTAGTTCAAAAGGTAATGACTACTATTTTATAAAAAAGTTCTAACTATAGAACAGAATGACAAAAAAAAAAATGACACAATACAGAAATGGCTTCTACATATCTTGACCAACAACACAAAATAGCTTATTTTTTAAGAGCCAAAGATATTGTACGAAAAGTCACAAAAACATTATACTTTTCGGGGTTTCGGGCAGACACTTTTGGCTATAGTTTTTTTTAAGGTTATCAATTTTTGAGATGTTGTTTATTTTGGAACACTAGTCTACTCTAGTTTTTAAAAAACTAAAAAATTTTAAAAATTTATGAACTCGCAACCGTAACCGAAAATAGTCATAAAAAAAACGAGCCATGATTGGTTAAACAAACATAAAATGTAAGTATGTCTCGTCTTTGGAAATATTTTCATCGTCGATTAGTGGTATTTTAGTGTTATACAACAATATCGCCATTGCAATAGTTTTTTGCCAATTATTTGTTTAAGTCTTGAATGTGCGGCATATCGTCGGAGACCACCCAAAGTAATCTAAAGTATGATCAGGATGACTAGATAAGTCTTTGTTTTTCTGTCTGTAGATGCAGATGTATAACCAAGGAGAATGGAGCTTCCTCACACACGCTCTCGAGCACATGAAATTTTCCTTGGTAAATTGATTTTCAGGGGAGGCGATATCAACTGGCCATATTCATTAATTTTTTGCCATATTTTGTCGTAATGTTGCTCCAAAATGGAAATATCCATACCAAATTATAGAATTTGATCATTGCAAAGTATTCTATTTTGAATAAACATTTTACAAGACATCCTGAAAATTGCATTGAAGCCAACTATAAGTTGTCGTTAGTTCTCAACTACCCTTACATACTCTATAAACCACAAGTCTTTATCCGATATTGTTGAATGCACTGTTAAGACGCCTTGATATTGACTTTGATTGATTACTCAAACAATTGAGTATTGTTTTACTCTCTTGCTCAATTGCCGAAAATCAACACACTTCTAATAAACAAAGACAGTTTTTATTGACATTTTGACACGCTGGCGTATCCTTAATGAACTTTTTGATGCACAGCAAAAAGTGAAGCTGAGGGCACAATTAGGGTCTCTTAATTGGGCTGTATCATTTGAGCGTTTAATGTGCTAATGGGTCTATCCTAAGACATATCTCGCCGCGCCTTTTTTCATGTCATTATAGACTTTTTCCGCCAACTGCATTGCATTCTGCTGATTTTGTGAATGATTTGGCGGTGAGATCTTTCTCGATGTGCCATTAATTACCGGAACAAAGTAAAGCAAAAAGGGCATCTCGAAGCGCAAGCTAATGAAAATAATGAAATTCTAATTACATTTAATTAATATATTAAAAAAAGTTGGACGGGTCTCGCGATTAATGTCAGAAGGGCGAAAGTGTGAATTGAGTACGATACGATACGATGGCAGCCGCATCTTCAATCTTCTCCTCGAGTCTGCGATAAGCAATTAATTCAAACAACACACTTGTAAAACTGGCCATTTTCTAGCGTAACAAAGTTTTGCTATACTTTTAATTACCAACTAAAACTGTAGCGTAGACTCGTCCACACTTGGCCACAGTCACTTTTGCACGTTGCACGTTCAAGCAGAAAACAGCTGTTTGGCTTGCGGACTTGCCAACGGAACCACTTCCAGAACACATTGAAACTAACCCAAACCAACCACAACTAAACTTAAATGTTCCGCCTGTCTCTTCCTATGTCTCTGGTACCTGCCGCTACCTCTGTTGCAGCACATTTCATTACAATGCTATTGTATTCAAATCCTATTATAAAACGTAAAGCACTGCAGCAGAGAAGCAGGCCGGGCCGATAGAGCGCCAGAGCGGCAGGACGAGGATGGCAAAAGCAGCAGATGCAGCAAGACAAAGCAAAACCAAATGTAGGGAGCCGGCCGCCACATACTAGTCCATACTAGTCGTCTGTCTGTATGTTTGTCTGCCATGTCCATGTTTGCAACACGTTTCCACTTTCGCACTTGGTAAACATAAGTTCCACCCACAACGTTATGTGCATGCATTCGTTCGTGGACTGTCTGCAACACTCCATAAAATAATTACCAACACCATTGCGGCCGCAGTCTTAATGTGGGCGGATGAGGGCGGGGATGAGGCGAACGGTAAAGCCCAACGCTAACGCATAAGGGAACACAACAACGGTAACGGTAACAGCACTACCAACAGTAACGTTAACGGTTACAGCGAAAGCAGTTGCATTTCCGTTGTTACAACAACAACATTACAGCAAATGCTGCCCAATAAAGAAAGAGCAAGAGCAGAGAATGTTACATATGTACTGTGTATGTACATACATATATACGAGAAAAAAGCGCATTGAATAAATAAAGTCTATATACATATTACATTAGGGTGGGTCAATTTTTTCGGCTATTTTGATTCTTTGGTCGTTCTAAGCAACTGTACCCCAGAAACTATGGGTGTAAAATGAATTTGGAGTCTGTCACTTTTTCAAAATGGGGTTTTTTCAAAATATTCAAAAATCGACTTAGACATTGCATTCATAAGGCGAGGAAACATTGTTTCTTCTCTGGCTAAATGTGAATTTTGGTTTTTGGAGTCGAGGAATCCATTTTTTACATCTATTTTTAATTTTGAGCGCCGCCAGAGGGTGCTTTATCGTGTGAAGTCAAACGTGGCTAAAAGGTGTCATAGCAGACACATATGTATGTACATATGTATGTACTTCCAAAGGGCATGGATGCTCAGAGACTAAAAATTTACAAATTTGGCTGAACATTTCCGACAGCCAAAAACGAAGTTCAGAGCCGAGATCAATTGCCAGCCATTAAACAAGAGCACTAAACATTTTGCGCTCGGGAATGAGAATGTAGTTTATGGGTACGCGCTAAAAACCCTTCAACAGTATGAGAATCTATAGCGAAATACCCTTTTTTTCATTTTTTTTTTTGTTTTTTACATTAATTTCTTAGTGTGAAGGCAAAAGCGATTATAAAGTGCCATACCAGACCAGTCACATGATTCGAAAGGGTGTGAAGACTCAAAAGGGTTGAGGCTGAAATTATGCACATTGCCGACAGACGTTTGCTATCTGCCCGCAGCACCGTTGAGCTCTAACAATTTTTAATACACTTCTTGGTATGTATATTGTCATTGGGAAAACAGTTGTCGGGAAGAGATTTTATTATTTTATCTTGTCGCTGCCTACTGATTATACCTTACCAATATGCATATAATACGAACAGTACCTGCGAGCATAGCCAAATCCCAAAATACAAAAATCAAACATTTTTATGGAAATAAAAAAAAACAATATTTAAAAGAAAAAGATCAGAAATAATGGAAAATTAAAAAATAAAATAGAATAGAATCTAACATCACGCCTGAGATTCGAACCTCGATATATGTATGTATATATGAGGTTGTAAGTGGAACACGCATTTCACTAAGCCATTGGCACTTTGCGCGTTACGTTTCCAAAACTACGTATTCAAATTGCAGGCAATGGTTGGCGTGGGGTACTAATATCAGTATATACATATTATCAGTAATATTTTATTGTATGAGATGCACATTCTATGTAGTTCTATATTCTTTGATTACTATATGAAGTCACCGTACTAAAACCCTTGGGGCAACGAAAGCAGAACCAACTTTAATATTATACAGTGAATGAAAACAATTATGGGAGCACCGCGGAATCTCCGAAAGACATGTACATCTAACTCGTTAAAGAAAATATCTCATCCTCTTGCAATATCTCCAACATAAGTTTGAAGCAATGGCCATTAAGTTCAAAGTTTGCCTATAGGATTTTTGAAATGAATCAGTTTTTTAATTGTTTAAATATATTTGTGGCTCGAAAGTTATGGAAAAGAGAGTACTCTATAAAATAAGTCAGTAAGTAACGTCAGAGACCCAGTTTTTTGGGGTTGTTCAGCAACACTTAAGAAAACTGTTATAAAACGGTTGGGGATTAGGATTGATAGATTATCTGCAATCAAAAAAGTTGAAAATTAAAAGTTTATATATTTTACAAAATTTTGGAATCCTCAATATGTTTTAATAATTTCTTTAGTAAAATCGCAAGCCAACAGTTTTACAGTGAATGTCTTCTTTTGGCTTTCCTCTTTGTAAGATAAGAATCTACCTTAAAGGTAATTCTAATTAATTTTGTATCATACTCATATTTTAGAATTTTCAGTTTAAAAATGCCTTGTAAGGCCCTCAAAAAAAACCACAAGTATTAGATAAACATTTTGTTTGTTTATGAAGATATCGTAATCAAATTTTTGACCTGAAAGTTTTTTAGAGTTCCTAATCACTGTACCATATTTTATCAAAATCGGTTGACTCTATCATAAGCCGCCATAAGACAGAACGGTTAAAAAATCGTTTTTTGCACAAAATTTATTCTGATTCATTTTTTGTAAAAAAAGCTTGAGCTACTTTTACTAACTTAATAATGACAAATTAGTTAAAATAAAAAAATCAATTATTTATATTCATTTAACATCAAAAATGTATATTATTAAGTCAAAAAAATTACATCGAAATGTTATTATTTAGTACTACATCTAGGTGGCCACTCTTTTGTTCGAAAAGATTTTTAACGTTGTCACAATTTTGTGAAAGATATGGAAACCTTTACAAATCTAGTTTGTAACACCAAAAATTGGAATTGCAAAGAAATTGACAAAATACGGTTTTCTGTGTCACCCCAGATTGTCGAATTTAATTACAACTAACATGAATCGATTTCAGCTATGTATGTTAAAAAAACATGATGTGTCTCACTGTACCTCGGTCTTTATTTTATTTTATTGAAGCAAACAGCCACAAAAAGTTGGATTAGTAATTTTGGTCTAAATCCCCAACACTAATTGTGGAATGCACTCCTTATGACTTTTTAAAACGAGTCGAAGTCGGGAACATGTTTGATTTTTATACTATCGATTGTATTGATTCAAAGACTTATATACGATAATTTAAAATGTATATACCCTGCAGTGGTTTATAAAATTTTGTATTTAAAAGTTTGCAAAATATAACAGTTTTATTAACACGACTGCCAAACTAATCAACATCGAAATTATTTTTGTATCCGTCTATTTCGATTGCACCAAGTTTAGCTTTTTTCCAAATCTGAAGCCAAGGCAGGGATATTACTTTTAAAAAATGAGCTGCCTTACATTCATTGTTTTTTTTTTTAGATAAATTAACAAGTCTCCTTTCGTTTCTTGCACTGTCTTGATCATGCGATCCTTGAGAGATGCTGGGCAGAAGCAGCTCATCTTCGCAGAGCATGGATATCAGCAAGTGCTCTGCGAAAATAGCATGTTGCTGCCGCTCATTAATCTTTTCCTCAGTTGTGTTTATTTTCAGTTCAGTTTCATTTCTATCTTGCTCATTGGCTATTAGCTGTGGGAGCAAAAACTTCTTAGCATCGGGATGCTCCCGACATTCCCTTTTGGAATGTGATTGCGTCAGCATCGGACTTGTATTTTGGAGTTCTGATATAATATGCGCGTCCTCATCAACGATTTCCACCAAATCATATGATTGGTTGCGATTAAAGATATTTAATTCTGGTTGCCTTTGCTGGAGTTGAGAGAGATGGTATAGTAATTCCCTGCCCTGGTTGCTCAAACTTCTGTTTGCAGTTGCACTCGAATAACACGAAACGGTCGGAATTGGCTTTATATGGTGGACTCTTCGCTCCAATTTTTGAATTAACTGTGGAAGATGCGGATCCAGCTGATTAACATGCTCGACATGATTAAGAAGCAGATGATGTGATAGGTTGCTGATGGATACCAACTCAGTACCTGGAAGACCAGCGCACAAAGGGCACACGACCAAAGTTTCACTGTGACGGTGCCATTTTATAACATGTTCCATCAAAGACTTCGCTGTCAACCCTATGTTATTACAATACGGGCAAGAGTAGCCGTTGGACACATGAAGACGTTGCACAGCTTTTCCATATAAAAGCGGAACGGCAGTCCCGTGGCCGACTATAAGCTGCATAGGGTGGTCCATTGAATGGCCTAGAGTCTCTATGCGGCGTTCGAAGCAGTCTTCGCAGAGGTCGTAATGGCTGCAACGCAGACATTTGAATCGATGACCGAAGTAATTCTCTCGATTGCAACCTTTGCAGGAAGAATTGTTATGGAGCATATTAATCGCGGGATATGACAACTCCGATAATTTTTTTACTCTTGTGAATTTGCTCAAAAATTGTGTAAATTTTAATATCTACCGAATTAAGTCCTACATCTGTCAATTTTATATTGATTCAAAGCTCATAGCCTAATATGCTTAAAAATCAATGAAGATAAATTATTATAAATATTTACAAACAGCAATTCACTTTAAATTTAAAAATATCAAATTCGTTAAAGAGTCCTTTTGACAACTACATCAAACAAAAAAATGTTTCAAATATATTTTGCAACTTAATAAAAAGTGAAAATCTCGTTTTTTTAAACTAATTTGTATCGGTTTGCACCACAAGTTATTAGAAATTAGTTTTAAATACCTTCGATCTTTTGGTTGTGGCTTAATAAATGAATATTAATAGCAGCAGATAAACGAAGTTAGGTAATGAGTTCAAATTACCAAATTACCTCCCTGTATCATATAAAAGATTAATGATGCAAAAATAAGCTGGACTAATTAACCACTTTTATTTTTCAGCATTACCCAGAGAACTCTATTTTCTTGAAGTTTTTTGATGTAGCAGAGAGAAGGGATTCATTTCGTTAGAATATAGTAACATACATCGCATTTACAGCTTTAGGTTTCAATATGGGCCTTAGGACTTATTTCCTTTTTTTTTGATACATTTTTTTTCTCAAAACAAGTCAATTGTCGCTGGAGGCAGATCAAGAACCTTTATGCTCGTTTAAGTCTCTGCCGCACGTTAATCAAGTACAACCTCCTTAAGGAAAATATACAAATTTTTTGCATATTCTCGTTTCATTTTAATTAAATTCGCCTTAAAGTTTATACAGCACAAACACTTTATATAATATATAGCGCTTTGCTGCGAAAGTTTTTCAAACAGCTTTTCCTGTTGAACCTTGTCTTCCAGTTGTAGCTGTTGCTGATTATAAATACCCTGTATCAATAGGGTCAAGAATATTATATTAAGTTTTTGTGTAATATGTGCAAAAGGCGAATTATCTCTAAGCAGCTGATGCTTGTTGATTCATGCCGAAGACTTGCCCGAATGAGACTTTCGCCGTGAAAACCACATTTTAAAAGGATCGAGTTCCATTCTTGTATTAAAAAAAGCTTTTAAAAATTACAAAATTACCCTTAAAAGGTTTGTTTACGAAGTTTCACTCGATGGCCCTTAAATTTGTAAACTATTGTAATTTATAACATTTTATTAACATGGTAAGTAGGGAGACATGGGCTAAAGGCAGCCCCTGTGGAAACCTGTGGTAGCAACAATGGTTCAGGAATAGGTGCAAAACTAAACTGGGTGTATGTGTTTGAGTCGCTAAACCCAACACTAGAATCTCGATTGGAATGGGTATTTGGCCCAGGGTCTTTCAAGCAGAAATTCAGCCATAGAAATCTGCGCCCATAGTATCCTTTTAAGAGAACTTGTGGAGCACACATTTTCATTTATTGAGATAGCCGCTTGGCTGCTTAGCTATCAGGAATGCCAATATTACCTTCAAATCCTGTCTTCCCTAAATACACAGGAATGGATGGAAACGTGACAAGCAAACCTCTGGAGATGATCAAGACAAAAGCACAAAAGCAGTAGGTCTAGCATACCTACTGGGCACCACCATGTAAGATATCATCAACAGAATATGGTTCTTTCGGATTCTTCACAGTGTAGAATCTGTCTCGAAGACGATGAAATCACCAGACATATTTCCATCGCTGATGTTGGCAGAACCTGTCACACGGAAAGGGAAAACATCTATCGTCTTCATCTTAGGTCAACACTAACAAGGACTTACTGCTATTCATACGGTAAGACTTTCTAAAAGATCGTATTAACGTTTCAAACAAAGCAAAAATGCATTTTATACACATTGGCAAAGATCCTTCGTATTCAATAAGGCAACATTACCTTTTTTACATAAATCCTTCACGTCAATTATCAATTCATTTGAAAAAAGTGAATGCAGGGTATCCAACTGTTGGTTACCGCAAAGATTGTTTTACATTTTTGTGCTCCTGCTGTTGATGTTGCCACAATCAAAAGCGTAAAAATATTTTAATTACTTCAACGCCGGAGGCATTAAGAAAGTTTATTGTTTCATCATTATATCCTGAGCTGCTGTTAGCCAACAACAACAACATTTGTAGCAATGGAAACTCAAACAAAACCATTAAGAAAGTGGATATGAACAGACAGCAGCTACCCATTTATTGATGCCGCTTTCAAAGCTACATTAAAGCACTGAAGGAGTATTTGAGGTAACAAATGACAGTTTGCACGGCTAAATACATGCAGAATCCTAAAACGAGTCAGCGAATGAAAGTACTTTTGTTGGAGTGCATACATTTTAAATTAATTCAAGTCTTCAAAGCGAATCGACAACTCAAAACACTAACAATGGCCACAAATTCAGCACGCCAATATCTGAACATCTTGGAACAAATCGCACACATTTAAAACTCAACGCTGTCACTGCTGCCATGGTTGTCATTGCTGGCATTGCTGCTTCTTCGAATCCGCGCTGAAGCTGTGAATCATCTACTTACATATTAAATGGCATTGGTTTTAATTAGCTCGCTCGCTATTCCTAGTCCCCAGTAAAACAGAGAAGACAGACCCCATTATGTAATACCGTTGAAGCAGCATCAAAAGATTTATGCAAACGCATCAGTTGTGTGAAATTATACGAACAGCCCCACGAACACATCAAACCACCTCACCGCACCACACCAAACCAGAACAGAGCAGACCAGAGCAGACCAGACCAAACCAAACCATCCCAACACAACCATCCAGGCCATGATGACGATAGGTTTAATATACGCAACTCTAGGCGGTTGTAAAATGTAACACTAAAGTTATGGTCGGAAATTTTGCAAAGTTAAAATCTCTCAATCTCAAAGTCATGCCATCAATCTTAAGCCAAAGAATAAAGTGGGGAGGTTGCGGTTGAGCTGCTCACCAAATTGAATAAGCTTCGGTAGTGACATCAATTAAATCTTATATGAGTTTTATGTACAAATTCGCTTTATATACATTATATCTTTGGATGTTCGTGTTTTTGTACGGAGACCACAAAGTTGGTGGCATATTTAACAGGAACACTTAAAAAGTAGGTATCGGTTGTAAAAGTAATGACAAAATCCAACTACTGCACTTACAATCATTGTATTCCAAATTACTATAATTTTATAAGAAAATCCATGAATGTATTGATGTAATCTTAACCCTAGACCTGTCCTTGAGTGCACCGATGAATTTTAATTTAAATTATCTTTTCAATACAAAATGCACTATGGAGCACTGAGTGCCTGAGGACAGGTTTATTTAAGTAAATATTTTTTATTGAAAATTTCAACAATAGATTGTACATATTTGCGTTTAATATAATCATTTGGCGCTGAATAATAGTCGCGTTTGGTAGCCGAAAGGTCAATGATATTTATTGTAGATTAGTGCGGCGCATGTAACAAAGTCAAGAGGGGAGTTTGGTGTATTATTGGTCTGTCTGTTTATAGGTCTGTCTGTCCGTGAGAATACCTAGATCAACCACACTGCAGAAGTTAGAGAATTAAGAGCAAGGGGCACAATTTGAAAGCTGTCAAAACGACATATATTTGTTAATAATAGGCTCAAAATATATAAAAGTGTTTGGATTTTCGGTGATACATACTTATGAAGGGTAGGTCATAGCCTGCAGGAGCCTCAAAATTTTATTTTTTATCCGATAATATACTTTTATAGAGATAATCATAATAATACCGAATGGATATTCGTTTGTTTATGAAGTTACTACAACCAACTTTGGCGTTTGGTAGAGTTCGTAAGCACTGATCCAAATTTTATTAAAATCGGTTGACTATATCACATAACACAACAGCTACGATCGGTCACATTTTTAGTGCAAAATTCACTGTGCTCCGTTTGATTCTGATGATATCGTAAATATATTATTTTTTAACAACTTAAGCAATGAACCGGATTTGATGGTACACGTTATCTCAAAGTGGTCCATGCCCAATGATATGTCGACAACGCAGGAAATGCCCATATGTTGAGTTCGGTCGATATGTGCTCCATCTTTTCCTTAAGGAGAATCTTACTTATCCACTTATACTTATCCACTTATCTGAGACTCAAATAAGGCTTATATTGAATAAAGTTGAATTATAAAAATGGCGTACGTTAAAGTCGTGATCGGATGACTATGGGAGACCCTGTACCAATAGATTCCAATAAAAAAAACACCAAAGACATTTGATTTCCAAATTATTTTACGACACTTTCATAAGCAACTCAAAACAGTCGAATTTTGAACGAAAAATGTTTTTTTGACTGATCGTTCCTATGGGAGCTATATGATATAGCCAACAGATTGCACTAAAATTTGGTTCAGTGCTTGGGTACTTTAAAATTAATTCTTTGAATAGCAAATTTGGTTACGATATCTTATTAACATACGAAATACAGAGAATTTGTCTTAAAAAAATTAATTTTAGCCGATCGGTTCTATGGTAGCCATATGACATAATCAACCGATTTTGATTAAATTTGCCACATTGCTTAGGAACTATAAAAAACTTTTAAATGCTAAATTTGGTCTTCATATCTTCACAAGCAAAAGAAGCACAAATTTTGTTCAAACCCGTTTTTTTGACCGATTTATCCTATAGGAGCTTTATGACATAGTCAGCCAATTTTGATAAAATTTGGTGCAAAGATTGGGTACTCTAAAAAACTCCTGAATGCCATATTTGGTTCCGATTCTTTATTTACAAACGAAATATAGCGAATTTTGTATAAAAGAATTTTTTTGGCCGAACGGTCCTATGGGAGCTATATGATATAGTCCGCTGATTTTAATCAAATTTGGTACAGTGATTCAGAAATACAAAAAATTTTTCAACGCTAAATTTGGTTGCGATATTTATATAAACAAACAGATTATCCATCGAAAACTTTTTTTTTTGTCGAGGTTGTCTGAATCACCCCTATGGGAGCTTTGTAATTTAACACAGATATCAAAAAAAAAAAAAAAAACTTGTCTTCTATGCAATAATATAGGATCTAATGTGAAAATTTGGTTACTCTAGCTATTACCATCTCTGAGATCTAGGCGTTTAAGCGGACAGACAAACATGGATAAATCGACTTCTCAGGTCACCCTGATTATGTTTAAGGTATCTTTGAGATGCCTCCGACGACTCCTTCTTTATGATACATACATTTTCAGCCTGCACAAACTTTATATACCCTTTATACCATACGGCCCAGGGTATGAAAAACAAATGGTTTAGTTAAAAATCCATTCCATACGTCACTGAATTCCCACTGTCGGGCAGCTCCCAGACTGTCTCAGCTATTTTCGGTTTAATATAGAGACAAATTTTAATAATAGGATCAAGTTATAGGTTATCGTAATAGTACTTTTAAAAATATTACGAAATTAAGTAAAATCATCCAAACAAATTAAAAGCTAGGCTGTTGTGACAATAGCTAACACATTAAGATTAGTCTGTGGTATAATGATAAGAACTTAGCTGGGGCGGGGTCATATTTATATTACATTTTCTTGATTTAAATTCAGTTGTAACTTTAGACCTTGAAAATTTTACAAAATAAAGATTAATATGAAGAACCGTTGCGACGCGTCGTTGCAGGTGTATTCATTGCGGATATCACAACAAATTTTCTATCCAGGAAATTAAACTAAAATTTACTATAGTCAATTCGAACCTTCCGAGGATCAGAGAAATGTAAAACGAAACTGCCTATATCGGTTTTGTTGAGGAGAATCTAAGATTGATTAAGCTTAATAAATCCCTTATATCCAACAAATTTGATTCCTGCATATTCCTCCGAAGAACTTTCAAATTGGAACCGCATCAATAAAATTTAGATGTGCGTATGTTTATTAGCGCCCCATGAATAAAATTTTAATAAAATTACGTAAAATAAAATATTGATGCAGTTTAATGGCATAAGGGGTAAACTTAGTCAATTCTTATAGGTTAAAATACACAAATGATGCATAACTGTATTTTTTTTTTCCTGAAAAAGGATTCCTCACAAAGAAGTGGGGCACTGCGACCAAAGGTCTTTTGTACCATACCCTTAAGTTAAAGCAAAAGACTTTCCGCTTTCCGCATGAATAGCAGTAGGTCTTCTGTTGGTATTGACCTAAAATATAGAGGACTAATCAATTCTTTTCCATGTGACAGGCTCTGTCCCATACCAGCGCTGGGCAGTCACAGAGAATATGTCTGGTGGTTTCATCGTCTTCTAGACAGAGTCTGCACTCTGGAGCGTCCGATAGGCCAATTTTCTTTAGATGCTATCTAACAGTGTGGTGGCCAGATAGATAAGCTACCAGGAGCTTTAGGTCCGCTGTCGTGCAGGATCTTCAGCGATACCATCCACTCCCAAATATCCAGGCACCCAACACAGCACGACTTTGTTCCGGGCGGACAGGGTTTGGAGGTAGGATGTTTAACTGTATAATTCAACCGCTATTCGCGGTAAGTGATGTGTGACTAACTCTTGGCTACATTTTGGTATAAGGGGCTTGGGGTCTGCCACGCCTTCTTCTAGTATACCCTTTTTACCTATAGATATAATTACGATTTTGGTATTTTCTTCTGTTTACTCACAACTTCTTGAATGCTTATAATAAGCATCCTGATTGTCCGCTCATTATTAGTTATGTTGTGTCATAAGGCACAATCTAAAAGATGGGCAGACAAACAGTTGGGGACGTGACGAACATATTTTAGGTGTTACACACAAAATTTGCTTGCTCACACCTAAGATACTTTACGTACCTTAAGGAGAGGGCTTGGTAAATTTACTCCAGCTGCTAAATCTCAAAGATTAAGGCGTTTAAATTAATTGATTTCGGAGTACTGCCTATTTTGCAGGTCTCTGTATTTTATATATATTTTCACAAAATGAATGTAATCCTTATCTTAGGAATAGGCTATATATAACAATCGGATTATGCTCTGATCAATTTGATCAACAAATTTCTTCTAATTTCAAGTTTGGTTAAGATATCTTCTTAAATAAATAGATTCTGTTTTGGTTTTATTTCAGGATTATGTACGCAAATTTCGGTTTTCAAAAGCTCCATAAATATGACTCTAATCGTTTCATCCGAATTGATAAGTCGTGCCGTTATATTGAAAATGAACATCATCCAAATCAATTCCATCCAATTTTTTGCAAAAATAATCGGTTGACATCGAATGGTATCGGTTCGAATTGATGGTAACAGTATCGCCAGCATTAGGCTCTATGATGCATTTTGGCCATAATTTATAAATAATTCATTATTGACTTTCCCATCTAAAATGATATAGGCATCATTGACAAAGATAATACCCTTTAATTTCTCTAAGATCTGAGCGTATAAATATAGAGGACTTAAGAAGTATAATTTGATGTTTTGCGCTGTTAGTTTGCCACTAAGATGAAGAAGAGAATGAGAGTAATTACACTTAAATCGTGAGCAGTTTGTCGACATGCAACAAATGCAAGAGAGTCAAGCGTTGTCTGGGAAAAAAGACACCAGAGATCATTTAAACTTATCTACCATTTGGTCGGGAGGACTGATGAAATTGGTCCTTAGTATATATAACTTTAGAATTATATGCTTATGTTAGTTTGAAGGGTTAAAATTTGCTTAGGTAAGAACGCGAATTATAGTACTTAAGAGGCCAGAGATCGTATCGCAGTATTAGCAAAAATATGCAACAGAGTCGAGTCACAAATGCGATTCCCAGAGGAGACAAACTGTTCGATGTTTTTCATGATGTTTGTTTTGTGTTAATCTTTAAAACAGCACGAGAAGTTAATGCAACGTATTCACATATTGTCAGATAAAATGTGTTTAAGATTAAGACTAAGAGTTCTGTTAAGTAAATGCTTTTAAAATCATCGTTAATCTTCTTTCAAAAATTTCTTGCCTTTTTAGGGATATTAAAAGTAAAAAAAAAACAAAGGTCTTCACTTGAACCAATATGGAAAAGAATGCACCCAAAACTCGTAAATTATCGAGTTGATAATGCGTATCGCCCCTAGTGAGGCAGTTCGAGCATTTGCAAATGTTTAGTAAACAGATTATATAATGGCGATTGTTTCTTGAGAATGGACTTAAGAAAACAAAATCAATAGTTGTATGTTTGTTGAGGGCTGATACCACCTAATCGCATTTCTGACTGCATTGTTTATGTAAGTTTGACAGTTCGTGAAAGTGCATTCATAGATAACAGGGTTCTTTGTCTTGTCCATATTTTTGGGTATAAATACCGAAGACCTTTTGGCTCATAGCTCAGAGTTCAAGCGACAAGAAGCAAGCAACAAGCAACATATCGCAAAATGAAACTACTTTCCATTATTGTAAGTAAAGTACAAAGAAATTCTTTAAAAATATTTATTTTTTACATCAACATTATTTTTTTCTAGTTTATTCTTTTTTCTTTGATGGCTGTTGCTTTGGCAACACCTCAATATGGGAAGCGGGGTGGTGGCGGTGGTCACGGTGGCCACGGTGGCTCCCGAGGCGGCGGACATGGACATCACGATCAGCATCATGGAGGCCATCATTATCATCATAAGCATCACTAAGAGAAGGCTTAATGCATATTTCTCTCTTTGAAATAAAGATGATTTAAAACCATATTAGCTGTGTATTTGTATATTCTTTGGAAAGTTGAATGATAAATTTGGGAATATTTTCGGAATTCACACCGAAAGTTTTAGGTGGTTCTAGATATCGACACTTGGAACTTAGGTACATTTGCAGGCAAAATTTTTCTTTATCAACAGAAAACAAAATCTAAACAAACATTTTTAGTTTTTTAAAATTTTGAGTAATGCAGGAGATAAGAGCCATCGACTTATGATGATTTGAAATATGCCTCTGCTTCTGTTATCAATTGACTCTGATTTACGGATCTCAAGTTTCGGGTATAAATAGGGAGACACTTTAAAATTTTGATTATATTAAAAGAGGCTGGCGAATCAAAAAGCAAAAATGAAATTCTTGGTAAGAATAATAAGAGATCACGGATTTCAGAGTATTATATGTATACAAAATTATTTGGGCAGATTGTATTGTTTGCCTTGATTGCTGTTGCATTGGCGGTGCCTGGGGGATATGGTGGTAATCAGGGCGGTTACGGAGGACATGAAGGAGGACAATCAGGCCATGGTGGTCAAGGCGGTCATCAAGGCGGCGGATTTGGAGGAAATAGCGGTCACGGCGGAGGCCACGAAAGTGGATTTGGAGGGCACCAAGGAGGTGGACAAGGAGGCCACCAAGGTGGAGTAGGAGGACACCAAGGTGGATATCAAGGTGGCGGCGGACATCGCGGATACTAAGAATTGACTGTGACCTGCTTTTGTTGAGACATTCTAATAAATACTAACAAAGTGAATATAAAGTGAACGTGTATTTTTGAAGCAAGTGGGATGTGGTCAGTGTAATCCAGTTAAGAGTAAAGGATTATATTCAAATAGCAGTAAAGTATGCTCAAAATTAGCGTTTAGCAACCTAATTTTGTCGCTGCTTAAAATCAACCAAATTGTGAGTTTTAAAGAGATGTTGGTTTCATTTTCGCATTAAAATAGCCTTAGGTTAATTTTTTATTATTTACCACATTTTTTTTAATAGGTACAAAGGATATACGTACTAGATTTGTGCAATGTATGTAATGGATAGAAGGAGGCAGACCCCTCCTTTATAACAATGTGATTTGTATAACCTCCGGTAACGATTGAGCCGTACGATCGTCTGAATTAACAGATAGATTAAACAGACTATAAGAGCTACAGAAACGAAGCTTTACCAACTTTTGCGTATACTCCAAGGAACTTATAGGTATAAATATAGTTTGACACCAACAAAAAACGGGCTCTACACTGTCGGGCACCGCCTTGACTGTATTCAATTTTTTATTATATTAATTTATGGTAGGCCTTCTGTTGGTTTGGTTGTTACACTTAAAAATCGATACATTCCCGCCCAAAGTGACGTGGTGTTCGACATATGTCAAGTTCAAAACTATTCAGTGGTATCCTTGATATGGAGTATTTATTTCCTAGAGTTCCAAGGTAGAACATAGGGCCAAAACAAATTTCTTCCATTCGTCTCTGTTTTGTGCCAGTCTCTGTATTTCATTCCAGCTAAGACGCGTGGCACGGGTTTCCAACTCTAGTTGTTCGCTGGCCTTTATCGTCTACGGCTTCCTTGGGGGTTCCATTCAACCGCTGTTCTTGTAAGATCACCTCTTCCCCTGCGCAGAATGTGGCCGATTCAGCTCCATTTTCTTCTTCGAATCTCTAACTGTATCGGCGTTTGTTTTGCTCTGGCCCATAAGCCAGCGTTTGAGATAGCGTTTGGCCAGAGTATTTTTAGTATTCTTCGAAGACACCGCCGTGATTTATTTAGTATGCGGTGATTTCTATATTTTTTGCAGCGAGGCGAAAGCTGGCGATGCATTTTTTATTCGGCTTCTGATGTCTTCGCTTGAACCGCCAGTCATCGAAATCATCGCTGCCCAGGGCCGGGCTGCGGCCTTGTAGACCCCAAGCAATGCTGCTCTCAGGTAACGTAGCATTCTTCAAGATGGCGTCTAATACGATGTTGAACAACAAAGGTGAAAGGACCAAACCTTGTCGAACGCCAGCTAATAGGTTAATTCTATCACCGATAAGCTGTTCGTGCATTATCCGACAGCCTGCATTTGTGTAGAGCGCCTCGACGAGTTGAATAAGTTTGAATGGGACCCCTTTGCACTCAAGAGCGTTGCGAATAGCACCTTGGTGAATCATGTCGAAAGCTTTTTGTTAGTCTATAAAGACGAGGTAGAGTGGGGTCCTTCACTCAACTGACTGTTTGACTATAACTCGAAGACTGTTGATATGACCGATGCGTTAGCGGTTTTCTCGGAAGCCTGATTGCTTCTGTCGAAGTTCTGGTTGCAGTTTAGCAGAAAATCTTTTGTTTATCATATGCGTGATTATTTTATTGATCATACTGTGCAAGGTTATGCCCTTCCAGTTTTTACATTCTGTAAGATTGCCCTTCTTAGAGATTATGACAATCACACCTTCTTCGAGTTCGTCAGAGAGGTCACCGGTTGCCGTGAATTTTTCTATTATGGGGTATACTATTTTTTTCCGGTTTGTCCTATGAAAGCCATATAATAAAGTCAACCGATATTGGTCAAATTTGGTACTGTTCTTGGATAAACTAAAACTCTAAAAATCTATTGAATGCCAAATTTGGTTTCCGTCTTACGGCCAGCAAGACAGACAGGTGGTCTTTTCGACTTCTCTAGTCACCCTGATCATACTTTAGGTAACTTTGGGGGGTCTTCGACGATTCCTTGCACAATCTTTCAATACCCTTTGTACCATAAGGTGCACGGTATAAAAACTAAAAAATAATGAAGAACTTATACAGCCGTGCTCCGGAAACCGAATCCGAATGTTTTATTCGGTTTCGTTTTAAAACTGAATGCTTGGTACTCCCATTTCCACCAAACCAAATTTTTCCGTTTCTGTGAAATTTTTAAATTTTTTTTACAGATGCTTAGTATGTCTTAGTTCCATTATTTTACGCCTTCTTTTAGCTTCAAATCATTTTTGCATTGTTTCCAAATTTTTAAAAAAAGCAGTCAGCTGGTAACACCACAACATATGTGAATTTATAGATAAAAATAAGGGAAATATACAAACGCATCGAAAATAAGGGGAACTAACAGAATCCGAAAAAAATTATTCGGTTTGCATTTTTCGATTTCCGGAGCACGGCTAATAGTTTGATTTCAAAAGACAAAATCAAGCAGCTTTTTTTTACCTAATGGGCTACAAATTTCGAATATTTCGCATAAAACTTATGCATACATATATTTTCACATCCTCATCAACAAACTGAATTAAATCAGAGGGTTTTATTAATATTGAAATTTCACAATATATTCGTAGTTAATTACTTATCGCCTGTGTTTATTTAATTAATTAATTAGTCATACGACTAAATTATGTAAATAATATTTTCTTCCGTATTAACGCACTGAACGTATTCGAAGAACTCAAATTAAATATACAAAATAATGAAACCAGCTGAACGACTAATCCGCACCAATTGCAGAATCTGTTCTTCAGTTGAAAATTACTGGGGGTTTACTTTGTATAAGATTTTGCATTTATCTCAAATCGCCACACGCAGAATCCCATTCAACGAATCGCCAACTTGACTGACTCAGAAAACATTCGGATACACTAAATTACTACATAAGTTAAATTTCCAAGCCATAAAATTTCGACCCCCCCCACCCATTTAAGTACCCACATAAGAAACCAAACCAATTAGTGACTCCAAGTTGAAGCTTTCTAGTTTACTAATTTGTATACCTTGTTAGGGCTTAATTGGTTAAGTAAATAACACGTATAATGATTGGAAACGCAATGTAATTTCCTCGTAAGGCGGAAACTGAAAATTCCTCTCATACCTGCAAACCAAAAACATTTGTTATTTGTTAATATAAATGCCTATGCAAATAATTATATTTCTATAAGTTTCGTTTTACGATAACTTTTCTCATAGCGAAATGCTTCGTGGTCGTGGGTCGTGGTCTTTAACATGAATTCTCCATATACACAAATGTCTGCAATAACGATTAGATCAAACTATCTTTTCCGTCTCCGTGGTACCAGATGGTATGGATACAGACCTCGAAAACAGCATCGGTATACGAATTCGTGGTAAGAATTGGGCAATCACGTTAGGATTTTGAGATATTTGGGGTCAAGTACGAGAAGAACAGGGTGCAAAGGTTCGTAATTTCGAATAGCCATAACTTTGCGAAAAAAAATTTGCTTACGTAAAGTCGGGTGCGGACGACTTTGGGATACCCTGTATCACTAGCTTGCAATAAAATCCGGTTCCTTCACAAAAAACCAAAAACAGAAGAATTTTTAAGCAAAATATATGATGTAGTCAACCGATTTCGATCAAATTTGACACTTGAATGCCGAATTTATTTCAAATTTCTTTACAAACCATCGAAACACATCAAATTTTGTATAAAAAACGTTTTTTTGGACCGATTGGTCCTATGGGAGCTATATGATATAGTCAACCGATTTTGATCAAATTAAGTACAGTTTAGGAACTATAAAAAACTTTTGAATACCAAATTTGGTTACGATATCTTCATAAACAAACGAATTATTCATCTAAAACCTTTTTTTTGTCGAGGTCGTCTCAATCACCCATATGGGAGCTATATAATTTATCCCCGATATCAAAAAAAATAAAATAAACTTGTCTCCTATGGAATAATATGGGATCTAATGTGAAAGTTTGGTTACTCTTGCTCTTACCATCTCTGAGATCTAGGTGTTCAAACGGACAGACGGACGGACAGACGAACATGGGTATATCGACTTCTCCATTCACCCTGATCATATTTTAGGTAACTTTGGGGTGTCTCCGACGTCTCCTTCTATATGTTACATACATTTTCGGCTTGCACAAACTTAATATACCCTTTGTACCATACGGTACAGGGTATAAAAATGTTAATTCATATTAAATTAAAGAGCAAGAGTGGTACTGAATAATGTAACTGGAGAGACAGACTATCCTGTACATAACCTCAAAATAAGGAGCAAAATCGCCATTAAATCCAGGAAAATCTCCTGTGTTTGATTTGATAGCTCCAGAAATGACTATCGAGCTCTCTAGGTGTTGCAGTTTTACACTTACTTTACTGACAAATGAAAGAAGTCAGCTTCTCCCACAAAATACGCAAATGCTGCTCGAGTCGTATCTGTACAAATAACTTTTCGCAGTGAGATGTAAAGCAAGTACATTCCAGGATCACTTCCCAACAGACTACTTGCAACTTCTACGTTTGTTGATGATACCGCGATTCTTAGTCACTCCAGATGCCCACCGAAAGCAACAGCTCAACTGGCTCGCCACCTAATCTAATACATATATGTAAGTATAAGGAAAGATTGCTTGCAGATTGGCGCACACATGAGACCTGAAATGATGCATTGCATTTACTAAAACTCTTTTTCATACATGCTCATTTTAAAGGATATCAACAAATTATGTGCTTTATTTTTGCGGTAGTTTTGTTATGATGTGTGAATATAGACACAGTAACATTTGAGCACACTCCCCAAAATTTATTAAGTACGTTTTAACATGTATTGTTTTTTTTGCAAAGGCATTTTCATGCAGCTGCATTCACAAACAAGCAAAAATGTACATATGTGAAAACATTTACTCTGTTTTATTATTGTGCTATTCTATATTATCAGGTGAAGCATATAAGAGACATTATTCTGTGATCCTGGTGGATTCTTTATTTTATTTTTCTCTACTTTATCATATTTTTGCTGTACTTATCTTTTTTAAATACAGTTATATTATGTACGTTGCTTTGCGTAGTTAGTTAATACGAGCCTCTAGGTAATTAATGAACGACCCCCATGCTAATATTATTAGAGATATGAACTTAGCACAAACTGCAAACCGACACTAGACAATTTCGTGCAGTAGTGTTTTTATGATGTGCTTGCATTAACTACTCCATAGCAGCAAAAGAGAGCAAAAATTTGCTCTGCTGCCAATTCGTTAGAACAGAAGCTCAGCATGGAGTTTGTTGTGCTCTATGCTGTGCTTCTGTTCTAACAAAATGGCAGCAGGAGCAATAGCAATTTTTGTTCTGCTATGATGCTATGAAGTAGTAAATGCAAAAACTGGTATCCTTTCACGACGAATTATTTTTGGAGTGGGCATTTTTTGGTTAGTGCTCAAAAAAGGTGTCCACTTTTAAGAGCTAGACGGAGACAAGAAAAAAACCATCTAGCAAAAAGACAAACTTATTTTGGTTACGAAAGGAACAGTGTGGAACAAAATATTTAATACATCGAAATAATTATCAGCTGCACAAATAGCTAATTTTGAAAAGCGCGAAATAAAATTTAAAAACATGAACTATGCTGCTATATAATAATGACCTGCATTGCAATTGAAATGTGGGATGAAGAAAAAAACGAAGAGTGGAGAAGCAAAAAAAAAAGTGCGGAGTGCTTGGGTGACCCCATACCTTGACCCGTTGCGAGCTAAACTTTTCATAACTAGTCGACTCTTGTCGGAATCGAAATCTAGAACACCTTTCGTTTCGGTTCCGACAGTTTTTGTCGTACAATTGAATAATTTTAGTATTATAGCTATTTATATATATCATAATTTCCCAGTGATCCCCAACGATTTTGTCAACCAGCCATAATTTATCGCTTTAATTAGCTGCACATAAGTTTTGTTTATGGCGCCAAACCCGAACAGCTGTTTTTGCTGATAGCGCCATGTATGTTACCAAAAATCAACCATCTGGTCTGCATCCCACCTCCAAAAACGTTTCGTGAGCAAACATTAGCGAGCGTGTTTTATATGAAGTTTTGTTTTTTTTCCCTACTATATACTTGTAGTTTTCTGAAGTAAACGAACAAAACAGCAAACAAGTTACGTTTGTGTAATAATATCATATTACAACCCAGTGTTCACAACAGCGCTGAGGTGGTAATGCCATTTAGCGCAAATACAGGGACTTGATATTACTTAAAATATAATAATAAGCATAATTATTATTATACTATACATTTACGAAATGTGACGAAGTAACGTACCTTAGCGTTTACCTAGACACGCGCCACATCTAGCGAAAGCACATAGGAGCTAGGAAGACGCATCTGAAACTCAAGTCCAGTTACCTTCATTGTTTTATCCTTCAGTATAACTTCGTGCACAAACCAATTTTGACAGTTATTGAAAGAGCTCGTAAATAACTGTCGACCGTTTCTTGTTGTCCAAAAATAGCTCTTATTTACTAACTCTTTAAGCAACGTGTCAGAGACGAACTGTTCACATTGCCCTTTTAATGAATCGGTTGATCTCAAAGAATAACCAATTTTTATACTCTTACCGTATGGTACGGTATGGTTTGTGCAAGCCGAATATGTATGCAACATATAGAGGAGTCGTCGGAGACACTCAAAGTTACCTAAAATATGATCAGGGTGACTAGAGAAGTCGATATATCCATGTCCGCCTGTCCGTCTATCCGTTTGAACGCCTAGATCTCAGCGATGGTAAGAGCTAGAGTAACCAAACTTTCACATTTGATCCCATTTTATTCCATAGAGACCAATTTTTTTATATTTTTTTGATATCGGGGTTAAATTATATAGCTCCCATAGGGATGTTTCAGACGACCTCGAAAGTTTTAGATGAATAATTCGTTTGTTTATGAAGATATCAACCAAATTTGGTATTCAAAGGTTTTTTGTAGTTCTTAAGCACTGTACCAAATTTGATCAAAATCGGTTGACTATATCATATAGCTCCCATGGGACCAATCGGTCAAAAAAGTTTTTATACAAAATTCGTTGTGTTTCGTCTGTTTGTAAAGATATTTAAACCAAATTCGGCATTCATATCTTTTTTAAGGTATTAAAGCACTGTGTCAAATTTAATCGAAATCGGTTGAGTATATCATAAAGCTCACATAGGAACGATCGGTCAAAAAAATATTTTTGCTTAAAAATTCTTTTGTTTTTGGTTTTTGTGAAGGAACCGGATTTTATTGCAAGCAAGTGGTACAGGGTATTCCAAAGTCGTCCGCTCCCGACTTTACGTACGCCATTTTTTAAATTAGAGCTATGCACATATACTTATTGGTTAGTATTATGGAATGGTAATCAAAATATAATATAAATTTTTTTACAAACAATACAACAAAAAAACAAAATAATTAAATCAATGCAAATATAATAATTTCCATGAGGTACATAGATTGTGTTTTCTATTTTCCAGCTTTAAGTCTAAATAAATTCAAAGAATTGAATATAGTTTTTAAGAAAATCGGCTCAATAATGCTAAAGTTACTAGCTTTTTACTGAATTTATAAAAAAATCATCTGATTGAAAACTTAGGTAAAACATTTCCATGAAAAATCAATCCCCTATCTATCATTCCTTTTAAAAGAACACATCGAACCGATAGCAAATGTTGCTATCTGTGCAGACGTGCTTGTAAATAGACTATACTTTGTGCACACAAATTAAATAATTGTTTGAGCTCAATTCTTAAATGCCATTGCTATCTGAACCAATAATTGGACATCTTAATTGCATTTAAAAAATATTTCTGTACCATTTTGTAGGGCTGACTGGCCTGTCTACCTTCGCATACTTGTGTTTATGTGGCCGGATTACAACCATTGCTAGGAGGCTCTTACGAATATTTTATTACAAGTAGTAGCAATGTAAAGCAATTCGAAAGTTTTCAAATTAGTTGAAAATGAAGCTGTGATTCAAAAAGGGCATAATTGTAAGTGTAGTTCAACAGAACTTGTCATTCATTTGTCTGTGGCTTGAAATGATAATCTCACAAACTGTAATATTAAGACATTTTGTATTTATTTATTATTTTATTCAGACAGTTTTACGAAAGGCTTGCAGGTTACAGAGGAGGCCCTCTAAAAAACACATGCTTATACCTAAAATTTTTGAAATTTCTTTCGATCGACACACGTACAGGCCATAAACACATATAAAATTTGGCAATTTTAGCATCTTTACAAAATTCTATTGAGGGAAGTGTGGGGCAAACTAGACCATAAGAAGCAACATATAGCAAAGTTTCATGATGCTAGACAAGATTTTTTTTTGTTGTTTTATAACAATGTTTGCACTTTAAAAGGATATGAATGTTACGTTCGTGACCGTGACAATGTACACATCGAATGTGCAGAAACGCTTTTTTAGATGCTCATTATTATTAAACAAAAAATAGGTCAAGAATATGTGGTGCATGCGACGTTTTCCCTATGTTTTTAATTGATATATCCAGTGGTAGGCAAGAAAAATAACGAAAAGAGTTCAAGCATCTAAATCTTTAAACTGTATTTGATTTAACAATAAGCGGAATTTACCAAACCGGAAACAACACCCGTAAAAAACCAAAAAAAAAAAAAACATACATACCATATGTATGCATGTTGAAATTTTTGTTTTATGCAAATATTTGTTTCCTGGTCGTCACTTGCAGGGTTCGGAAACAGGGTGCAGTCATCGAGCAAATGTGCCAAATACTTTTCAGGAGAGTGCAATTTATATGATAAGCAACGAAATAAATTGCAAGCAATTCATTTTACTTAACTACAACAAAACTCCCACACAAACCACAAAAGTGAATACCGAAATGAGTGAGTTGATGCTCAAAATGAACTCATGCCGACTTGGCAACTTTTAAAATTTATATGGGTGTGAATCTGTGTTGTGCTTGGGTTGCAATTTTACTATGAAATGCTTAATAAACTCTACAAATTCAAAATGCATTCACCTTGATCTGCACTTTACTCAAATTAAGATAATATTTTCGAATCTATTATTCCCTTAAGGTAGTAAGGGATTTCGAACACATGCAGATTCTGTTGTGATGAGGAAGAGTCAATGGAACACCTGATCACAAATGGTGAGGCGCTATGCAGCAGAAGACAAAAAATTCTAAGTTCATACCTACTAGAAGATGAAGACCTTCAAAGGCTCCCTGTGAAGTCAGTTTTCTCGACATAATGTATGTCTAATTAAAAAGGGGTGCACAATACATCAAACTGGTCGCAGTACATATAGGCCTTTGCCTAACCCGCAACAACGATTAACGATTAGGCTAGGAAGTAAGACGGCCGCGGTTGGTCAGCTAAAGCACGCAGCCCATGTGATGCGTGTTTTATTATAATTACATTGTATCTATTGTATCTATCTAATTTCAAAGTCTTTCTATCCTTCTCTGCTCCTTCATTATTATTGCACACACTTCTTTGACCTTATCCGAGTTTTTAAGGTCGGCTAGCATAAAACCGGCAACGTTATCTGAAGTTTAAGGCATAGTGAGGACAATGAAAAAATATGTGTTCGGCCGTTTCCTGCCTCTGATTGCACAGGAAGCAGGTGCCCGCCGAGTCATGATCGAAGTTGTGTGTGCCAAAACCCATATCAAGTTTTTTTTACAAATCTTTAACAAACCTTTTAGCAAAGTATATTCTGAATAATAATATATAATAACTTATATAAAATTATTTTGTCCACTATCTATTTGTGTAAGCCAACATACAGAAGGAGGAGTCGGTAACCCGGTTTGGTCAAAAAAAAAAGTTTAAGTGACAATCAACCGTTTTTTGTGGAGTACTTAAGCAATAAGGAGCAGTCTCATTAGCCTAGTGACAGTGCACTAGACTTTCATCGTTACGTAAGCATGATCCTGCACTTCTAATTTTTCTATTTCCTTGATTTTTCCTGTCTATTCAATATCCTTATCATTTACTCCCATTATCGGTATCACAAAGGAGCTGTTTTTGGCCAAAGTGAGTTGGGACGCTAAGTTCCTAAGTAACGTTTCTACCTAAGCAATATGGCACAGGGTAAAGGGTATCTCAGAGTCTCAACTCAAAGTTGGCTTGAATGTTCAAAACAAATACAATTGTAACTTTAACTAACATTATCTGACATTATGACGTATCGTGAAATACAAATCAGAAACAGTTCTATACGCGACTTAGCTGTTGTCCTCATTTACCATGTCTCTACCACGTAAAAATTTGCCAAAACTTCAAACCTTTTGTTTTAAATGAGTCTGCACAATATTTCAAAGTTGCACCCATGCTTAATACATACCTTGCAGTCCAGTTCTATGAAGAGTTTTCGAAGCAAAAACTGCCCCAGGCGGCTATCACCCTCTAAGGCACAGGAATAATTGCGTTAAAGTTGTTAACATCGATGAATGCAGAAACTTGCATCCAATGTTGTAGTGATGGTGGTACGATGAGAGAATGACTGACCCCTATGGCCTCTATGGGCGGAAATTCGGCTTGGGGCCACTCGTCTACATTGTTGAAAGCCGAACCTTGGGAGCAATCAGTGGATTATACGCTGCAACTAGAGTAACAACAAAAGCTAAGTAACTGTGGCACACAGCACGTCGGCTGGATAGGAGGTCAAATCGGGTGTGGTTGATAGGGTAGAGAGGAGATGCTTCCAACTTTTTGCACCCGTACCGTTTCTTGTTATTGTTGTCACTCTTTTTGTACTTTGGTATTAGTAGTATTTGCATTCATTGTGTGTTAAAAGTTATGCTCGTAAGTGCATGTGTGTATCTATATCTGCGTCTGTATCTGTATATCTGTCTGGATATGTATGTGTGTCTGTTAAAACATAAATTTAACTACAAGCGCATGGAGCGTGTGACAAGGCCACAGGAATTCAAAACAAAAGTTGCAACAAATACCAAACACGCCATAACGACTACAACTGCAGCAAGAGTAAGAGCAGGAGTAGGAGTAGGAGCAGGAGATACCGGGACTGCGACCAACATGTAGACATAAATTGCGAGCTGGGCAACTGACGCTTGTGTGTGTAGGCGTTGGCCGAAGTGGGCATCTGTCTGTATCTATGTGTATCTGTGAGGGTAACTGTGTGTGGCTATGTGTGCTTGTGTGCGCTGCGAAAAGAATGACAGGAAACCGGATGTGAGTGCATGCCTTTTGTGCATGCAACGAATTATTCAGTTGACACACAGGATGTGTGCTTTGTTGTTGTTGTTGGTCCTGCTGCCGCTTTGTGGACCTTCGACTGTGACAATTTTTTGGGACAGTTCTTGCAAATTGCCAGTTTTGCCTGTTAATTTTATGATTGTTAATTTTGCAGTAGAGCAAAAGTCAAGAACCAAAACATTCCAGCTAGTATTCTAGTATGCAACTCAATCCGTGAACAATGAAAAAATTAACATGGAACATGGCAATAAGTGGACCAAGAATTTTAAATGCTCAACATTTACTTAGCAAATTTTTTAGAAACATAACATTGCAACAAGCTCTCTCAAAGTTTTGCTTGAAGCAATTTACTTTTTCCTATACGCGGTGTCCCCACAGCCTAAAGTATGCAGCAAAACTGGGTAAGATACACAGTTCTAAAAAAAAAAAAAGTCAAAACACTTTTCAAGTGATCTAGTGTTGTAGTACATCACAATAATGTGTTTCAAAATTGTCTAACACCCCGAAATTAGCAAGTTATTGCTTAAAACCCGTTTTTCGTGTACTGCGCGCACGTCAACAATCACAACGTCGTCATTTCTCAACCGATTTTGGATTGCTTTACGGTTTTGGAAAGAAGAAGATTCAAGGTTTTTTACCGAAATGTTAATGTCTATCGGTATATTTCTGCTAACATACATTGTGACAAAGAAGTTTCCGGAATTTTTTTTTCTTCGATATTTGAGGTGTGGTGCATCATGAATACGTTCCAGAGAGACAAACGGTCAATAAGGAGTATTATGTGACTGTTTTGAGGCGTTTGCGTGAGCGGGTCAGTCGCATTCGTCCGGAATTGTGGGCAGACAATTCGTGGATTTTCCACGACGATAACGTGTTATCTCATCGAGCCACGATTGTGAACGCATTTAAGGTAAAACAGTCGATAAATACCATCAACCAGGCACAGTACAGTCCAGATCTGGCTCCGTGTGAATTTTTCTCTTTCCAAAACTTAAATTGCCTCTCCGGGGAACCCCTTTGACTCCATACCGACCATAAAACAGAATGCGACCAGAGAGATGAACGCCATCTCGGCCAACGCCTATAAAAAAAGTTTCGTAGGTTGGAAGAAGCGTTGGCATATGTATATTCCTTCCGAAGGGGCATATTTTGAAAGAGGCGAAATAAATTTTGAAGAAGATTAACTATTTTGCGTTTTATTTAGAAATTCCGGAAACTTTCTTGTCACAATATATACCGACATTTTCATCGAGTATAGCTCCCAAAACAAAAATGTTAGATAGATAATTTGTTTGCGTTTTGCAAATTTGGAATTCTTTAAGAGTTTCCTATCACTACATATAATTTTATCCAAATCGGTTGACTATATCATAAAGTCCCTATAGGACCTAAATTCGACTTTTTTAGTTCGCATAAGCATTTTTCGAGTAAGGCAATAAAGTTCCCACACTGTGTGTAGTTTGTTTTTGTAAGTTGTTGCGACTCGAGCGATGGAACACACTCCATGTTCTTGTGCGTGAACTACATTCAAAGAAACTACTATATGAAAGTTTTAATTAACCAAACAAATCAATCGGTCACTGACCTCTGGATATAATCCTAGGTGGTGTGAATTGTGGTTTCAGCAATATTTATCAAAATTCTTTGATTACAATTTAAATACTTCTCACTACTTTTGGTAATAAATTTTGTTTTCGTTATAATGATTTTTTTTTGTTTAGCACTTTTTACACTGATCATTACTTTATTTTTCTTTATCTGTTTTGTTTTCACTTTTGTTTTAGTTTAAAGCGCGCAGTGTAAAATAATCAAAACAAAAGACAGATAAACAACTGCTTGGCTATGGGTAATAAAACAGGGACTCATTTAAATTTTGAGCTTCATTTTATAATCAATAACCAAAACACAAATATTTTTAACATACATTTTTACTTTCAAATATATAAAAGTATTCAATACTACTTCTATTTTTAAAAAACTCACCCACCATCCAATCCGTGCTGAAGGCCTATCTACGACGTTTGGTGTTTACTAGGCATAAATTGAAATGCTTATAAAAAAAGTCGGTTATAAGTACTTGGTCGCGCACGTCAGAAAAAAAAAATCCCTTTTGGATTTTAAATTCTGCATTCTTTTGTACGGATCTGACACATGGCTCCAGACGGACCTGCAGACAAACAAGCTGCAAGGATTTATCAACAATTGCTTAAGGCGTTCGATGCACATTTGGTGGCCCAAACAATCAACAACGCAGACATTTGTGCGAAATGCAAGCAGTTACCCATACAGACAGATATAAAGCAGAGAAAGTGGAGACGGATGTGCATACTCTTCGCAACACAGAAATGACGACCTGGATGCACTTGGTAGCGGACACTCGAGAAGGAATACAGGAAGGGTATGCAGGAAATATTTAAGGAGGTCAAAGTCATCGCGAGAGATCGTAGCCGACGAAAATGTTTTGTGGAGGCCCAATGGGGATAGCAGGAATCGAGAGAGATAGATACTATGAGTGATAAAGAGCTGAAATTGTACCAAAAGGTGCTCATAATAGTCACGCACGTGAAGATTTTCGATTTAGGTCGATACCTGGCCCCCTTTTCTTTTGAACCAAGTGGCGCACTATATTGGTTCCAACATACGTCAGTACCTCCCCCTCGATATGTCTATGCTTATTGTGTGGCTATGACAACCCGTGCTCGGGTTACGGCCGACCTCAACAGCTCTCGCCAGGCGCCTCTGCTTTACGAGCGCCTTCTCCAATTAGAAATACCAAGAGAGGATAAGTTCTCCTGTACTTGATCTTGCCATCGGAATCGTGGTCGTCCCCTTCACCTTTCTTCGTCGGCTTTTGCTTCGAATACCTTTTTCGCTGGAGCATCGTTATCAATACGTATGGCATGCCCGAGCCAGCGCATACGTTGTTTTGTGATGCGGTGCACAACTTCTATGTCAGAGCCTCCTGTATTAAATTTGATTTGATATTTGTAATTTGGGAGTAACGCAATTTTTAAATTTTTTTGTAGCCACCCTATAAATAATAGACGCTGTCTGTAATCATAAAGTGCGTACGAGTTTCCTGAAGGCCGCTGCTACATTTGATAGCTCCCATATACAATGCGGCTAACTAAATTGTTATTGCTTTCAAATGTCACGTATCATTATCATAATTTTTTCGGTTGACATTTTTAAGTAGCTGCCATAAATGTTTATAACTTTTGCACTCATATATTGTACATACATACATACAATATACAAGCACGATGCTGGATGGCGGACACATTTTTCAACTCTCTGGAAGAGAGGAGCAAGGGCCAACATTCTAGTATTTACCAAAACCACGTAGCGAAGCACCAAGAACTGCGACAACGACCATGTGTGTGTCTTTATGTTATTGGACTCAAGGGATACTCACACTTTCCCAGAGCATGCTCAGGCCCACCCACCTTCACCTTGCCTTCATATTTATAATTTATGGCTCCATTTGGTGACTGGCTTTTATTGAAGTGAGGACTATGTTGGAGGCTGTCCCGACTTGGCATTTTGTTAACTTGCTATTATGATTAAAACACATTTAATAACAGTTTGTTGACAACGAGAATTATGTAACGAGAGCATCCCATCCAATTGAAAATGAGCTTTAAGCTTTAATCAGGTCTAGCTTTAAATAGGACGAAGGCGCAATGAATTTTGAATGCTAAACGACACACACCCTCACACCTAGTCGGACATCTAGACATCCAGATATACATGGCCACAGCGAATGTTATCACAACGAATTTCGATACAAGAAGTTATTTTAAATAACGCACCCAGCACCTTACAATTAGAAAAACAATGAAAGCAAACAAAAACAAATGTATATGACAATTTGAATATCAGTCGGTCAACAGTTTTGTTATTTTGTTGTTCTACGATAACTTCATTGTTTTTGTAGTCCTTGCCGTTGCTATTTCCCTGCTGGCTATCATCCGGCCATCCGGCCATCGTAACATGGGAAACTAATTTACATAATTTCATTGGTTGCAATACATTTTTGGCATAATGAGTCTAGACATTTGTTTCAATTTATGAAATTGTTATTTTATGCAATATGTTTGTGATTAGTTCACTTTTGCATAAATATGCATTAATTTTGGACAACAGTTTTTCCTAAACATAAGGCTAGCTCTCAATTGTTAAGGCCCACACACCATCCCAGACAAAATCACTGTGTTTCTGTGTACACATTTATTGCAAAATATTTGCGAAAAGGAAATCAAATCAAATTTATATAACTTGATAAAAAATTACTTCCAAACTGAGAGCTGCCTCTGCCTCTGCCTATTCCCCCGTTGGCGCCCTTTCAAGTTTCAAATACTTATAACAAACTAATCAAACTTTTAAATACACTCCAGCCACAAACAGGCACAGACAGAAGAAGACGCCTTTAAGCTAGGCAGATAGGATGTAGGATGTATGTAGGTGGAAAATGTCGCCAACACCCAGAACAATTCGACAGACTTCTTAAAAAGCATCGACTTTGATTTGTTGCGACTCAGCTGCTGCTGCGGCTTGTCTTGGCTTTGCTTTTGGCTTTAACTTCAGCCGGACTTTTGCTGGTTGTCAACGTCAACAGAAATTGATTGCCGCTTCTTTATAGCATTTTGCCGGCACCATTCCCACTTCCATTCGCAATCCAAATCCTCCATGTCTTGGAGGCTTTTGAATCGGCATGTCTTTGGTTGATTCTGTGGCACTTTCATTTCATTTAGTTTACTTTGCGCCAAACTTTTGAGCTCATCTTCAGCTGCAAGTGAATAATCCACAGCCAGCGAAGCAGAGAGCTTCATTCCGGCCGAGTCCGAGACCGAGACCTGCGTACGCCAACTTTGACACAGTTTACTGGCAAAAGTTTAATGGAATTTATCTGTGGTGACGCGTAGAATAAATAAAACAGCATTCAACTTGTTTTGAAGCAATTAAAAATTCTTTAAGACTGCGACCAGAAATTGCGCTTGAACTGGAAGACGGGCGGGACGACCAATCTAAACTGAGTGCAGTCAGGACACGACTACTGCGAATTAAATGTAAATACAAGTTAAAAATAATTTAAGTTTTCCCAATGACAACAAGCTTATTACTTTTAGTAAAGTTCGAGCACATAATTTCCTAGATTACTAAATTATACATATACTAAGTAAAAATTTTTAATGTGTGTAAGTTCATGTGCTGCAATTAAAGAGCGTATGAACAATGTTCCCAAAATTGGCATTGATAGTACACTTTATATAGCCTTCTTCCCCTTCAACAGACATACCATAGCATCAATATTACACACATACAGGGAGAAACACACACAAAAGAAGAAAAGAATCCCAAAAGGAAGTAGGAAACTGCGCTCTTAACTACTTTCTGCACGCTTGCAGATAAAATCGATAAATTCCTTTTCGTTAAACGAATTAGGAAACTAATTGACTAGGATTTCGCTTAAAGAATCTCACATAAATCGTGAGCTTAAGCCTGATACTGGCAGCCGACTGGAGCGAGTTGGGGCCATAATGCCAGAGACCAAACTATCCAGCTTCCCATTCTATTGGCTTGCATTGCTTGGCTGTTTTGCTAGCTAGCTTGATGGTAACATGACTTTATGGGGGATAGAAAATGGGGTAGGATGATTGAATGGATGAGTGCACACACAAACATGTGCTTATTCTGTTAAATGTTACGTTTTGTTTCCCCTACTTTTATGTATTTATAATTATTTACAATTTTAATTATGCATTTGTCAGCTAACCGGGATCAGCCAAGCCGCTGAAGCCGCCTGTTAAATGTCATGAAACATTTCAGCATGGCCACCATACACACCATACAGTGGAGCAGTACTTACTCCGACCGTTCGCATTCACCGTCATTCAAAGCCGGCGAAGCGTTGACAAACTAACAAGGCGCAAATATTATTTCCTGCTCGCGTTTCAAGCTCCCTTTCTAACTCCAGCGCTCCGCAAGCCTGTGTGTTAAGTACGAATATGTATTTCCACCTTTTGCTTTCAATTTAATTTACCACAACATTCCTGCCTAAACATTTATCCTTCCTATATTGCCAGATTCTACCCAGAAGCTGGGTATTTCCTATGATGTTGGCATATGCGTGCCTCTCGAGCCTCTAGGCATTTTATGCTCGGCTTATTTTTATAAAATACAAATGCATGGGAGGCCTTAGCTAGGTGTTGCAGGTTGAGGGCATGGCACAAATTGTAACACTTACCAGGCTAAAAAATGTGCAGCCTGGAATTCAGGCGTAAAACTTGAGCCTTAAGTAGTGGGTCGGGCCTCCAACCAGCCTTTTGGCCATGTGTGAAGTTTTTTTTATTTACGAAATCTTACCCAGAGACACACTTATAACGAGTCGCTAACGCACTGCTTCACATGCAATGCTAACAAAATTAATAAAGGCTGTACCAAATCGCCAACATTTAAAAATATTTAATCTACTTATTTGTAGCTCGATAATGGTTTGGTCTTTAAGTCATGCACCACTGCGCCTGTCTTGTGCCCACTCTAGCTTCATTAGGCTGGACTTTTACAACTTGAGCAGGCAATCTGCGCAAAAAACTTTGCCTCGAATGCAGAATATTTTCATGTTTCATACTATATTTATAAATTAATATGCATTACCCATTTCTGCAGTCACTCCAGTTGATGACGTTAACAGTGGCGTCTACGTCGACGACATCGTAGTCGTTGAAATTGCAACAAACATGCAAATACACAATTTTAATATAGTCCTAGAAAACAGGAGCCGCGTAGTAGACGACGACGACGACGGCGAAGGCGACGGCGACGGCGGCGACGGTTTTACCTGAACTGAACGTGCAAGTTGCTCATCAAAAATGCCAGCCGACAACTGTAGAAGTTTTAGAGTGGGAAGGGAAGTTGGCGCATGAATACCAGCCCTGGCAACTCATTTTGAATTTTGTTTCAACTAACAAAAAAAAACTCAAAGACTCTGTGGACTGTGAAACAAGAACAGCATCAGCTGTAGTAGTGACAGGAACAAAAAAAGTGCGAGCAAGAGAGATAAACAACCACTAATAAATGAGAAATAAAAAATGGAAGTACTGTGTATAAAATATTTTGATGAAGATTTCATTTAATGAGAGCAATTTATATGCATTTTACCTACATACATCGACAGTAATAAGCATATCAAAGTAAAACGAAATCTTGTCATGTTATCAGCAGAAACCAAACTATTTCCTTGTACTATATTAATATATATGTTTTGCCAGTTAATTTTCGTTGTAATGGATATGATGGGGGAAATTGTTAAGGAAATTTTTTTTTCTTTATGACTTTTAATGCCTTACTTAAGTCAAATTAATTAAAATTTTTAATGGATGTATAAAGTTGGATTCATGTCATCCGACCTTGAAAATCTCACTAATACTTAATATTTGCTACATGTGCCTGGTATCGGTCGTTACGTGAGGCCAATTTTGTCGGTCTTAACCAGTTTTTGATGTTGTCCACTGAGAAATTTGATCCCCCTACTTTTTCCCTAGTGTTTCCTCTAAGCCGCATTGGTTTACGCCTGCCTGTCTTGTTTTAAAAATCGGAAGGATTCTTACATTTAGTTGATCTACGGTTGACTTCTATAAGTTATCCATCTTACGCAGCAAATTTATTCTTCTTATTTGAATATTTTGGTATATAAGATTCCCTTTTTGTCCACACTTTTATTTTTTATTTATTTTAAATGCATACCGATTGATGTCTTTCATACTTGCTTCAGTAAGGCATTTGACTCAGTAAACCATAGACTTTTACAAGTCAAACAGTCGCAGCTTACGGTTTCAGCATTGTCTTTTAAACTGGATCTCATCCTATTAATCTCATTGTGTTCTAGCAACAGACCACGTGCCACTGACTGGGCCATTGCCAAGTCCACGGTAACACCAGAGAGATTAAAATGGGCAGCCCTATAAATATCCAGGTTTGGTAGTATACATCCACTTTTACAAAAAGGACTCTATAATCTCTTAACTCCCATTAGAGAAGTACTGGTTAGCTGCCTTGCGCTAGGGCATGTACCTAGAGCATGGAGTATGGCTAGAGTGGCCTTCATCCCGAAAGCTGGGAAGAAAGATATCAAAAAGCCAAAATCGTACAGACCTATCAGCTAACTTCGTTTTTGCTGAAAACGTTGGAAAAGCTGGTGGACTATAGAATTAGAAGCACATTGCTACACCAACGACCTCTCCAGAGGATGCAACATGCTTACAGAGCGGGAATCACTGAATCAGAAAACCCTTATTGAGGAATCCCTTACTCATAAGGAGGTTGCACCATGCGCTTTCTTTGATATACAGGGTTCTTTTGATAATGCCTCCCACGAGGCTGTTAACGCTTCACTGGCCAGAAGAGACCTAGACACAACCACCAGCAGATGGATAGCTTCACTGCTATCATACAATCAGGCCACAGCAACTATTGGGGGACAATCCACCACAGTAGTAACAACAAGTGGCTTCCCTCAGGGCGGGGTATTATCACCCCCTCTTATGGAGCCTACTACTAGATGAGCTGCTGGAGAGACAAACGAGCAGAGGCATACTATTTCATGGCATCGTCATCATAGCAAGAGGCAAGTATGAAGAAACACTCTGCGACATTGTCCACCTTGGTCTCAAAGAAACCAATGACTTGTGTAAAAAGGCACTCAAGAAGATATAAACTTGGAAGAATGAGAAGTATAACCCTTCGGGATGCAGTATAGAAACGAGCAAAGAAGTCAAGTATCTTGGAGTGACCTTTGACTCCAAGCTTAACTTTAAACTCAAGTAGCTAACACGATAAGTGCTCAAGGGCTCTCTTTATTGGTAGAAGTATTGCTGGGAAGTCGTGGGGCACATCACCACGAATATTAAGATGGCTATACCTCATGGTTGCCAGACCTATGCTAACGTTTGGGACCATAGCCTATATGCATATGATTCTGCAGCCAAGGGAAGAGATAGTAGCTGAGTACAAGTTCAATCAATATTTTGATACCAAACTCAGCACAAAAGAGGCTCTCTTGCGACAGTTCACCCTATGAAGCCACATACAAGAAAGTGGTATGCAGACGGATCACTCACTGATCAAGGAAATGGCCTGGGGGTAGTAGGACCCAGGACCAAATGTTATGAACCTCTAGTCAGACACACCAGCATTTTCTAAGCTGAACTCTGTGCTATTGGAAGATGAGCAGAATTCAATCTGCAAAAGAACTACCATGACAAGGATATTTCCATCCTGTCTGATAGTCAAGCAGCAATAAAGGCATTAAGCAAAGCCAAGATTACATCGAGGCTGGTTAAAGAAGTGAGAACGCCACTGGATAATTTAGGATCGAGAAATAAGCTCACGATTAGATGTGTTCCAGGACACAATAATATTTTTGGAAATGAGCTGGCAGATAAACTTGCAAGAACCGGTGCAGCAACACCGCTAATCGGTGCTGAACCACACTGTGGGATTGGTAACCACGTGGTTCCGGCCCTACTGAGAATAGAGGAGAAGAAAAAACGATTGCTTCACTGGGCGCAGATAACAGGGCTCAAAAACCCTCCTCTCCAACTATAACCGTAAGTGGTTCAAAGTCATGATATCACACGGGAAGAGCACCGTGAGACTCATGACGGGCCTTCTGACGGGACATTGTAAGCTCCGCAGCCATTTAAACAAAATTGGCATAGTGGATAGTGGACTATGTATGGCACTCAACGGTAAAAACACAAGCTTCTGGGCATGTACGTTCTCCCACCAGAGACCTTTGTTACTATAAGTTCAAATAAAATACTGCAGCAATATACACCCAATAATAATAATAAGCCTGCGGTTCTAAAATAATTAACGTCACGTCAGGTGTACCTTAAGCCAGCCATCTTAGTCCTCTACTTTTTATATGTTCATTAATGATCTTCCACAAGTTATCCAGTCTTCCTGATTTCTTATGTATGCGGATAATATAAAACTAATGATAAGCATCTACTTCTTCAGCATGATTTTGATAGCATGCATTATTGGTATATTGTGAACCAAATTTTTTAAACCAAGCCAAAATATAAAATAATGTAATTTTATCGTTCTGTAAATCATTGGGCTACTTATTCTATAGAGATGGAACGTATTCAGTTTTTTGAGACGTTGGAAACCTGCCAAAGTTACCTGAGGTATAATCTGGGTGACTAGAAGTCACCCGTGTCCGTCTGTCCGCTTCTCTGTATGAACACCTACATCACAGAACATATATATAAGACCGATCAGTCAAAAAGTGTTTTTGCTGCAATATTCATCGATTTTTATTGTTTATGAAGATATCGTAACAACATCTGGCAAATAATATCTTTTATTTAAAAGAAAGATTTTTCTTTCAATTGCAATTTAATTCATAAAAATATCTATTTTTTTTAGAAGATATGATTTTTCAACGGGTTTTCAGGTTCCGTGCCACTGTGCGCTGTAACACAATAACAGGTCCTTATACCATATAGTAAAAAAAATCCGAAAACGTATGAATTGTGTGTATCTTTTGGTAAATTTAGACAATGCCCTTCCAAATCTATAAAATACATATATAATATGGAATGATTGCAATCCGCGGTGGTGATACGTATTTTAGTATGAAAGTTATAATAATACTCTTGAATCTTTTGAAATAGGGCGCTTATTAAATTTAATTTGAAATTTCCATTTGATTTAACTATGTTTCAACTTTAAGACAAATTTAGTCATATTTACGAAAATTTTGGGTATATTATTCCTGTTCGTTTAGGGATTCACTTTTCCATCGGAAACTGTTTGCTCGCCACTTTTACAACTTTTACGTTCGCAATTTTTAAAATCTTTTGGATTTTAATAATAAAGTATAAGTTTTTCATGGTTTAACACTTTTAGCAAGCCGGTCAAAGACTTTGTCGTAAAATTTATTGTCTCAACTGAAATTGATCTGCAACATATGGACATTGAACGATTTGCTCTTAAAAAAATAATAGAAATTGAATTTCTATTAAACTTTGGCAGCATGCAAAAGACAAACTTTTGTCGGACAACTTTGGTGACGACGTCACATACGTTGCCAACTACTATCTGTGCCAGAGGAAAACCCTGCCCACTTTACTTACTTAACCGTATCAACAGTTGCAGCTGGTGCCCAGCCTAGCGAGAAGCAACTACTCCGCCTGCTGGACGACTACGGACAGTCAAGGATTCAAGTTGGCAAAGAGTTAAGTAGCCAATCACTAAGCTGGCGGGCTTTGTGCAGGGCGGAATCTTTATGTAGCTCTCATTGCTCCATGGAGGGCGCTGTCAACACATCGACTTCCTTTCGAGCTGCTAGTTGCAGCAACAGCGGCAGCAGCTCTGCTTTTGTGCTGTCAGCAAAGTGTCACAGCGTAGACATGCATACACACATGCATGGACACATATGTATGGACAAGTATATATATATATGCGTGCACTCACACATATATGTACAATGTATGTATACACCGAGAGAGTTAGTTTTTCTGGCTGTCGCCGCTTTTTCGCTCTATTATATGCTTTTATTTTTGCAAGTCAATAGCTTTGGCTTTTAAATTTATCGACTGACGTTTGATGCGCTTCATTTAACTTGGAAACATTTTTCAACCCGTCTACACGCAGACGTGTGTGCTTGGGTACGGAGGAGTAAACGAAAGTGTGTGCCTCAAAAACCCTTAGAAAAGCGTGCAGCAATATATTAACAGCAACATGGCCAAATACGTTTGTTGCATGGTAGCCAAAAACGGGTTAAGTGTCACTAAAATTGGTCTGCAACTGTTGCAACCAGATACTCAAAAGGCATACAATGCTTCACTCTTAGTCCCTGTGGTCACTGCGGCAGCTACTTAACCAGGAATCCACAAGGGCTCTGCTAATTCTACGTGCAACGGGTGCCGAATGTCGAGTGTCAATTGTACACAAAGCAAAATAACTTTCCAAGGGCTGAATAGTCCTAGCCAACAGCAACAAGCATCCTGCCCTGAAATTGTACCAACAGTTAAGAGGGGGCAAACGGTTGTCGTACATAACGAACATAAGACAACGGCAACTGCAGTACAAAGCAAGTACATTTTGTATATAAAAACTCAATTGCTACTTGAGAGAAAAACGCAGTTGAAGACCACTGAACCAATGCACTTGCAGTGCCACCAGGAGTTGACCATCTGTGCTTCCATTTGGTTAACTGCCAAAATCAACCTCTATAAGAGCATTTTTACAACCGGTGCACACATACTACAACAAATACAATGCCAAAACAAAACAGATGAAAAGCTTGTGGGATGCTTTAGAAAAAGTAAGAAAAAAAGTTGTTACAGTCAAGGCAGTCCTGGCAATAAGATTCCCTGTATCCTTTATCGCAAAAGAAGAGTGTATTGGTTTGGTAAATCTTCCGTAAGTTTAAAATAGTTACATATATGTTGGATAGTGGTGGATTCTCCAAGGGTGTATACAAATATTTGAAAAAAAAATTTGAAATAAGGAATATATATATCGGCGAAAATAAGTGAAGCGGTCCACTTTTTGGCGACCTTCTCCGATTTTGATGATTTTTACACAGTTGGTAGAGCTGTAAGCCAATAGTAACCACGCCCAAATTTATTGCAAAATTCCGACTATTTATCGAGTCATCGATAACTGAATATCGAGTTTTTGATTTTTAGACTATTTTTTGATAAACCATATCTTCTAAACACATAAAGATATTAACACGATTTTTTTTTACCATGACAGAAAAAATATTAAAAATATTAAAAAATCTGTCTAAATTCGTGTTAATATCTTTATGTGTTTAGACGATATGGCTTATCAAAAAATAGTCTTAAAATGAAAAACTTGATATTCAGTTATCGATAACTCGAAAATAATCTGAATTTTGCAATAAAATTGGGCGTGGTTACTTTGTGTAAAAATCATCGAAATCGGAGAAGGTCGCCAAAAAGTGGCCCGCTTCACTTATTTTCGCCGATACATTTTACGAAAAAACAATGCTATTGCTGGATCATGGATCAGAGAAATGGTGCAGCAGTGCGCGAACTGAGTTACAAAAAAAAATAAACTTCTCAGAATAAATAGGATCTTATATGGCAAATATTGAAGAACTTCTTTTTCTTAGTATTAATTATTCAAGTTACACTTCATTATATTTTTTTAATTTAATCTTTTAAATTGTAAGTTGTAAAGATGGAATATCTAAACTCGACTGTGTAAAGCTAGCGTGAAGCAATTTTTTTTTTTTCATTTAGTACTCCTCCAAGGAGCTTAGGGCCTCACAAGAACTTTCCACCGGATTCTGAGGCAGTTTGCTTTGCTGTGTACCAGCTGATTTTGTGATGGGACAACTCGTTTTGTATTATACGACACCAGGTTGCCTTTTGTCTTCCCACTCGTCTGCTTTCTTGGGAGTTCCATTTCAAAGACATCCTGATGATGCTGCTTAGGTATTTTCTAAGAGCATGGCCGATCCAACGCCACTTGCGTATTCTTATCTGAGTGTAGATATGAACTTGACTAGTATAATAGTTCCGCGTTTGCTATCCTGTTGGGTCAGAATATCCCGCATATAATTCTAAGGCATTTGTTGACGAATGATTGTAGTTTTGATATCATTCTCTGCGGGTCCAGCCACGTCTTTCTGACGTACAACAAGATCGATTTGACCCTCGCATTGAAGATCCTCAGATTTGTTCTTCTACTTATTTGCTGGTTTCTCCATATGCGGAATAAGCGTCCAAACGCTGATCGCGCTTTGCTTAGATCATTCTTTATATCCTCATGCACCCACCCACTGGTGGAAATTGTGGTGCCAAGGTATGAGAAACGCATCGCTTTAGTTTTGGATGCGTTTATCGAGAGTCCAACTTTGCTGGCAAGGATCTCGAGATCATTCACTATGGCTTGTATATCTTGGGTGAGACTCCACGTAATCCCACGCCTAGACCTGCACACCTCTCTCATAACCTAGTCAACTACTATATTGAATAGTAGCGGTGATAGGGGGCATCCTTGCCTTACACCAGTGTTTGTACCGTCAAGTCCGCATCATCGCTTTCCTAGCCAATGCCCGCCATATCGCTGCTCTGTCTACTGAATCGAAGGCCTTCTTGAAGTCGATGAACAAGAAGTACAGTGGTGTGCGCCACTTCACAGCTTGTTCGGTTATTATGCGTAGTGTGTTAGTCTGGTCTACGCAAGCAACTCCTGCGTGGTCTAAAACCTGTTCATCGCGAATTGTTGGCTCTATTTTTTCTTGAAGGCGATCGTTCAGTAAAGTTTCTTGTATTTTGTAACTAGTGTTTACCAGCTTTATTCTTCGCCAATTTTTGTAGTCAGTAAGGCCCCTTTCTTGAGTGCCTTGATGATTATTCCTGCTTTCCTGAGACCTTTTTAAGCATGTGTTGAATACTATTAAAGCTCCAATAATGACTGATTAATGGTTTTGGTGAGGCTTCTTGACGGCAGGGATATTAATTCGATTATTGACGGACAGGTATCGATTTCATTCGCAATTTTGACCATCTTGTTAGAAAAACTGTGGGGCTTTTCTCGTCATAATTTTTTACACAAACTTATTATCCAGTATACCTAATAATATACTCTTGTACCCAATGAATAGGGTATAAAAATGAAGCAACATTCGCCAAAATGCAGCGAACTGCAAGACATATAACATCACGGCTATTTTCTCTTTATTTAGCTGAACCTAGTGTCTACTGCCTCGACTCGACTGGATGTTATTTTGGTTTTTTTTTTGCTTCTGGATGCACTCAACACCGACGGTGCTGCTCTTAACAAATATAAACTAAAATGGCCCTATATGCTGAGATAATAAAAATTTTTGCGGGAACAGCAGAGAGCCCGAATCATAATCCTTGTGTGTCGGCTGGTCATATTCTTTTAGTTGTTGTTCGTGTATCTTTGAAGTCCACTCCGAGTAGCTCGTCTGGGTCATAACCTCTACTTAGTGCTGTCACTTTTACAATGTGGAAGTCACTTGAATAATAGCTCCCAGCTACTTTGGCTATGTGAGCCATATACGCTGGGCGAATGTTTGCCTCGGCATAGACTGTCAAATGGGTCAATGGGAATGTTTTTAGCCGTTTGAGTAGAAGAAAAGTCGAAGCACAGCAGTACTCATATTCATTTTTTATACTCTGTACTTAAAGTTAAAAGGTATATTAAATTTGTGAAAATCGAACTACATGAGGCATAGATAAAGTTACCTATAGTATGATAAGGTTAGAAATCTATATTGACGTAAAAATTAATTTATTTATGAACATATCGAAACCAAATTTGGCGTTCGAAAGCTTTTGAAAGTTTTCAAGCATTCAGGCAAATTTTATCAATCAGAGAGTGCTAAGAAACTACAATTTTTCTAGCAGAAAACTTTAAACTTGATAAATATATACGCTATCGATACATATATTTCTGTTTTCTTAATCTTCTCTTCCAATAAATTTAATTTTAAATTTGACACATGTATGTTGCCTCAGGAACTTTGCCCTTAAAACATTCTACATTTTAAGTATGTTTTCTGATTTCGCTCTCGATTCACATCAAAAAGAACAAATTTTTCTTATAAATGGTTTTTGGTAAAACAAAAACTAAATTTTTTAATTGTTGATTTTGTGCACGGCATAACAAGAGTTTATAGCAAAGTTCTAAAATCCCCATACTAAGGTATAGAAAAAGTTTTATATTTTTGCAAGGAAAATATTTTAAAGCATTTCACTATCTTGATCCGCCTCATTTATTTTTTGGACTTAATGGCTCAGCAACACCGTCTCACGGAAAAGAATTTTGGAGTTTATTCTATTATGTAAATATATTTATAAATGAGAAAGCAAATATCTTTAATATTTACGATCCCAATGCGATGCACAATAAATTCGATTATGGAATATTTATATTTACGATGGAAAATATATCGTCAATATAGTGCTTCTTACCCGAAAATAAATTCATCGTGAAAAAAAAATTCCGGAATTTCTAAATAAAACGCAAAATAGTTAATCTTCTTCAATATTTATTTTGCTCATTCAAAATATTCTCCTTCTAAAGCAATTCAAACTTAAACAAATTTTATTAAAGACGATTATTGCCAAAAACAACCGAACCGAAGAATATCCTAAAAAAAAATTTATTTCCAAAACTTTTTGAGAAGAAGCCACTAAAATGGGTATAATTTCCTTTTGACACGTTGAAGTTAAACTTCACGATATCTGCAAACACACACCAAAAAGCACAAAAAATATTTTCCACAAACTACATGTCGAAATCACTCAGCATCATTAAAATTGTTTAAATTTAAAGAAGTACATATAAGTCGTACTGTTAAAATAATTTTGCTAATGAACTTATTTCGCATTTCGAATTCAAATCCAGTTTTAAATTGGCTTATTACAATCAACTGCCACTAAACAATCGATGGAGATTGCGAACGAATGCGCTAATTGTAAGTAAAATAAAAGTATGGCAACAAGGATGGAAGGGGAACTGCCGAAATGCCCTGAAAATAGGGCAACCCCAGCAGCTGGAGGAGTGCAGTCATTACTTAGCTAACGTTTGTACCAGATTTTTCGATTTTTGTGAAAAGAGTTCAATTAAATTGTACATTGGTATTAGTTTAAGTATTGTTTTTCGAATTAGAGAGACATCGAGAGCAATTGATGGGCAACTATTGCTGCAGTTTTTGGTGAGCAGGGCGAGCATCTAATTGACTTGGTTTGGGACATGGTCACGAAGCCCGAAGAGATAAAAGAGATGCCATTGACTTCTTATTATGGCCGACTGGGCCACTAACTGGGCGAGGGTAATATGGCTTCCTGACTTGAGTCTTGGACATTACTACTTCATATTACTGCACATGTCTGTTGTCTGGATAGCGTGGTGTTTGTAATAACTCACGTCTTTTGACACAGATTAAGCCAGCATAAAAGACAATGCCTGCTTGGGCTAGCGACACGCTGTGTCTGATCAAGGTGGCAGTGGGCTGGCGACCATGAACGCAAACGACTACGACAAAAGCAAACTTAGCCAAAGGATTCCAAAAGGATTTTATGACCCTTGCATTGAAGCGTGTGCTTGAATGTATGTCTTTGCATGTGCATGTGCATGTGTATGTGTGTGTGTGTGAGAGTGTGGGCGCTTGTGTAAATGTTATCCTTTATTGTTTGCCAGGCTTTGCTGCCAAGTTATGCAGGCAGCCAGCTGCAGGCGACTGCACATGTCAGCCAGCGAAGCTCCAATCCCCATCCATCGGTCGCATTGGCTTACTCTGCTTTCCATTGTAGTTGACATATTCTATTGTGCTGCCATAGTCGCTATGTCGAGTTTTTCGGTTATACCCTTCACCCCCTTGCACTATGACGACAACGACTGCCGGAACAAGCGTTAGAGATGTACGTTACTGAGTTAAAGTATCGAATCGAGAATAATGTTCTTAAAACTCAACTAAATATGCACTGCAGCTTCAATTAGGAAAATTATAATATTTCATCAATCAGGCGGTTTCAACCGGCACTTGACTTACAGCTCTATAGCTCTATATACTGCTGAAATTAGTACACAAATCTGTAATGAACGTGCATTAGTACCTATGTATATAAACCAGAAATAATTAATTTTCTTTGATTTGTTAATGTGAGGACATGAAACATTAATTTCTCCTATAATTTAAAGTATACTTTCGAAACCCAATAGCTGCGATAAGTGATATAGTGACGTTAATTTTTCCTGTGGGGACGTATATGTTAAGCTTCAGCTTGGCATCGATGCCAAGAATTTATAGTAATTTTTCGGAGGCGCTTTGATAAATTCCGTCAGAATTTACGGCAATTTTTGTTTTAAATCTTAGTAATTTTTTTCAGATGAGAATTTAAAGGAAGAATTTATTTGATGTTTCGGTTTGGCCCGTCATTCTCTCTCTCTTTTCCGTATAGAAATTTTACAATTGCTTGTGTATAACTCAAATTGGAGTCGCATCATTGAGATATAAACAAAGACTGCGTCTGTGAAATCGGAGAATTCTGAAAAACATGATAAATAAACAAAACCAACAGGACGTTGACAATTCGGTATATCCTCAAGATTCATTACTTGACACTACTTACGACGCGTCGGTCGCTATCGTCAAAAGCCATTCGATTGAAAAACTCTACAAGATATTCGCTCTCAGCCCAACCAGGTGGAAAGTTCTAATTGAAACTGGGAAACTATCTCTTCATGCAATATCTATGACTAGATGGAGTGCTAGGATTGACGCTGTTCGCCTATTGGTTAACAACTATCAAGGTATTGTCGCTTCTCTAGTAAGAGTTCTTGAAATGGATTTGTTACCAGAAATTCAGGTAAACGTTGCTACTTCGCTCAAGTGGCTTCAGTCTTTCGACTTCATCCTTTTGACAACCATTTGGTACAAATTTTTGCAATGCCTCGACATCACAAACAAAATTCTTCAAAATCCAAAATCTTCGATGGAACAAGCAGCTCGCAGTGTTGATCAACTTTTGACTGACGTTCGTCGCTCGAGAGATTCTTGGACAGCAATTGTGACAAAATCTCAACTTGTTGCAACAAATTTAAAGGTCACACCTGAGCTCAGAGAAAGCCAAAAGCGCGTTTGAAAGAAAAAACGATTTCATGATGAAGAATCGGCACAGAGCATGTATTTGGGAGCCCTGGGGAACGCTTTTAAGTTTAAGTCTTCTTCCCACCAGTGGATCTCTTGTTGCATTCTAGGATATCAGAATTGTCGAAGCTCTTCACATCTATTATTAAGCCACAGGGTATGTGAGTAATCTCGAATACGCTGCACATGAATATGAAAATGCCAGAGCTGATTTTCAAGAGCCATCTATCACTGCAGCAAGTGCATTGAAAAACGCATACACGAATGATTTTGTTGAGAGTGATCTGCGAGACGAAATCGATTTGTTGCATAGGATTCGCAAAGTAATGAAATGGCATACCAATTCTGCCTTGGAGCTACTGAACCTCATGCCTGCGTGTGGGTATGAGAATGTTTTGCCACAAATATGTATCGCATTGAGACTTTTATTTGTTTTGCCACCATCTTTTGCTTCCGGAGAAAGAGCCTTCAGCAAGCTTTCTCTAATCAAAAATAAATTGAGATCCACCATGTGCGAGGACAGGTTAAATTATCAGTATTGAGCACGAAAATGCGAGTTCTATCTGTTTTGAGAAGATTATTGAAGAGTTCAGTGCACGATAGGCAAGGAAGCGCCTGCATTAAATTGTTGTAAGATTTATCAGCAGGTATATTGTTAATTCAATCTTTTAAAATATAAAATTCATGTCACGATAACTCTATAGTGACATTAAAAAATGTATTATTATAAACAATAATAAATTGATATTTTCGTTTTATTCCTATTTCATTTATAATCCATTTATATGCGAATTTGAAAGAAAAGGCCCCACAATATTCTGTCCCGGGCGCCCTTCAGCCTCTGTGAATCTCTGAGAAAAGGACTCATAATTCCTAATCGATGAAGCGTGTTTTCTCCCACACCCTTCAACATATCAACTTGAAGATACTTAAAAAATCCTGTTTTAAAAGAAAAAAATGTGAAATGGCTTTCTTGACTTATAACTTTAGATTTTCATTAAAATCGGTACAAATGCACGTGGCATGCTGGCGAAACATATTGCGAGAAGGATTTGGAGAGCAATTCATCTGACTTTTTGGGCATGTGAGCCACCTTGATTGTGCGATTTGACACCGCTCTATTATGTTTTGTGGGGATTGCCGCCTTGGAAGACATCATAACGGCTGTTATTCGTGAGGTACATACCTGTAGGCTGATACCTACAGTAGCGGACAAAAATATACGGAAACGTGATTTGCGCTTGTAAATGCGAACTTTGAAGCGTCATGGGCGCCGCATAAAAGTTTCGATCGACTTGAATTTTTTTAGTTGTAATCGTGTGTTATTTAAATTTTAATAAGTAATAAGTTTTATGATCTCAAATCTGTCTGGGAAGTGAAAAAAAATTAATAGTGAAAATGTCTCAAATGACTGATTTGCATAAAGGAGCCATACTGGCTCTGCGGTCTAAAGTTGGATTCAACAAATCTTCGATAGGTCAATTTTTTAATAATTATGAAGAATCCGGCAGCCTTAAGAGAAAACCTGGCGCATGGAGGAAGAAAAATACGACCGGCAAGGAAAATAGAGTATGGAAAATCGGTTCAAAACCGCAGAAGACTTAAGGACCGAATTTGTCCAGTCTGCAGGAGTCAACACTAGCACAAGGACTGTGCGAAGACGCTTCGTGAAGGAAGGACTTAATGCTCGCCGACCAGCAAAAAAACCGGTCTTAACCTTAAAACTGCGTCAAAAAATGCTACAATGAGCTAAAATCCGCGAGTCTTGGACCTTAAATGATTGGAGAAACGTCATATTTTCTGATGAAACCAAAATAAACCTTTTTGGTTCAGATGGGATGACGTACGTACGCCATAAAGTTGGAGACCGGTTTAACAACGAGTGCCTAAGACGAAATGTAAGGCAAGGGGGATCCCGTATGGTCTGGGATTGTTTTTCCTACTATGGAGTTGGTGATCTGGCCCTCGTTGATGGAACTGTAAACGCAGAAAAGTATCTACGAATTTTGGACAAACATCTTATACCATCAATTGAGGAGCACCTTTCGTACATATACCTTCACCTTTTATACATATTCATGTAGATTTAAGAAGAAACTCTGCAATATTTTGTAAATTTCAGTAGTTTAAGTGTAGTTCATAAGAACTTGTTAAAAAATTAATATAAAACAGATCAAATTTTCCATCACATATAATATTATTATACCTAAGCATAGTATAATAGTTAGTATAGTAATAGTAAATTTTAATAATTTTAAGTCTTACCTTGAATCAAAAAATTAAGGACTTATTAATTTTCATATTCCGAATGAAAGTAGTATTTTTTAAGTACATGGAGCAATCGTAAGACAAAATTTAGGCGATTGACTATGTTAGGCATACATACATATATGTAAATATCGAATGTATCGAGAGTCAAAATATCGGCAACGAACGCACATCCCCAATAAGCGATGCAATGAGTTTGAATTCGCTGTTTCAGCTCATGTTCAGTTTCCTGATTCATCTTCGCTGCCCATATCGTTCTGTGCATCTTGCAGTAGCCTTTGTCTGTGCATCTCATAAAACTCTTTTTATTATTTTAATAAATACGTATATAAAGTTAATTTATGTAAAACTTCTCATAGCCGCCGTCCCCGACGTTGCCTCATTCCACATCTGGAAAACTCTTTCAGCCAGAATTGCCTTCTGGCCGCTACGCTCCTTTGCCTTTTAGCTGCTGCAGTTGTCTTTTGTTTATCTTTTTTGTTGTTTTGCCATTTTAAGTGTATGTGTGGGTGTATGTGTGTGTGTGTGTGTGTGTCTGTGCATGTTATGTGTAGTGTTTGTTATTAATTAAATAGATGAATGTGTCTTGGTTTTTATGGTTGTTCCTGCTGCCGACTGTTTTGCTCTTGTTGGTAATGTAAACAGTAGAGCACAATAAATAAAATTGAGTTGAATGACTTGCATGCTTTTGATAAACAACCATACATACACGTATGTATGTATACATAGATACACACACACACACACATACACACATTTGCAGACATTCTTAGTCAGTCAGTCAGTCACTCACATAGAGATTAGTTCAGTTGGAAGTACAAAGACACTCACTCGTTGGATTGTTTTTAGCAATATGTCAAGGCAATTTAAACTGCAGTTTGCAGTTGCATGGACAACTATTTGTTTGGTTCTTATACAGCGCTAGAATCCTTACAGCAGGCTTACAGTACTGCGTATGCACAATTTATTTCAAGGAATTTATGGGACATTACAAATGATACTCTTTCGCCTTTTTTTTTTGTTTTTTTGGCTTCGGACATTTTTTAGCAGATATAATCTAAATCTTAAAACAAAGTTTTCAATTTAATAGGATGTTTGTGTTTTGTTGTCTTTAAAATACTGTTAACATTAAGCAGCGCAAAATGCTGCGGAAATTTTTGTGAAAATTGGTGTTCCAGATGCTTGCATTAGCCTTCTTGGTTCACTCGGAAATTGCCACATTTAAAAATTTGAAATCCGGATTTTTGAAGAAAATAATTTAAAACGACCAGTGGCGTAGCGAGAGCGTTAAATGTGGGGGGTGATGAGCCTCGATTCAACAAATTACCGACTGCATAAATAGTAATTGAGTAAAAGTGATTAGTTAAGAATATTAATAAATTATCAAAAATCTTAATATATATTACAGTAGGGTTTTATTGTAACAAGAAAAAAAATACAATATTGGATTAATAATGACATTGCTTAGTTACTAGTAAGAAAGGGTATAATCACAGCAAAGTATTACAGAAATAATTTAGCAGATGAGAGATCATAATACGATGTGTTAATAATTGATAAACTTCTTTTTTAATGCTTTCTAGTGCTTAATATTTTGTAAAATAATGCAACTTTTACTCTGCGGTTTTTCAATACCGACCATTTTTCAACGACTTCGCGCAGGTTGATTTCGTCAACCTTATCTTTCGAAGAATAAAGTAACATCAACTCATTTAAGCGATCATCGCCCCATTGTTGTTTTCAGATAATTGAGAACTAATTTTTGCTTACTAAATGAGCGTTCACAAGAAGCTGATGAAACTGGACCGATGAGAATGAAACAAACAAGTTTGTGCGCCAAGGGAATCAAATTTCGCAATCTAAACACTACTTTACAAATATACCCAAAATTCGTACATCCTGCACATGATTCGAAAAGAATTTCCAGCTCAACGGGAAAGCATTCTGGTTCTTCATTGAAAAATCCTGGCTCTAATTGCAAAATAGATTCAATTAGTTCGATTGTGACATTGCTCTTCTCAAATGGAAATTGGAATAGTTTCTGAATAGGCATGAACATTAGAAAAATTTCTTCCATATTGGCCATATTCCACAATAAGACATAAAATCAAAATGGAAAGCTGTTTCAGGATTATCAGATATATTTTTCTTGCTACTATTTTATGTCGGTTCAGGTACCTATTGTTGGAAAGATTTTTCCGATTCAATTATTAGCATTTGCTCAATTTTTAATTGTTGCAGTTTTTATGGAGCAGTCCCTTTGATACTGATTGTTTTTTGTAAGAAACATATAGAAATGTTATGTGTAATAGATTCTATTATATTGATATTTTAAAAAATCCTATGGCGGTTTTTGTCCGTCGAAGATTATTTAGAGTCATGATCGGCTCTACTCAAACTTTGATAGACAAATACCTTTATAAAATTATCAATAATATTAATAAGATACATCGTACATTAAACTTCTATATCTTTCTCCCAAAAACAATCAGTGTCTGAATAGACTGCTCGATGAAAACCACAACAAGCAAAATGAAACGTGAGAGCAACACGTAACGTCGTCCATGTAACAATGTGTACCGATTTTTTTGTTACATGACGTTGCATCGTGTTGCTCTATTGGTTCACCCTATGCTCCACAAATTACAAGTCGATTAATTTTCCAAAATCCCTGCAGAAAAAAATCGAATTTTTCTATTTGCACGAAAGTGTGGCTGTAGACTTTTAGTTGTGAGTATGGCAAATCGAACAGGAAACGACTGAACACTAAAACCACCTTAAGTTGTCAATAGTTATTATTTGATTTTATTTTAAATAAGTCGTGATCTTCGAGTCGGCATTTTTATTTCTATTGCCTCGGGTAATTTTACTAACTGTCGACTTATACATAAATAATTTACTGCAAAAACTTAAAAAGAAATTGAGGACGTTGTATTACAACTTCTAAGTTACATTGAATGCAATCTAGAAATTTTCAGGATTTCCAAATACATTTCAAATAACCGACTGCTGGATGTTTGGGGGGTGTCCCACCCACTTTTTTTATAACTTCATTGGTCGTTTATTTTAATAAAGACTACTCTAAGCTGGTGCCACCGCGTCGCTCCTATTGCTATGCCGCTTGTTGAAGCCAAACAACTCAATCCAATATAATTTAAGTTAAAATAATGCAATATGTAATAATTTAATATGTATAAGCAAAGAGTATGGAACTATAGAACTAGTTCTATATTCTTTGGTATAAGTCAAAATCTGTTAAACACCTAAACATTAATACTAAGCTAAACATAAATACTCAACCATCTACATGTAAAATGACATAGAATATTCTCTTAAGCAAGCATACAAACTGTTAGTAACATAAGCTTGTAAAAGCTCAATGCAAGCCGTCATTAAGTTCTCTTTCAAATTGCACTTACAAACATACGGCCACTGCAACAAGCAATACAATCAAATACACTGAACACATATTTAAAACTTAAAGCTAAATATTTTAATTATTGGAAAAACTATCAAATTTTGCCCGAACTTGACTACTTCCGCGAAAGCAGGGAACACCGCTGCTGCACAGGTCGGTGCATGTGCCGCTATCGGTGCATCGGATTTTACGGGACAGTTTTTATTTGGCCTGCCCCACTCTTTGATTCCAGAATACGCTGACATGACATTATTAACTTCTGGAGTAGCCTCTACTGACGAAGGTATATCTGACTCATTTGCCAGTTTTTTGTTAAATCTGCTGACTCTTCAAATTCTTACTCTTCTACTTTTTATCGTTTAATTATTTACACTTGCACTTGCGATTCACGTACTTATGCTGGAGCTATTTAATTTGTCACCTGACTCGCCTGGCTCATCCACAGCATCACTGTAAGTCGATCAATTCTCTTTGCAAAGACTTAATGGATTTCCAAATAAACTCCAAATAGATGTCATTAATACTGACATAAGTAAGGCTTTGACTCTGTTAATCGCAAGATCCTTTTCTCAATTGGATTTCTCCTTACCTCAAAAAGTTATGGTAAGGATCCATGTATCGTCTGGCGTTCTGCAACAAACTGGTCCAAAAAATAAAAAGATCCGTATACGACTAAGGCTCTTTATTATGCTCACGTCCGCCCAAGACTTGCACCGGCTACCCTCAATACAAAATCATCAAGCTCGTATTTAATCTGAGCAGAAACCATTTCCAGTTTATACTGGGAGACCAATATCCGTTTGGTTAATATAAATAATATTATAAGCTAATTAATTAATTAAAATAAATTTATATTAGTTACTTTTGTTGTATGTAATTTAATCTATATAAATAAAAATGAATTTCAGTTCGTTAGTCTCGCTAAAACTCGAGAACGGCTGAACCGATTTAGCTAAATGTTCGTGGAAGTCCATGGAAGGTTTAAACGATGAGAAAATATAACAAAATTGCGAGGAAAATGCTAGAAACGACAATTTTCCAATACAGTCACTAAAAGTATGCAGCACTTTTTTAATTTTAAGATGCGAAATTAATGTAGCATACTTTTAGTTGCTAATTTAAAGAAGCTTTCTGCATTTGATGTATTTCTGTTCGCATGGTATTGTCAGCTGCTTGCAAGACCCTTTTCAATAGAAAAATTTCAAAAAATCTTTTTTAGTTGTTTTCAGATTTATGCATCGGTCGACAAAATATACATACAATTTTTTTGATCGTTTGTATTGAATATTCAAGATTTCATGTTAAATTATTATTTTAAGTTCGGTTTTATATTTTCCAGAAATTAATAATTTTTTTTTTAATCCAAAAGTTCAAAACTAATTCTGGCAATTTTTCATACCGCTAAGTGATATGGGTTGCCACCCCCAACATTTTTTTTAAATTTAGGTTGGCATTGTGCACATTGTAAGATTAACTTATTGTTAATATTGTTTTTGTCGCAATGAAACACATAAAAATTATAAACGTTATAAATTTTATTTAATTGAGGCACACAAAATTTCGTGAGAATCGGTCCAGCTGTTTCGGAGGAGTATGGTAACTAACATTGTGACACGAGAATTTTATATATAAGAAGAAACTTATGTTTTACGTGTTATGGATGTTCTCATGAACGCGTCCATAAATTTAAAATCTGATTTTTGCGTGTGTTAGAGGTTATTATTACGGAGGCTTTAAGCATATTGTGATTTGTTGTGTATTGGGTCGTGAGATATACGCATTTTTGTTAATATCGTGAATATAGCATAGGAGAAAATTGATTAACACCGGGTACTGGACATTAAGTGCAGGCAGAAGCGTAGTCGAGATTCGAGCTCTCTTAAGAATACTTAAGTTCGTCCATACGGCTTTTTAGAGAGTCATGAAGGTCAACTAAATCAAAAATCTTATAATTGTCTATATTTAAGAGTAATCAAAAAGTTTGGGCAGGACAACGTCTGCAGGGCTCACTACCAAATAACCAAAAATATTTTCATGCATACATTCAAAATAATGAGATTCGAAAGTTATTTGATTCATATATTAACTTATAAACGGTCTATATGGATTTTCTAACTTGAGCCAAATAGACTTTTTTATTTGATCTAAATTTAAACCAGCGATGGACATTTAGAAGGCGCGTGTTCAAAAGAGCTTTCACTGGAACGAGTTGTAAGCTTTGTATACCAAACATTAAAGAAGTATTGTTCCAACAAAGCTCATATAAGCTACAAATTCCATTCTTAATTCTGCGCAATTCCGGCAAAGACATCGTGAGACCAGTCTTGATCCTCATCATTGGAAAAGTTAATCTTAATAAAAATATCTCTTATATTTTTGTAGAAAATGTGGCTTTAAAAATATAAAATCATTAAAAACAGCATTAAACTGATTTTATGTCTGGTATACCAATTAGTGTAACTCCTATTCCCATTAGTCCATGTGAGACATGGTACAGGCGATGGTTTTCCAACAACTTTGCCAAATACGTTTCCAACAAGACAGAAAACCAATTTTGATAAACAAAAGATCTCATTTTCAATGTGCTTTGTTACGAAACGGGCGATATAAACGTAACAGATGAGAATGCAAACGGCACATTTTTGACATTTGAAAAACCAACAAGGCTAAAAAACATACATATAAAGTATATATATATATAAAGTATATATTTATGTACATGGTGAAAAGTTTTTGTTAAACCTGCCCTTGCTGACTCTGTCGATGTCGCACGATGGTCAAAAGAGCAGATTCATGAGAATATTATTTTATTATAGGCTAGCGGAGCTCTCTTAAATCATAAAACGTTCACATGATTTTATTTAATAACCCTAATTAATGGATCTCAAATTAGTTTAAAGATTATGAGACTGCAATTCTGGCTGGAACAAGGTTTTTGTTATAGCTTAAAGGATCACATAAAAAAGTGGTGTAAACATGTGACAGAGGCACCCCTTATCCTGAATCCGAGGTTCAAAAAACTTTTTCAATCCATGAGAGATGCCTCTGTCATCTGTTAAGTTTACACCACTTTTTATTGTTTAACTTTTTGGATTGTTATTTATTATTTCTTTGCTTATTTTTCTATGAAATGTAATTAATTTTGAAATGTATATTATGATAACTATATAGTTATCATCATTTGGATTGTTTGTTAACTCAATTTTATAATTTGAAGCAATCCAACAGATAGCCCACTCTGAATTAATTTAAGCATTTAAAACATTAGCCTACGTATGGAAATATCGAAACATCGATGTATCGAAGTTAACAATACCGAAAACAGCGATGTTGGCTAACAATTAAAAGAATTAAAAATGGCAAGTTGAAGAATAAAATCTATACTTATTAAAGCAATTTTAAAGCTAGGGATGAAATCAGATTTTCATTATTTTATTTCTGCAATCTAAAATTTATTTTTTTTCGAATAAAATTTAAATTTAAAATTTTGAATCAAAAATGTATAGACATAGCGTAAAATTTACATAAATTAAAGGTCTAGGTAAAATGGCTTGGGAATAAAAACTTAAAGCACGTCTGCTAAAAGAAATCCAATGTAAAAAGATAATGCACTATAAAATCGGGAGCGTTCGACTTGGGATTCCATTTAGCACCACATTGAAATCAACTCTGGTATATTGCCTTAGAACCCTTAAGCATATTTATTTGCAAAATTTAGCTACGACATCTTTATAAACAATAGAAATAAAGCAATCCTTTCACCAAACACGTTTTTGACCGATCGGCCCTTTGTGGGCTATATGATATAGTCAGCCACAGCGCTGGGGAATTCTAAAAAAAACTATGTATCCATACTAGTTATAGTTTTATATTCTTTGATGACATATTCGTCTGATTTAGATAATTTTGGCACAATGCTGTGAAATCTAAAAAAACTTTCGTATTTATCTTTATTCTTTTTATTGGGTTCAGTCAGATCAACCACAAGTAAAAATAGGCAAATCACTTAATTCACCCAATAAATATTTGAAAGGTGACGTCTTTCATTTTGTTTTTGTAAGAGTCAAATTTTCAATCCTCAACTTAACACAAAGTGTGAATAGCTAGCTCATTAGTTATTTCATTAAGCAAGGAATTTATCGTCTTCTCTCTGTAAAATACCATGCACCATAAGAAATCACCACCCAAATTGAATAAATTAAAAAAGGAAATCTAATTTAAAAGCCATGAAATAATCGCTCGTTTAAAATTATGTCTAATGTCTGAGTTATCGACACACATTATTTTAATACAAAAAGAAGGGATTGTATTATATATGTATATTATAAGAGCGCCAGCAAAGTTTGCAATGCGAGCCAAAGGTCCCTCCCTCTAAATATACCTATGTGCTATTTTAAGATTTTCAAAAACGATCAATTTGAAACTTAGCCCAGTTATACACTCGGTTATATTTATTTTTTGTCAACTTTTAGTACATATGTAGATGTTTTTGTCCACTGTGCGCCGTAGCTGTCGTCATCGGTAGAAGTCAAAGTTACGTTCGGCGGGTAGCCATGCAAAACTTTTAGTGGCAGACAAACCGAAAGAACAAAATAAAAATAAAATCAGCCATTGAAAAATATGTGTATGTAGCATATAACCAACCATTCCTGCGCAATTCAGTCCAGACCGGGCAAGGCCACACCAGGTCGAGTTAGATCAGGTTGGATGGGTGGGTACCAGTAGTACATACGAGACAGCAATGTAACAACAAAAATTTTTGTTTCGAAATTGGCTTATTTGGAATTTTTATATGCTGGCCTTGCCCTACACACACACACCACACACACACACACACACACCACACATCTAAAAGATACTGCAATGTATAAAGCGGAAGATCCTTTGCCTTTGTTTTGTAATTGTTTTGAAAAATTGAAACGATGGGCGCACTTGGTGGCAAAAGTTAACGTCATTGTTGTCACCATCAAACCCACCAACCCAACTGTCACAGCTACTACTACTAGGGCAGGCTGAAAAGTTGTACTGTATTATCTTTGTACCACAACAATCAGGACTGAAAAAGCGAATGATTTGACCAAGACCGTCTTGTGTTTAGTTTGTTTTATATTCGCAGCGGTTAGGAACTTCGCAGGTTCTAATAAAAAATAAAAAACGGCCCTACTTAAAACACCCTATACACAAGTAGGTAATGAAGGAGAAGGTATTTCTTGGGGATACAGTCAGTAAAAGCACTGACCTTCAGCATAAGCTAACCTATTCAGCAAAGAAAAATTTTGGCTTCAACGTATGGTCAAAAACTCAAGCTCCTCAAAATCGAATGACAATTGAAGAAACAAAGGAAAGTGAAGCACACATGGTTCGAGGCCCCCTAACTTTTTAATATAATTATTTTAATTGTTAATAATAAATAAAACATGAGAGTTATAGTTTAAGTTATAATAAATGACATAAAATACTAAAAAGGTTCATGCTTCACTAAGTTTCCGGAACCAGACATATGTAACTCACTTTAGCTCCAATCGTTGGCAACGAGTGACGCAGATGCAACAAGCCTTCTGGAAGAATTGGACCACTGATTACTTGTCTCAGCTTTAAGAACGAGGCAAGTGGCGATCTGGAAAACCAAACCTCCAAATAAGGAGTTTGGCGCCTCTGAAGGATGACAACTTACCTTGCCTAAAGTGGCAGCTTGGTTGCACCGAAGAAGTCATTCCATTCTGAACCCTTACTCTTCCAACGGGGGGAATATTTTCGGAGCAGAACTAAAACGCGTAATATAAATGTAAATTCTCGTTCACTTCTGTAACTACGATCGCCGTGGAATAAACGTTTTAAGCAAAGGCGCATCGTTTGTTTAATTCTCGCTTTATTTCCCTCAAATGGTGGGCAACGTGTCTCTCTGCAAAGCATTTGAGGAGAGACATTTCTTTGCTCAGCCGCTTACTTTTCAGCCTTCCCTTGCATAACTGTGGATGCACTGTACAAGGACGATATTAGCGGCAACTGTTTTGAGTGCTCCTTCCTCCCGTTGTTATCGTCCTTACCGCATACCCTTGGCCAGTAGGGTCGGGACGCTCGCCAGCGAGCTTTTTCAAGTGGCATTCGAGTGGCAGCCATTGTGCACATTATAAGAGAACTTTGTGTCGCAAAATGCAAATATTTGAAAGGTAATTGAATTTGAACTTTCCACTCGTCGACATCGTAGTGCAGAGTTTTTCTCATTTTTATCACTTTTTCTCGTTGATTTTCGCATTTTTTTTTGTTTTGTTTTTTATTTTTTTGTTATAATAGTAGTTGGTAATGTTGTTGTTATTATTATTATTTGGCTTGTTGTTTGACCGCTTTACCGTCGCGTCGACTCGTTAGGTTGGATGCACAGCCCCCACTTAAAAGTCTGCCCTAACTGGCCATTTAAGCATACGAATATTCAGCACTTCAAATATTTGCAAATCGGCTTACATGTTGTATTTATTTGAGCTTCAGAGTCAACATTTGAATTATAGAAGCTTTTTCCTGATATGAGGTAGAGGCCGAAAATTATTGTAGGATATTTTCATGATTCAGTCAACGGAGAGGTGGCCATCAAGTTTAAAGGCATCAAATAATACGTCTGCAAATTATGCAACATTCTATTGTTGCCAACAATAAATTGTTTTCAGAATAATCAATTATTTATTTATGATAAATAAAGTTTAATTTATAAATTTTAGCTGCCTATTAAGCTTTCAACGTGTAATTCCGATATTTGTAATAGTTTCCAAAAAGGCATGATTATTATTAAAGTCTATTGATTAGTTTATATTCGCATTAGACTTTAAGTTTTAACTAACTTAGCCACACACCCCTCCCTCTTCACACCCTGACACTCGGTGTAGAACAATTGTGCATTTAAGCTCTGCAAGTTACAGCAGCACCAGAAATAAATATGAACAATAAATTTCAATTTTCATACACGTTTAAGCAGTTACAAAGCAATACCAAGTGCGGCGGGGGAGCTTGCAACCCGCATGTTGCAGGAGAACGCAAAACAAAAAAAAAAAACAACTAAAGCAACAAAACAACAACAAGCGACTCTCGACAACTTCAACTACTGTTGTGGGGATGGTAGAGGCAAGTGCAATAACAACAACTCGGAAAATCGTAGAAACATGTTAAAGAATTAAATACAACATAGAAAGAAAAGCGTCCCTCGCACTCCCCTAAACCTTCTAGTACACCATTATGCGCAAAACCAAACTTAATTAGCGCAACAACAACAACAACAAAAACTCCAACAAAAATACGAACAAATACAAAACTGCGGCTAATTGATGATGGAAAGAGAGAGAGATCTAGGGGTGGAACGTTGGCAAACCCCTAGCACAATGAAGGCTTGCAGCAAGCACAATCATTTGTTGTTGTACTCGTTCGTAGCAGCTCCGCTCCGGCTCCGAGTAACCAGATGAAAGCGACGAGCCGCATCAAAGGAGAGGCGGACAAGACCATAAAACGCAAAAAGCATCTTTTAATTTCCTCTGGTTGGGTACAGTCGGTTTCCAGCACCATTGGCATGGGCTGGTCTTAAATGAAAATATAATTAAATTTCACACATTGGAAAAAGTGTTGCAAAATTTTATATTGTTTATGGCATTTGTCCCGCTATTGTGTCACTCTCCGAAGTGTTTTATAAACAAAAGGAAAGGCAATGGCGAGGCAGGACATGCGGTAGCAACAACAAAAATAACAAAGCATGCCTTGTCGAGTGTAAGAACAACAACCAACAGTGAATGCCACTTTCAGATTGCAGCAGTTGTTAGTGTACGTGTACCTATATATGTGCCTTGCACTGTAGCTGACAATGAAAGCAGCGTAAGAGGTAAAATGAAAACAAATAGTAAGAGTTAATTGCCTACAATTGACCCGATTTTTACAACGACCGAGTAGTTTACTTACATGAGAACAACGCTGCAACAAACGGTGCCGTGGCAAGCACCGAATCCGAGAGGACCGACCTTTCAGGATCTCTGTTATTGATAAAAGTAATTATGGTACATATACTATATAAACGAATATTTGTACATACTTATGTACATATGCCTTGAATGGTTCTTTCAATTTTTATTAAATATCAAATAGTTCCAACTGGTATATTACTCATATCGCGTTACTAAGCACTTGAGTGTCAAATGCGTTCCGACATTGTTTTGTACACCCCCCGGTACCTTGCGTTACTTTGGTATCTTGCTGGGTTTCATTGTTACACGCGTGAATAATGCGGTCAAATGCTGGGCTTGAGGGAGAGCATAGTTTAGGCATTAAATCTCAAAAGCTTAGTTAGCAATAACTCAATAATGCTTAATTTAATTCTGAATTCATTGCGACATTAAAACACACGTGATTTAGAATTATGAATTAAAAAGAGAAATATATAAACAAATAATATATTCTATGTACAATGTACATTGTTCATATTTAATTGTTAATCGATTATGTTGTTGTAAGGCAGGATATAACATTTTATATTATACATATTTATGACGACTTTGGGATGCGCTGTACCACCAGTTTGCAATAAAATCCGGTATATTGCTCAAGGCAAAAAAAGAAATTAGGTTACCTTTATGTTACGATACCTTCATAAACGCGAATTTTGAACCAAAAATGATTTTTTAATCGATAATTTCTACGCCAGTTTTGATCAAACTTAGTAAGGTGCTTGGGTACCTTCTGAATATGAATATCTTCATAAACAATCGAATTAGCAATTTAAAACTTTTGGTTTTTTGAGGTCCTCTGAATCACCCCTATGGGAGCTATATAACATAGCCCCGAAGTTAATAAAAAAATAAAATAAAAATTTGGTTACTCTATCTCTTACCATTACTGAGATCTAGGCGTTCATACAGACAGACGGTCCAGTGACTCTGATCATACTTTAGCGTGATCCAACAACAACAATTAATTGCAACATGATACTTTAGGGGGTCTGCGACGTCTCCTGTATGTTAAATACATTTTCGGCTTGCAAAAACTTCATATACACTTTGTACAGGGTATAAAAATATTAAGACGTTAAAATTGGCGAACTCAATTAAAAAAGTTGACCTAAGTGCCATCCCGAAATGCGATGGAAAGACTAACGATTATGCTAGGCATACTTATTTGAATTCGGATATGGTTTGGTTTCTCAAACTAGACAACGATGCCCAAGTGAAAATAAAGCCAACGAGTGTATTTTTGGACGCCGTTATACTACATCAAACAACTTTCTAATGCGGAATCGTAGTTTCTAGTACTAGATGGGCTTTATGTGTTCACGTTATTATTTTGCTTGATGTTCTCTGGTTGTTCAAAATGTTCAAAATTATACCCAATCGTTTTTAAGTGTTTTTATTCATTTCTGCAGTTTATGATTTGCTCAAAAATGTCCGGAATGATTTTCTGCGTTCATATTTTACGTAAAGTTCTCCTCGTAACGAAGGATTCACCAATTCATACAATTATGAGTACATTTTCGTGCACCTGCATAAATCTTTCCAAACGGCAAACCGCCTTTGTACATACTCTGCAATGCATCAGTGGTGGGCAGTCTCTCAAAAATACCCATGGATAGGTTCTTAGCGTTTCAATTTTCTCACACGTTTTTTGATGATAGTCGATCTTCGGAGCTTGTTTTGCAGAAATTTGTTGCCATATAAATGGCCTCAACTACTCTGAACGTAAATAGTTTTTAAATATAATTAATATAAAAAAAAAGAACAGCTGCGTGATAGGAAAAAACGGTATAGAAGAGCGCTCTAACTCTCAAATTGTACCGCTCAATGCTCACGCTCTCTCAGAGAGTGATTTTGTTATTTTTGTGAAAAGATAAATTTCAATATACATAAATTTACGCAAAATGCTGCTGCACAAAATAGTCTTTTCATGTTTTGCACTAACATGTAAGTTAACGCGACACTTCCCTTTCCCCCAACTCCCACGCTATTACAAGTATTCCTGCATGTCTGTCATCGACCACTCCATCGAAGGCAACACTGGACGCCGCAAGCATCTAGCACATAAACATAAGACATCAAAGACGGCAGCGCAGCGTCCAGCGTGAACAAAGTCAGCATTTATTAGTTATAAATACCACTGTCAGGATATCAAGACAGTCAGTATTTACGAAGTTCTGCTGCAGGCAGTTCCGCTGCAGTCAGTTCTGCTGTAGGCAGCTCTGCTGCCATTTGTTCCATTTCGTTCTAAGTCTGTACTCGCGTTAAGCTAAACTTATTTTATAAAATTATTTTTTTAAAGGTTAATCGTGACCCGATTTCTTAATTTGTATAAGTACCTTTTATAGGTATGTACACCAAATTACTTGATTTTTTTATTTTCTGCATAATAAACACATTTGAATTAAAAGAAATTGTTTTTATTTTATTTTCAGTTCTCATAACTTGCATTTTTTTCAGTTTTATAAATATAAGAAATGACTTGGTATATATTTTCATGAAAATAAATAAAAACTTAGTTACTTTATAATGAGCATTTAAGGTAAACATATGTATGTACATAATTTAAAAATAAAATGTTCAATCTAAGTATATAATTGAAGAATTGTAAATGTTTGATAATACCAAAATTATAAGTGAATAAAATTACCAAAAATAAAATAATTTGTTCCTTACTATAAACAATATTAACTAATTCAATATGTGGGTTAGCATACCTAATCGAATTATTGTATTCTAGTAAGAAAGCAACTAGTTTTGTTCAATATGCAGACGAACCAATTTGCTACCAGTTGAAAACCATACCCAAAAATTCTGGTTGCTTCCTATGACAACCCCATGTTAAACATACTTATGTATTAGCCAGTATGCAATCATATTAACTTTGGAACACACAGTTTCACCGTCGGGGTGGTTGGGAACCAGTTCGGAACTGAATTTTTTTCCTGCAGGGTGGCATACTCAGTACTCAGGGGATATTTAATCCAATTAATAATCTAGTTAAATTAAATAATTTTTACGTTTTGTAAGAGTATGTGGATCATATCTATATCATATGATACATGTAAAAATGATTTTAAACGCTATCAATTGTGCAATCATACTGTCAACTTGTGTTTTCTCCATAAGAGTAAATAAAATATATAAAGCTTATTCTCAATCTGCATCTAATATTGCTTTGAGAACGTATCCCGAATATTCTTCAACTGATCCGCCATTGTTAGGATCTGATATAATAAATGATGCACTTTATAAAGTAATATAAATAAAAATCTGTCTTGAAAAAATGTATTTATTTAAAACTAGCCGGCCTCCGCTCTGCTCCGGCACGCTCGCTTCGCTCGCTCGTCTAGATCTTTATTTTCTTCCAATGATTTATTTTTGTGGCGAATTCACGAAATACTATAATGACATGCAAATTTATCGGGCGAAATGCATTGGCACCTCCATACAACAATGCCATTCCTACACAGTAACAGGTCGCTTAAAAAGTCCCCGGCCTAACTAAGAAAAACACAATATTTTAGCAAAATTCGATTTTATTCATCAACATAATTTCCATTTAACGTAATACAGTCGGTCCAACGCTTCTCTAGCTTCTCGATTCCTTTTTTGTAGAAGGCTTGATCTTTTGCCTCAAAATTACTTGCTCGTTGGTTCTAAATTTTTTTCCCTGGAGCATCCTTTTGAGATCAGCAAAGAGCCAGTAGTCGCTGGGGCCAGATCTGGAGAATAGGGGGGTTGGGAGAGCAATTCGAAGTGCAATTCATGCAATTTGACCATTGTTTTCATCGACTTGTGGCACGGTGCATTGTCTTGGTGAAACAGCGGCTTTTTCTTCGCCATGTGGAGTCTTTTTTCTTTATTTCTTCGCTCAATCGATCCATTAATGCCATGTAGTAATCACTATTGATCGTTTTTCCTTTTTCAAGGTACTCGATGAACAAAATACCGTGAGCATTCCAAAATACTGAGGCCATAACCTTTCCAGCCGATTGTTGTGTCCTCGGACGCTTTGGTGCGCTTCCACCAGCCTCAGTCCACTCTGCTGATGCACGATTAGATTCAGGTGTGTAATAATGGATCCATGTTTCATCCATTGTCACATATCGACGCAAAAATTCGGCTTTGTTGCGATTAAAAAGCACCAGACAGGCCTCAGAATCGTCAATTCGCGGCACCCACTTTGCCAACTTTTTTTTCATGCCCAAATGTTCATGCAAAATTTTGAATGCTGATAACTTTGAGACATCAGCTATCTCCTACAATTTCAATTTACGGTCGGTCAAAACGATTTTTCGAATTTTTATGATGTTTTTTCCATTTTTAATAACAACACTGAGGTAGCTTCACATTGACGCGTATAACTTGAGAACGCGCTAACCAAATGACATGAAATTTTTACACATATCTTATGAAAGATGGCGCTATCGAATCCCATAAAAGAATTTTCGTTGGTGGCGCCCTCTATATGTCAGGCCGGGGACTTTTTGAGCGACCTGTTATATGGTGTATACTAATTTGTTTGTTTCATTTGTGTATTTTTTAATTGTGCAACTATTTCTCTTTTTGTGTTAGAACCGATAGCACATCGACGATCAACTTCGTCGGTCGAATTGCCAATGAAATATATTTGTGTAGAAATTGGTATTCTTCATCTGCGAAAGGCAACAATGAGCCTGCTCTATGGTAAATCTGGCCTTGAACCTGTAATGCAATATGATGTGATGAAAGGTTGCAAAAGCCATCGAGTACACTCTCGTCAAATTTGGCAAAACATTCAGATTTTGTATTCATAACACAATCTGGTGAAATTACCTTAAAAGTTGGCATGAAATTGTCTCTAATAATATTCGTCGCACCAAATGAAGTCATTTGAAAAGATGAATTATATGCCTGGATATTCGCCAAGAAATGTTTTGATTGAGGTGCCGTTCCAGAAACCAAAGAATACAGTAGCTCTGGTGGAGGATTCATTTGCCGGTAATTTCAATTTTCCGTTCGCAGTTTCCTGCTGTTTCATTGGGAAATTTCAGTGCTTGGCACTGATCACATACCTTGTTCATTGTTTCAATTACAACAGATTGATGCGAGCTATAATCGGTCGTATTTTTTATATTCGAATTCAGCTCGGTGCAGATTGGATGCATTGCGCATTTGTCTGAGTGTTCTTTGGATTAAATTCTGTTCTGCATGGATTTCATCTGATTGATTCTGATAATCCCGATTTCGTCTCATTCTCATTCGAGCATTCGTATTGTATTCATCTCGTTCTTCTGTTGTATGAGCAGAACGTGATCTTGCTTCTCTTAATCGATTCAACTCATTCCTTTGTGACCGTTGTTTGCTCAGCCTCAGTCTGACAATATACACAATGCCACACCTAAATTAAAAAAAAAATGTATTGGAAAATCAAATTGTCCTTTTCAGTATTTTCGTCGCAATTTTGTTATATTTTCTCAACCTTAAACCTTTCCTGGACTTCCACGAACATTTCAAGACCAAAATTAGCCAAATCGGTTCAGCCGTTCGTGAGTCTATAAGCTTCACAGGAACATTTTTTCATTTTTATATATATAGATTTATAATCTTGAAATTTTAAGTTTCGATGTTATTATAATCTGTATTCAAAATTTTAATGTGTTCAAGCTCGAAATAAACTGTCATTTAAGTGTGAAAAAATTTACCTTTTTTCATTTTAAAAAAAGCGCAGCAAGGTTTCCCCTACTTACCAATTTTGTTAAGATAATTTCTGTGTATTTTTTATCGGAGCGACCCCCTACCTCACGCAATCGATATACGTTGTTTTCTGCTACACCCCTTAAAATATGCATTTGAAACATACCCCACATACTTTGAATTACTTCATTGACGTTAATTTAGATTTTTATCAAAATCGGCTTTACGGAACTTATAGCTATAAATATAGTTTTCCCCCAAAAAAAAAATACAATTTAGAAAGTTTATAAGTTTATATATATATATTCAGAATAGAGTCAATGAGACTAGGCAGTAACTCGTTTAGAAAAAAAATCTTCTATCGTAAACACGTTTAATCCAATTAGCCTGCAAAAAATAAAAAAGGCAATCTTAAGGTAAAAAATGCATTTAAGAAGTAATCTAGCCGAATGTCGGTATGATATCCTCAGAAGTGTCAGTTTTGAAAGCAGCATAACGCCTTTTTAATGCATCCCATTCTTCGTTTCGTCATAACATTATAAAAGCATTAGGGGCGCTCTAGCGACTATCCCAATGTACTATAGATTCAATATTTTGATTTTGCTTGGGCCTTTGCGTGTTGGCTGTTCTAGTTTGAAAAAAGCAATTATACGCACTGTCCGTTGTTGCAATGCAGACCTCCCGTAAGTATGTTCGTCCAACCCAGGGTCCACCAACCAAGCACGATTGCAATTAAATTCGAATTTTGCTTTGATCGCTCGATGCGCATTTTTGGGCACTTTGATTGCAAGGCTATAAGCCGAAATCCCCTCCTCTAGTCCCCAAACGGCAGGTCCATGTGTGTTGACGTCTATTGTCGATTCGTGTCTGTCAACGTCTAGTTTCAAATTCGTCGTATAGCACATCCACGTTATACGGCACCCCCCTCACTCTCCTCCCAGCAGCACCGCCAGCCACCATTTTCGGCTTTGAACAAATTTTAATGAAATTAGAAATTTGCACGCGCCGATAACGGAAAACTGAAAGCCTTCCTCACTTCAAAGCCCATTACATGTCAATTGCAAGCATTTTTGACTTTGATTACACTTGCTGACGGCCCTAGTTCGGCGCAGGATGCTTTTAATCAAAAGTCGCTAGTACGCACAATACCGGTAAAGTTCAGTATTAAACAAGCCCTCCGGTAGCCGGGTAAGGGAGGGCTACTTCAATCAAGTTTGGACATTGCTGTGAAGTTGCAGCGACAAGAGGCATGTAGTAGCACCTGTGCTTGTGCAGCCTGCAGCAGATGGTAAGATGCTCGGTGATGGAGAGTCATCTGGTATTTCAACCGTTTACCTGGGTTTCAATTGGATTGGACGGCTTTTGTAAGGGTTGAGCAGCTCCTCAATTGACCTTTACCGATTGCAGATTGTAAAACGAGTTGTATATGCGCAGACTACATTTCATTATAAAGATACAAATCAAATTGCCAAAAACTATGCCAGCGTAAAGAGGACAAGTGGCCAGCGTCGAAAATATGCAAAATCAGATTACGAGAGGTTGAAAATCGAAGACATCAGAGACACATAAATCAGCGAAATCGACTCTAACAAAAAAAAACCAAAAAAAAAATAACAATTCCACACACAAAACCAAGAAAACTACTACCGCTGTTTAACGGTTTATTGATGCTTCGTTTTAGCAAAATTTATTGGCCTGGTCGTTGGCATCGTCCGTGTCCCTGCTGCAGGGAAAACGACTCCACACCATAACCACCAAATTTACCAAACCAGAGAATACAAAATGGAATTGGCAAAGTTAAAAAGGTAGAAATTGATGAAAAAAGTACTTATACTTATGCCAGTTTCTTTTTGTGGTATAGCTGAATGCTAAAGTAGGACTAAGTGGATAATGACGAAATTCACCCTAGAGTTGTGAATGATGGAATAAATATTTATATATTTACATCATTCAGACTATTATATAACATACTCTGTGCAATTCTTCCAACATGTTCATTCTGCCCGACTTTATAATACCCCGACTCGTAATCACAACTGAAAGAGAAACGTTGACAAGGGCTCCTTTAATACTGTTCTGTTTCATATCCCAATGTATTAATTATCATAAATAGAAGCCGATGTGACATTAATCTTTCCACTCATGATGTTAAGCTTTTTCAATATATCAGTAAAATTTAAGCCATTTGAAATGTAATTTATGTCGATATCTGGACCCCTCCTCCGTAAGACAAATCAAGAGGTTTTTATGCAAATTTTTTCTATGTTTTATAAGCTAATCTGTTAACAAGAACGGAGACGAATCCAACAAACAATAAATAATCAAAATTGATTTACTCTTTCTTGAGTTATAAACTTACCAAAGTCATGCCCGCCAGAAACAACATTATCTGATCTTTGGTAACGAGTGCTTATTGCAGTTTGTCCATTCGTTGATGTCTTTCGTCAAATTACAGCGTGTCTTTGGTTACGCATTCAAATTCATTCGACACATCAAATCCCCTGGATTAACCGTCGCTGACATCCTTGGCACCACACGAATTCTAGTGCATTCCATATAAAGAGCGCACTTATGGAGTGACTCAAGAAACTTTCAATGCGAACACAAGCACCATCTTCAGGCCCTCTCAAAGCCTCTTCCTCCTTTTATAGATGAATCCTGACTTTTACGCGTTGGCGGAAGGCTCCAGAATTCATTTCTTGATCCTGCTGATGGGATCCTGCTGAGATCGAGCACATTCCATCGACACCAGCCGAAAATTTCGGATAAATCTGGACTAAAATCTTAAAGCTCTGTTTACAATCAGCAATGTTAACTTTAAACTCGACAATTATGTTCTCACGCTCGCTTGCATCTGATGGAGTTTAGTATCGCTGAACAAATTGACTGGCGTTTTATTATCCATTTTCCATTTAGATCAAAATTATAAATTATAAAATAAAACATATTTGTTTGTTTAGTTTAGTGTGGATCAGTGGCGTAGATAGGGGGGCTCACGGGGATCAACCCCCCTTGGGTCTGAGAATTATAAGATGATAAAATCGAATTTTTCCCAGGCATGTGTTTTACGTAAGCATAACATTTTTGAAGCGCCAATATTTATTTTGTCTCAATGTGCAATACTGCAATTAATGGTAAAACTCTCAAAATTGAAAAAGAAACACACATTTTTACGCGATGACTGTGCAGTACAGCACATTAAAGTTTCGAATCATGTGACTCCCAAGTGATACCTCAGTCAGTCACAGTGCCTCTCAGTTTACTGCGTGCTGCGGCGCTGCATCAGCTGTATTATACAGCCTGTATATGATAGTTTCGAGCAGTTTCGAGTATGCGTTTCGTTTATATTCTCTTAAAATGAAGCGATTTTTAGTACCTGTAAAACCATTTTGCAATCCTCCAAAAACTGAAGACAATGAAGAAGCGCAATCATCTGTCGAAACAGCCGTGAAAAAACCTCGGTATGCTGCATCGGGTAGTGAAAATACGGGCGATCAAAGCTCATGTAGTGAAGGCAACAAAAACGTTAAACAACATAACCCTCATCCGCCTTATCCAAGGATTCGACGGGGCGAGGAATATGTCTGGTCAATATAATGGCGTTCAAGCAATTATACGTGACAATTATGCGCCACATGCTTTATACGTTCACTGTGCCGCACATTCTTTGAATCTTGCTATATCTATCACCATCAAGGTACCTGCCATCAGAGACTGCTTGAGCACCATAGAAATTGTTTACAATCTCTTCCATACACCTAAAAGAAGAGCTGTTCTAGAGAACACTATTGAACAATCTGATGAAACTCCAAGTGTGAAAACTGTGAAGAGATTGAATCTGACTCGATGGGTGTCAAAATATGAAGCCGTAGACGATTTTCATGAATTATTTCCGTTTGTCTACGAAACTCTTGACGAAATGAGAACCTCGGAAACTGACGCGAAAAATTTAGAAAATGCAATGGATTTCGAATTTTTGATCAGTCTACAGGTTATCAACGTGATTTACCAACTTTCTTTGCCTCTGAGTCGAAAATTTCAAAAGGTTAATTTAGACTTGGTCCAAGCTATGGATCTCGCCAAGGATTTCGCGATGAACTGAAAAGGATTCGAGCAGAAGCAGATACGTTTCCTGGAATTTTCGAAGCTGCAAAGAAAATTGCTGAAACATTGGACATTGAAATCAAACACAAACGAAAAGTGAGCAGACAAAAAAATCGAGCGAATCCTGAAGTTCAGAGTGCAGAAGATTACTTCCGTGTCACGGTGTTCAATCCATTTTTGGACTTCTACATCATGGATCACGAAAAAATATTAGAAGGGTTTTATTTTTATTTTATTTTTTTTATCTGAAATCGACAAAGCAGCTGAGAAATTTATAGAAACTGTCGAGTTTTATCAAAAATTTCTTGATTCTGGGCCAACTGCTGTTCTCATCGAGTTGAAAATGTGGAAGAAGTATTTGATCCGTAAAGGCGACATCAAGCCTAACAATTCGTTGAAAGCGCTGGATGATTGTCCAGAAAAGAATTTCCCAAATATCAATATGTTGCTAAGAATATTAGCTACATTGCCAGTATCTACGTCTACTGCGGAACGTACGTTCTCAAGTAAAACGGATAAAAACAATTCAAAGGAACACGTTAAAAGAAGTGAGTTCATCATGTTCCATCTAAATGTTTGGATACTATCGAATATGCATCAATAATAACTCGAATTGTTGTCTGATTTATTTATTATAGGACCGCTTGAATGGTTTGGCAGCTCTGGCAATGCATCGTGACATTGGAATCACAGCAGACGAAGTCATTGATGAATTAGCAAAAAAATCTCGAAAGCTTGAATTTCTTCTTCGATAATAAGAGAATTTTTTTATAATGCAACTTATCAATGTGCAAAATGTGACCAATTTCTGTACACGACTGTGCAACGAGGATTATTATCGCAGTGTAAAATATAACTTGCAAAAAAACAGGATATTATTCTGAGTCATATCCCCCCATATCAAAAAGCTATCTACGCCACTGGTGTGGATATTTCTCTTATGCAAAACTACTTTGACCGGCAAGATATTAAAAAAATTTGAATTTATGTTAAAAAATCGACATTTCATTCCACTGTTCCAGGTAGAAAAAAAATGAATTAATACCAAAAGCCCCGAAAACGAATAAATTTCGAAATTTAAATAAAGTCTAAATTTATGCTTAACAAAAGATAATCATAGATTGTTGATATGTATGTACTATAGTATTACCATATTGAGGTAGGAGTTGTATTGATGTTTTGAAAAACCTAAAGAAGTCGTATTTCCATAATCTGTATGCTAGGTTTTTATAAACCATACTAATAGGTACAAAGTGTGTACTAGATTTGTGCAATGTACGTATCGGAATGTGTGAAATGCTTATCATAACGTCTGGTAGCGATTGAGCCGTGTGCGTCCGTCTGCCCATCCGTCCGTCCTTCTGTCAATCTGTATGAACACATAGAACACCTAGACTATAAGAGCTAAACTTTACCGCATATTTCCTGACAATATAAAATTTGTTGAATCATGCCCATATCTTCCCCCGTTCCCTTGCAGCAGATTTTCGACGGTTTTAGCCAGACCGTTAATATTTTTTGATCTGAAATTTAACAGAACGAAAGGGTACAGGGTGCTACCCCGTCGGGCGCCCCCTTTATTTTTTCAAATCCGTCTGCCTGTCTGACCGTCTGTCCATATAATTATGGGCTACTTTTATACTTCCATACACTTCACTTTGGTTGCCTTTCATTCTTTTGTCTTATCCACGTATTTTTTTTGCAATAATATTAAAACTCGACTCAGACCTTCCTGATTATCCATCTGATAAAAAAAAAATAAATTGCTAGTTGCGTTCTCCCAACTCCAGTCGCTTTAATGGCATAACAATCCCTTAATTTACTAACTTAGAGTTTCAATTCGAGACAATTTATTCACTGTAGTTTTAATACTTTTCTAAATTTAGTTTCAGTCAAAACTCCTTGACATTTGAGAAAAAAAATAGTTTGTTTTATATCCAAATTATTATTTTCCATCAAAAATAATGAGAAGCAGTTATGATTTCCAGCTATATGTTGAGTAATCAAAATGAGGCTACCACGGACCAAGAACACTCAAGTTCCAGCAGCCACAGCTGCATTGTAAGCCATCCACAGATGGACCTAAAATTGTATGCCCAACGATACTCCAAGATACCGCGCATCATACGGCTTAAATTCATTGCCCAGGTATGTCCAAAGCTAACCGAGGAAGCCATAGAACTAGCTATCGAAAATGTAAAGACTACATACAATTTGGGGGTCTACGAAGAATTGTATCAAATTCTGCAAAACGGGAAGCGAGAACGTAGACCCTTCAAGTCCCCAGACAAAACACTTCCATCTTATGATGCTGCTTGGGTCGAGAGCACTTACATGGAGATGACACTACTGTTTCAGCAGCTTGATGCAGAACTTAATTACAAAAAATTAAACTCTGGAAGTCCCTATATCCGCACCATAGCAGAAGAATTAGGGGACTTTTACGTCAAGAGTGGTAATTACAAAATGGCTGTGAAAATGTATGCGCGAGCGAGACCCTACTGCACTCGAAGCGAAAATGTGGTAGGCATGTTTTTTAATATTATTAGGGTATATATCTACATGGCCAATTGGTGGAACGTGCTCAGCTGTACTGAAGAGGCTAAGCAATACTCTTTTGGCTATAAAAACCTAGCAAAGACAGTTCCCACACGGCTAAGCTGCGCTGCCGGCTTGGCAAATTTGGGAATGAGGAATTATAAAACAGCTGCGCAATGTTTTTTGCAGGCTCCTTTTGAAAGCTACGAGTACTCGGAAGTTGTATCTCCGCAGGATTTATGCCATTACGCTGGCCTGTGTGCTTTGGCCACTCTAGAAATTGCTACGCTGGAGACAGACTTAATTAATTCGGAACGATTTAAGCCTTTTCTTAGCTTGGTACCCAAAATGACGGCGATCGTTGATAACTTTAACAAGGGAAATATCGAGCAATGTTTGAAAATGCTTTTAGAAATCGAGCGGGACATGCGATTAGATATTTATCTGGCACCGCACATTGATTTTCTTTATGTCAAAATCGAAACCCGCGTTCAGGAACGCAAAGCTATGTTAGAAGCTCAAAAGATGTAAAAAGAAGCAAATTCAGAAGACGATTTTTAGGGGCGGAAACTATTTTCATTTGACTTACTATATATAGGAGCTAATATAATATAAAAGGCAGCATTCAAATCAGTCGTCTTTTTCTCTTTTTTTGTGGTGCTCCTACGAGGCAGCTATCTAAAAATTGCATAAAAATTCTCAGAAAAATGTAAACTTTTTGGTTTTTAAGGAATAATAAACAAACAACAGTAAAAGAAACTGCAGCAGCGACTACGTCACGCCAAGCCGTGAAGCAGTGGCGTTAAAGCTGAGAGAACTTCTTGCAAAGAAAGTTTTTTCTGCTTTTGAGCCATTTTTGCGCAGCACCTTCTTCAGTTTTTGGCATTTTTCCTGGCAACACACACACAGACCCACTCCCTCACAGCTTTCCACGGCTCCAGCCACTCCTAGAAGCACATAGACATTGGCATATTTTGTGCTGCCATTGCCAGAAAATGGAAAGTAAGTCAGGAAATAACTATAAGTATGGCAAGAAGAAGAGAAGAGAGTCGCAGAGAGTATTTCATGAAAAGCGTGTGATTCTGTGATGCTTTTTTATGCGCCGAAATTCTAGACTTTTTTCGTTATTATTTCCTAACTGCCACTAAAGTCGACGAGTAAAAACAGCTTCTTCTGCCACTGATGCTGATGCTTCAAAGGCAACAAACAACATAATTAAATTTTTGTGTGCTCAGTAGTACGAACGAACCAAGATGCATGGCACACAAAAGTGGACAGGTAGCCATCATCGTGTGAAAAAGACACACTGCCATGAAATCCCGTGCAACTCGGTCTAAAAGATTGATGCAAAATTATGAAATATAGCTTCAGTTGAAGTGATTTTTATTTATAAACTCATAAAAGTAGCTTGGGGCGTGTAAAAGCCAAACTAACAAGCTTACGTGTGATCCACAAAAATCCTTATGCGGATACGGCATAGAGCCCTCAGATGATGCACATCAGGGCAGCGGAGCTCAGCGTCAATTTACAACACTGTGGATGCCATTTCAATTTACAACTATATAAAATTGGGCATTACTGGATTTGTCTCGTCATAGGTGTATGGTGTATAATGAAATCATTGGTAAGGCGCCAACGTAGTACTGCGTTTTATACGCTCGAATGCTCATAATAGATTAAAACCAACAATCTTGGGAACATTTTTAATAATACAGCGACGGCTGATAGCTTGCGCATGCCTTAGACCTTTCAAACTATAAAAGCTGCCTGCCACCTGATATTGTGCCCCGCCTGTAGAGGTCTGGACAAACTTTAGCCGTGGTGCTCTTGCACTTTCTCAAAATTATGTTGAGTAATTCTTTTGTAATGCGGAAGGAAGCTCAAAACAACAGAGCGCTGCAACTTCCGCAATTGCAACCGGGCAAAAAGTAAGTCACGGGCGACGCTGGGTTGACTAAAAAACTTAAAGACAAAGAGCATATCTGACCACCACCCGACTGGAAGACGCTCTGAACGGAGTTGCCGGAAGAGGGTCTGGCTGTCTGATGCCGGACAAAAACCAACCCGGGCGGCAAGATAAATTGCTGCAGTGTTTAGTTAATACTTTTGCACTGCTATTTCGTGCCGAGTTGCAGCGCTCAATAAGATGGAGGGGACCGAAAAGATTTGTATGAAGCAGCATTAAGAACAACAAGTTCTGGCCAACAGCTGGCTGGACAAGTTTATCTTTTGTTACATTGACTTCCGCCAAGAGATGTTTAACTAGAAAACTAGTTTTTTTTTGTTTTCGTTCGCATAACCTAAGTTGGACAGAATTTAAAAGGTGTTGAGCTGGCAAAAAATTATTTAATTGAGAACGTTTGCCATGGCTGCAGCTCAATCGTTCCGTGTGCGTATTTTATCCAAACCTATATCAATTAAGTAGGAAATCTGGATAGAACATAAGAGAAAAAAATACATTTGTTCCTTACCGTTCTGCCATATATCGAATCGATGAATCATTGGATAGATTCGAACAAAGATAATTAGCCGCAACAATTTTTTTTAAAGAAATTAGCGGTCTTGGAAAGAAAAGAGAGAAAACATATAATACTGGGGTGCCACAGAAAATCAATTCGATTCAATTTCGATGCAATTCCAATTCTTGGTGCCACAGATATGACTAACAACGGTTTCAAAACCGTTGACAAAATTTTTGGAGATTTGATTAAATTCATTAATAAAAACTAATTTATATAATTAACCCCTTACTTATTTGGAAAGTTTATTCAATTTCTAAAATATCTGTGTCTTTATATTTTGCTAAATCTAATGTTTTAATTCATGATTATAAATTTTACAAAAACGTTATCAAAATCAATTGCTCATTTGCCATTCTGTGTCAACGTTCAAAATCGATTCTGCAAAGGAGTTGCCACATAGTGCGGTACTAAATAATAACATTTCGAAGTAATTAATTAATAAATGTTTTTGATCTATCATTTAAGTTAAAAAATTGTTTTTTTTTATTTTAACTAAGTTGCCAGTATGTAAAGCTACGAGTTTAAGGGAAAGTTACATAAATATGTGGTGTGCCCATTTATCCTACAAAGTGGCGATGTACAGCATGTTAGGAATGGTTGTGATTGTCGAAAGTTCAGCAGTTAAGGCTTAAATGAAAATATCAGTAAAGGTTCTTCGACGCCTTCGCTTGATTGACTTTTCCTTGTAGGGGGTTTTTTGTAAAGCCTAAATGACTAGTAATTGTGCAATTGCCATTTTTAAAATTTATTTTTATTTTTGTGCAAATTTTCAAATGTAAACAAACCGATTATGCCATTCTCAATGCTGAGCACAGCTGTTGAGTCGGGTTGAGTAGGGTTGTCATACACACTCTTGTATTGGGCGGGACAAATATTCAAACTCAAGGTAAAGTTATTTTGCACAAATGGAAAGCAAAATGATACAAAATATGCTTATAATTATCGTTTAATGTAATAAAGAATAAACTTTATTGGATCACTGTTAATAAACATGTATTCTAGCAAAAGCGTAAACATTCGAAATAAATTGTTCGAAAAATGAAATCAACCAGATTTCTGTGGCACCTACGGATTTTTATACCCTGTACCGTATGGTACTAAGGGTATATTAAGTTTGTGCAAGCCGAAAATGTATGTAACATATAGAAGGAGACGTCGGAGACACCCCAAAGTTACCTAAAATATGATCAGGGTGAATAGAGAAGTCGATATACCCATGTCCGTCTGTCCGTCTGTCCGTGTGAACGCCTAGATCTCAAAGATGGTAAGAGCTAGAGTTACCAAACTTTCACATTAGATCCCATATTATTCCATAGGAGGCAAGTTTATTTTATTTTTTGATATCGGGTATAAATTATATAGCTCCCATGGGGGTGTTTGAGACGACCTCGACAATAAAAAGCGTTTTAGATGAATAATTCGTTTGTTTATGAAGATATCGTAACCAAATTTGGTATTCGAAAGTTTTTTTATAGTTCCCAATCACTGTACCAAATTTGATCGAAATCGGTTGACTATATCATATAGCTCCCATAGGACCGATCGGCCAAAATAACTTTTTTAAAGAAAACATTGGCTATATTTCGTTTTTTAATAAAGATATCCTAACCAGATTTGGCGTTTGGAAATTTTTTAGACCACTTAAGCAATGTGCCAAATTTGAACAAAATCGGTGGACTATATCATATAGCTCCCATAGGTCCGATTTTCCAAAAATCGATTTTTTAACAAAATTTGTTGTGTTTCGTTTGTTTTGTTAAGATATTAGGACCAAATTTGACATTCGTGAGTATTTTATAGTTCCTAAGCACTGTACTAAATTTAATCCAAATCGTTTGACTAGATTATATAGCTCCCATAGGACCAATAGGTCCAAAAACACGTTTTTTATACAAAAATTCGATGTGTTTTGTTTGTTTGTAAAGATATTTGAAATAAATTTGGCATTCATATCTTTTTTAAGGTATTTAAGCACTGTGTCAAATTTTATTGAAATCGGTTGACTATATCATATAGCTCCCATAGGAACGATCGGTAAAACAAAAAAATTTGTATACCCTGTACCGTATGGTCCAAGGGTATATTAAGTTTGTGCAAGCCGAAAATGTATGTAAAATATAGAAGGAGACGTCGGAGACACCCCAAAGTTACCTAAAATATGATCAGGGTGAATAGAGAAGTCGATATACCCATGTCCGTCTGTCCGTCTGTCCGTGTGAACGCCTAGATCTCAAAGATGGTAAGAGCTAGAGTTACCAAACTTTCACATTAGATCCCATATTATTCCATAGGAGGCAAGTTTATTTTATTTTTTTGATATCGGGGATAAATTATATAGCTCCCATGGGGGTGTTTGAGACGACCTCGACAAAAAAAAGCGTTTTAGATGAATAATTCGTTTGTTTATGAAGATATCGTAACGAAATTTGGCAATCGAAAGTTTTTTATAGTTCCCAATCACTGTACCAAATTTGATCAAAATCGGTTGACTATATCATATAGCTCCCATAGGACCGATCGGCCAAAATAACTTTTTTAAAGAAAAATTGGCTATATTTCGTTTTTTAATAAAGATATCCTAACCAGATTTGGCGTTTGGAAATTTTTTAGACCACTTAAGCAATGTGCCAAATTTGAACAAAATCGGTGGACTATATCATATAGCTCCCATAGGTCCGATCTTCCAAAACATCGATTTTTTAACAAAATTTGTTGTGTTTCGTTTGTTTTGTTAAGATATTGGGACCAAATTTGACATTCGTGAGTATTTTATAGTTCCTAAGCACTGTACCAAATTTAATCCAAATCGTTTGACTAGATCATATAGCTCCCATAGGACCAATCGGTCCAAAAACACGTTTTTATACAAAATTCGATGTGTTTTGTTTGTTTGTAAAGATATTTGAAATAACTTTGGCATTCATATCTTTTTTAAGGTATTTAAGCACCGTGTCAAATTTTATTGAAATCGGTTGACTATATCATATAGCTCCCATAGGAACGATCGGTCAAAAAAAAATTTTTGCTTAAAAATTCTTCTGTTTTTGGTTTTTTGTGAAGAAATCGGACTTTATTACAAGCTAGTGGTACAGGGTATCCTAAAGTCGTCCGCGCCCGAATTTACGTCCGCCATTTTTTGCTTAAAAATTCTTCTGTATTTGGTTTTTGTGAAGAAATCGGACTTTATTACAAGCTAGTGGTACAGGGTATCCTAAAGTCGTCCGCGCCCGACTTTACGTCCGCCAATTTTTTTGTTGATTTGGTTTCAAACCGTTGCCAAAATCAATATCGATTTCTGTGGCACCCCTGTATAATTCCATATCCGACAAAAGGCTTACATCAACATAATTTGCAAGTTTTTTACCAATGCGTCGTAAAAATTTACGAAAGCCTTCAACTCTATCGTATTGATCTTCGTTAGGTAGCAAACAAGCTCTTGACACTGTACCTGATTTATCAATGGGCAGTGAAAAAAAAATGTCCCTCTGCACGTCTGTATGAACACCTAGAATTAGGAGACTATAAAAGCTAGATATAAGAAACTTTACCAACTGGATCTCAATAGAGGAAGTTTGTATTATACCAATATCTTCCCGCGCAACTGTGGGTAAAAATTAACAAAATCAGTCTATTACATCAGAAGTTATAGTCAAAAATGTACTTATTTGAGATAATTCATTTGCCTCTAATGAAGAAATTTTATTCCACACCCACCACCAACACAATTTGATATGTTTCGTTTGTTTATGAGGCCAAATTTTGTATAGAATATTTGCTGTACCAAATTTAACCAAAATCTGTTGGAGTTCTTTTGTAATGTACTGAATTTAATTGCAATGTGGTGGTACAGGGTATCCCAATGTCATCCGAGCCTGAATTTAACAAACGCCACATTTTTTGTTTGGCTATATAGACAGGTCCAGCCTTTGAAACCCCCCAAAACTAAACAAAGGAGCAGCTACATAGGTACACACGGTCATCAATATTGCCATATTTTATATATTATACATAGTAAGATCTGCAGCGTCCAACTTATCGTTCGTCATATATGTATATTATTAAAAATAATAACCTTTTGAAAAAAGTGCGCTTTTAAAATAATAAGACGATTAAGATTAATAAGATTAAAAATTACGTTGTGCATTAAAATAAACACATTTATGAAATATCCATTTGACTTTAGCTTCTTTTAAAAATCACAGAAACTGTTACTATGATTATAACTATTAATTGCGAGTATATCAAATATGTTACTATATTTGTATGTATGTATAAAACTAAAAATAAAAGCTTGTGTCTAGTACATCTACGTAAAGAAACGCTAGACAGCTCTACTAGAAATGTTTTGAAAATTTCATGAATGCATGACGTTTTTTATGAAGAGCGAAAGACCCAAAGAGCGCAGTGTGGGCATTGGAGCGGGGGCAAGCGGCAGTAAAGAGAAGTATGTAAAAAAATAATAGTAACAGTAACAACATCGAAAATCTTTTATGTAAAATTGAATATTCATAAGTTGTTCGTTCCATGCATAGCAAGAGCAGCAGCAGCAGCAGCTGAAGCCTGACCAGAAGCCGGTGCCTAACTGAAAGCCTGTTCCATTGTCGATGTTATTTCTGCAGTAGTAAGTACTGTTGTTGTTGCTGTTTTTGTTGGTTGTTGTTGTAGGCTGCACGACAGCGGCACTTGAAGTTGATTGTTTTTGTATGTACAGTGAATCAAAAAAGTCCTGACACCGGCAACATTCCTAACAAAAAATGTGTGAGTGTAATGTGAAAATAAATCTCGTAAGTCTGTTCTAGATTTCGAGTAGCTTGAAAAAAGCAAAACGAGTGGATTGATGGCTTGGTGTTTTACATTTAGAGTAATTTGGAATTGATATCGTATCATTTTTGTTCCGATATTTTTGTAAGGATTACGCATGTTTTTGCAAATTGTCATCGTTATGGACGCTATGACGCTTTACAGTTTTACTCTTCAATTTTGATTCCTACGAAATTCTGTTATATCACATAATTAATACATGGGCTTTGGACAGTTGATAATCTTATCGATAACATAATTTTAATTTATAGTATACTGATGTTTTAAGCCACGAATTTAGAAATTTATTTTCGAAAAAACAACAAACAAACAAAAATCTACTACTACATAAAGATTAAATATTCCCACAGGATAGTATAGAGTAATAAAGTGGCACAAAATCTGTACATTTAAAAAAAAAATTAGCTAAACGCTTTTTGATTCAACTTGAAAAACTTTAAAAACGATTTATATTTTTTTGGCACCGACTTTTCTTGGGAAGAAATCGTAGAATCACCTTTACCTTAAGGTAAAAAGAGTATATTAGATTTGTGAAGTGCATGTAACGGGTAGTGCTTGAGCCATGTCCGTCCGCCTTTATAAGCTCCTACATTTCGGAGAATACAGACACGAAACTTTACCACCTGATCCGAGAAGATTGAGTTTGTTGATTTGCCAATATCTTCCCCTAGGTTCATGCTAAAATGGCTAAGTGTCTATGTCCGTTTGTCTGACCGCCACGATCTCAGAGATGGTAAGAGCTGGAGAAACCTACCTTTCAAATGAAATGTCTAATTATTCCTTAGAGACCAGGTTTACTACTCCTCCATTAGGGGTGTTTCAGAGGACCTCGAAAAAAACAAAAGTTTTAAATAAAAATGGTGATGATATTTTAAATATCGTAACCAAATTTTTGGCATCACAAAGTGGTTTATAGTTACCAATGTGCCAAAACGAAAATTATCATCTTTTATCTGATCGATATATTTAAGACTCATAATATATCGATCAATAAATGCGCGGATCAGTCTGAAGCTTATGTCAGCTAATCATATTTATATTGCGATCAATCGTATTTACATCCTGTTGTTAATTAGTTAAATCGTTTTTATTTTAATCAAATCTCAACTGCAAAGAAGAACAGGTACAAATTTGTTGCTTGTTATTCTATTAGTATTTACTATACAATTACATATTGTGATTAGCTAGAGTTCTATGATTCTGATCTATTTGTTGATTTCGTACTTATTTTGAGAATTAGTTGCTACTTATCCGGAAAAAACACACCACTTTCTCTGCAAAGTACTGCGGAAAGAACTCTTGCGTTCCATATAGTGACACATCCCTACAGTTTTAAATCAATGTATTGACCAGGATCTTTATTGGGTGAACTTTTCAATGATTTCTACAAAAATTCTCGCGCTCGCACAAAACCGAAGTTACCATTGTAAATGGCGTTTTAGCTCCTCTCTCTGTTGAGATTCTCGCGGGAGATTTGCATGCTTCTCAATTGAGCATTTCGATCACACTAAAGTTGGCATTCAACTTAAAATGTTGGATTTGAAAGAAACTGCGGTCAAAAATCCATTGGAGTTATATATTATTGTCAGCTCTGTCTGCCGATAATACGAATTTCGGGGAAGTAAATCGAACGGGGGAAAATAATGTTTTGCGGCTTTGAAAATTAAGTGAATGAAAACTGGACTGGGACAGGATGTTGTGCAGAAAATTTAAAATTTTTTTTAAATTTACACAGTCACTTTGTAGGTTCCACATTCTGCAAATTGGTTGAGTCTTTTACCCGAATTTAAGGGCATTTTGAAATATTTTTGTGTATTTTCGGGACCAAGAAACACAAAACTAATTTTTTGTGAGAAATTTTTCGGAATGTTTTTGTATTTCGTCGTCTCTGATCACACCATACGTGAATTGTGAAAAAAAATCTAACAGCATTTTGGAAACTTTGAAGGTGATTGCTACTTTTCTCATTTGATTTTTGATTTGATTTTGTGGATCATTCATAAATATAATAATAACAATATAATTACAATTTATTCGTTCTTCGCTGCAATACAAATTTTGCATCGTATGGTGCAATACTTATACTCCAGAAAAACAAATACGGTATTCACGCTTTGTGTTGATGAGTTGAAAAATTGAGGACTTCTACAAAAACAAATACATGCTGTAAATCAAGGCTGCGTTTCAACTTACTTCTCAACTATTCCCCAACCCTTTTTATACTATTGTATAATACTTTTTAATTTTCCACCCTTTCAGCACTGCAAAATTTGTAATTTCTTAGCCATTTTGCGCAAAAAAAAGAAGAGCGTCAAATTTAAAATTATCCAATTGTTTTAACGCAAGTAAATAATGATATACATGCTGGAACTGTTGTGTCTACATAGTCCCCGTAGTCACAGTATTAAATAAAATTGAGTTTTTATCCGATGAATTCAATAAAATTGATTTCACCCAAATTCGTTTTAGCGACAGCTTAAATTAATATAGATTTTAATTCAAGATTTTGCATTTTTATTTTAATTTGTATCAATTTACCAATGTAAACCAACACACGATAGCAGAAGCATATTCTCAAACTCGGGATATCCTTTAAGCAGCAAAAAAGTAAGAAACGATGTAATACATAGCTTCTTTAGCTATAGGTTCAATTAAAATAGATTTTATGCTTTGACTCCGCATTTTTAATTCAAGCTTTTGAATTTTAATGTAATTTTTAGCAACTTACAAATGTAACCAAATCCTGGCTAGAAGCAGAAAAGTCAATAATTCAGCTCATAAAACTCAACCGGGCTGTTCACGATTTGCTCTGTTGACTTTTTCAACAAATTTTCAACTCTTCATCTCAAAACAAAGCGTTAATACGCTAAATATTTGATCAAAATTGGTAATGTCCTCTTTTTTCACTAGAACCACCAGTTACCCAATAGGACCGTTTAGTCAAATAAACGTGTTTGGTGCAATATCATCTTTTGTAGTTCTTAAATATTAAATAGAATTATTATCAAAAAATCACCAAAAAATCAATAAATGGATTAATTAATCGTCACAAGTTCAAATAGCTCCTTCAATTCAGTTGTGTGCAAAACTCATTCAGACATTTGTAAGCAAAAGCGCATTAGAGAGCAAGAACTGCAACCAAACGAAAAACATATATTTTTAGAGACTGCCCCCACGACTGTTTTAATTCTACACAAAGACTGTGAGTTGCGAATATAAACCGGCATTTCTATGCCTACTATTCTAAAGTAGTAATACCACGGTCTCGAGTGTCCGATAATTCTTCAATATTGTCTACAAAATTCCTATTTTCAACGGTAATGCTACATTTTTCTATAGATTATTATAAATACTTTCATTTACAGAAAAATTTCGAAAATAACGCTTTGCACAGACATTTTTGATACACTGTAAATATGCAGTTTTGTTCGGCTGAGTGAACCTGCAGACGAAACGCATAAACCCACTAACACACACACTCACACACTCACACACACACATACACTCACGGAGCAGCATACGAACAAGCAAAAGTTGCGGTTGTTTGCTATTTTGTCATGCAAATTGTATTTATTGCGGCGAAAAAGCAACAACAACAACAACAACAAGAACAACAGTAAAAGCGACAGAAGCAAGCGCAGGATCAGGAGTAGGAAGGTGCCGGAACAGGAACAGCAGCAGCAGGCATAGTGACAACAACAAGAAAAGCGGGCACAGACAACGTCGCGCTTCGCCATTGTATGTAATTGTTTGTTATTTGTCATATGTGCTGATGTATGTGTGTATGTAAATGTTATGTACTACGTGATGTGATTGTGTGCGTACTGGCCGCCATTGTAAACAAGAAAATTGAGTGCTGTAGGCAATGAACACAATACTATCAAGATGCGGCGTTGGCCAAATGCGATTCAATCCTAAAACGGGTACTAAAATATCCTGAAACAATAAACTATCAAACAACTAAAGTGCAAACTTTCAACCGTCTTGAACTGGATTTCCAAATAAGTAGAAGGCTCGTAAAAAATTCACTGCAGGGATTCAATAAAATCTACAAACAAAATCAACACAAGTTTTTTATTCATTTTTTCGTTTTACGACGCTGAGAATTAGGTAGAATCTTATCTCCGATTCTCGTTTTAGCGCCTAGTTAACAGGTTATCCAGCTCAATATTTGAAATAGGAAACCGTTAATACAAAAACTGCCTTTAAGCAGTAATTCCGTAATTCAATTCAATTTCAAGGATTTAAAGTGTCTTCGTATACTAATCTCACCTAACTTCACACCAATGTGGGTACTACGCTCCATCCTTCCTCTGCTTCCCGTCTGGCTACTCTTTGTGAAGCTCAATGCGGCTCAACGGGGGGTTGCATGCACACATTTTGCTGTTGACAAAATGCATAATTTATGTAATTTCTACAACATGACAACAAATATTTCAAATATTTTTAAGTACATTTACCTTTTCAGTGGTAGAGTATTTTTTTGTTTGGTTGAAAATTTATTGAATTATTAATTAACTGCAATTGCGGCAATTAAACATAATAAAAATATAACATTACAGCTGTCATTAAGTGCCTTCCCATTCTTTATAATTTCATTGGGTATTTGGCATCGTTAAATCATTGTATTGTAATTGTACGCATAATTGAATTGATTTAATAAAGATCATGGACTTTCAAAGCCTCACTTACCAAAATTTCCTTTGAGCCTGGCAAATACCATTTGGCCTTTTCTTCTGTATGCTTTTTGAACATATTTTATGTTCTGACTAGAAAAAGTGTCTAGTTTTTGTTTGCCGTATTATAGAAAGTGAGTTAAAAATCCCAAATCGTCATTATTTACATCATTTTCAAACTGGTTGTATCTTAAATGACACCCTACTTTGGTCTTTGAAATAGAGTTTGAACGTTTGAAGAGAGCAACAGATCAATTCGGAACATACTTTGTGAAACTCACTCGACCTAGTTACACATTCCGACAAAGAAGGCACTAAAATCTAAAATAGCGAGAATCAATTTAAAATTATGATATTGCATTTTTTGAGAAAAATAATTTACAAAACAAATAATGTTCAATTGTTGAAATCATTATCGGAAGTGCAGAAGTATAAGTTTTTCACATGTTGTCAACTCCATGGCACTTGACTGCCACCACTCTTTCCTTTCCTTTAATTCCAACCCCAAATAGCCATAAATGATTGTAGAATTCTGAGTAATAATAAAACAAATCATAAATTAGATGAACATTTTTTTTTTAGTTTAGAGGTGAGGGTCCGAGCTATAGCCATGGACCTTAGAGTGTTTGAAATTTCGGAAAAAAATAGACCAGAAATTTCTTTAAAAACATAGAGAAATAAAACAAAATCCAAGTAAGAGATTTAATTTTTTTATTTTTATTTTTTTTTTTTTAATAACAGCCAAATCCCATAACTCCGTTTGAGGATTTTAATTGTAGGTAGTCTTACTGACCTTGCCGATCAAGCCGCCTTAAAGGGCGGTCAGGGAGTAGTTCTTAGCTATCTTTCGCTGTATTTTTCTTGTGTGCCCACCAATCTGCTCGTCTTTATGGAGTGTGGAACCGCGTACGTACCAGGGACAGTTTGTTATCTGTCGTAATACTCGATTCTGCAATAACTGTATGCGCTTATAGTTCGATGATTTGGCAGCAATCCCCCAAATCTGCACTCCATAAATCCACATCGGTAGATACAGTGCACATATTCCGCTCTGTTACATATCAGCCGTAGGGTGCCCCACCTTATTGTAGAGCCACCGCAGTTTTAGCAGTCTGTGACGACAATTTTTAACCGTATCTTTGAGGTGTGGCCCAAAGGTAAGGCGATTGTCCAAAGTGGTGCCGAGGTACTTAGCATCCCTCTACCTGGATTGAAGGGGAATGCGTCAATCTTTTGAGTGTGAAACATGGGTTTATTGTTTTCAGTGGTTTAACCATTAAATTCCACCGTTTGCAAAGTAAAAAATAACTTAAAGATTTAGGACCGCTTAGAAATAATATTCTTAAAAGTTCTATGTTTGAATATCGTCACACATAAAAAAAAACAATTTGTAAGTATTAGACGTAATTTTTTATTTTTTGAAACAAAAGTTGTATATTGTACACTTTTGGGTGTCACCTCGACTGCATCCAATTTCTATACCTTTGACTAAAAACTTTAAAAGGTATAATAAGTTCGTGCAAATTTATGTAACGGTCAGATAGAGGCGTGGCAACCCCCATAAAGTACATTTATTCTTTATTAGCTTCAACAGCTGAGCTGAAACAGCCTTAGAGGCTATCTTTGCATAAGCTATGGATCTGAATTTTTACCAAAAGATGGCTAGAATAGACAGGCAGATCAAGTTTTATTGATGGATTTATTTAGATATGTTTTCCCGCTTCCTCGTAGGAAATGTGCACGGGTTAAGCTCACACAATAAAGATAACAGATTTAAAATTATTACGGTTATACGCAATGATTTTAGGAATAGTATGCCGCACATATGAATTTGTAATTAAGTTTTTGAAAAAATTATATTAAAATTATATTTTCTAATATAAATTTTCAGTCTCGTTGCAATTATAATTAATGCCCGAAGGGATAAAAAGACGTACATAATCGCTGAAATCTGAAAAACAAATATTTTGGATTTTCTTTCTGGCATTCCTCAGACTGTAGACACTTAGCCAGAGATCGTCTGCCCTTGACATCCACAAAAGAAAATTTAACGGAACCCAAGAACAACAAGGGGTTTCTCATTTTCAGCGTCTGTCCGTCTGTATGAACACCTAGATCTGATCTCGGAGACTATAAGAGCTATAGATACGAAACTTTACCACCTAACGCACTTATTTCCTGAGATGGTGAAGTATGTTAAATCAATTCAATACCTTCCATAGTAGTAGATTTTCGCGGTTCTTAGCCAAATCATTTAATATTTTGACCAGAAATTTGACAGAGCGATGAGTAACGAACTCATATATACCAAATGTATTTATTATAAATTTTGTTCAATTTATTTTAAATGCGCATTTTAAGCCATCCATTTGAAAAATTGTCTTCGAATTTATTTGTGCAATACGACAACTTGTAACTTTTGGAGGATCTATTTTGTCCAAATCTAGAACACCTAATTTCATACCATTCGTTTGGATTCGCAAGCACACACAAATCTTAACAGACATAAATTATTTTCATTCCGATACTTTTTTTCCGATTCGAAATCTACCTGAATAATAAAAATTAATTAGAATCTGTTCAGCTGAATGCTTCAAAAACGTCTTAAAACATTATAAAATAATACAGAATACGTTTTAGTGCCATCATATGCACTAAATTAAGTAAATTAAGCCAATTACCGCGAGCCACAAACAGAAACATAAGTCCCTTATCCACTAATCTATTTGGATAGAATTCGAAATTGTTGTATGGAAAAATATTTTAAACAATCTTTTTTTTCGAGGCACACGAAAATCGCATTCATTTTATATCGACATGCAAGATAATTAGATCGAAAGGTATTGAGGTGCTCTTTCCGTTGATATACGATATGTACAGATAAAGTACAAATTATTGAAGTTACAAGCAATCAAAGTCGCAAAAATGTAATTTTAAGCCATTTTTCGAAATTAAAAATTTTCGGTTGTCTTTTTTTTACCGAGAAAAAATATTTATTAATTAATGTTAAGCTTTTCTCTCTTACGAACATCTCGAGTGTAAAGTTTTAAAAGTCGTATAAGAACTGCAGACGCTATGTCCGATGACTCAAATATATATTTTTTTAATTAACTATACGAATAGAATTTACTATGGAATGTAATATGTATGTAAAAAGATATTAAAGAAACTACGGAACACACCATTTTGTCAGATAAGGCGGCAAAATTTGAGTTTCAGATAAGATTTTGAAATGCCACTTAATTTTAACCTGAAGATAAAAATTCTTTTGAAAGTCCGAAAAAAAATTGTCGGCATTATTGTTTATTTTTGGTACCTTCATAAGAAGGCAATTGTAGCAAAGAATTGGGGTACAAAGTTCGTATGAAAAAACAGTTCCTGATTTGGTAAGTGCTTTTGGAGAAAATAATTTCTATCCAAAATGGCTACGGAGAAAAGAATGTAGGCCGAAGCCAGACTTGAATGGTAATTAAAGGCACTGAGTTCAAACCAAAGCTGGGTCGAAGATGAAAAGTCGGGCTTCAACTGTAAAATTTACTTTTATGAACAAAAATAATTCTCGTTATTTTATCATTAAAATACATTTTGTTATACTAAATTTGTTACCATATTTCTCATTAATCATGCGAGGCATGTTAATAAATATCTATTAATTGCCAATCGAGTTGGCAACGTCGCGTCGTTGTCTATGTTAGCAATAAAATTACAACAACATTTGCATACAATTTCATGATTTATATCAGCAAACAACAAGTCGATTTAACGACTAACAAACGGCACAAAAAATACCATCACAATTAATTACTAAAAAATTTAACGACATTTACTTTGCTTTAACGAATACTTGGTGCCCTTTTTGCTGTGTTTCTTTTAGCAATAGCACTACCTTCCAAACTTCCAGACTATAGCTATGACATAATAAAGATGGTTAGGATAAATTTTAAGCGTTTATATGATGCCTCCTGTAATGCTCCTTTTAAGTAAGGCCAATCATCCTTTATAAAATGCGTACATTTAAAAGCTCGTATGGATTGAGTGTTTGGTATCCTAAGAGCTTAAGCTCTAATCTAAGTTATAAATAAGATTAAGCTTCTTCTTCTTGGGGTAACCCCAAGAGAACATCTAGTTACCTAAAGCTCAAGTGCTGCAAGCAAGGCTTGTGTAGAAATTATATAACTCTTCCTATCAAAGAGTAGCTGAATATAAAAATCGTGCTGATGCCGGTCGTTTGATGCATTCAGCGCGAGTACAGTTGAAATCGGGCCGGAAGCCATAAAATGCATCTGCGTATCCCAGTAATATTATTGCAAGGAACATAAACTGGATGCGGCCATAAACTGCAGCAGACCCAGAATTGCGAGTTGAAAGAAGAAGCTTTAAAAAAGGTGCAGTAAGTTTTTGGCCAGAGTCTCTGGCAACGGTAAACAACAGAAAGTATCCTGACCATTTCAATTTCCATTGCCATTTTCTAAATTTGCATATTTCATGCCACAAAATATATAAAATTCATATTTATAAATCTTTTAGCTGCACAACAGAACGCAAATGGCAACGAAACGCAAATCAAAACCCAGCAACAAGCCAGTACTGTCGCCTGACGACTGGGACGGACGTGGAGCAGACCGCAAAAGCTCAGTGTGGCTCAAAAATATATAAAAAAAAAATTAAAAATGTGCAAATAGGAAATGAAAATTCTAACAAAAAAGTTCCCAAAAATAGAGAGAAAAAAAACTTCAAAGTGCACACAGCAAACGTTGCAAGCAGCAAAGGAAAATGGCACAACAGGCATTCACACTTCACATGAGACTTGGCCGTGGCTGTGGATGTGGCAATGTGGGGTACTTGATGGTGGCAGGAGCGAAGGAAACTGAGGCAGCAACCATCACCGAAAAAGGAGACATAAAATTGTGTGGTCTGTCCGGAAGGCCGCCAGTGAGTGAGCAACTGAATGAATGAATATGACTTTTCTGACTCTTCGCACAACAAAAAAAAAAGACAAGCACATACAGACACTCACACTTCTATATATATAAATGTATGGATACATGAGGGCAGGCTGATAAGTAATTGGCCTAGAAAAATGCAAAAGATTGTACTGAACTTCTTAGCCCAAACATTTTTTGTCTTCCAAAAAATCACAAAATAAACTTTTGCATTATTATATCATGAGTAGAAAGTTTTTATTTTCAATTTCGGTCATAATTCTTATGGTTCACGTCACTACACGGATATTTTAAAAATCATTTATATCAAAATGCTTAGAAATTGCGCTTGAAATGGTACAAAAAGTTTGTTTGATTAAAAAGGTATCAATGCATAAGCTTGGTAAATATGTGGGATTACGAAAGCAGCTTTTTCGAACTTCGAGCTTGTATATGAAATCATGACAAAATTGTATAACAAAGCTCTGTTTAGGTCGTTAGTTGCGTTATCTTCTTGAGGAGCATAGACGTTAGATTATGTTAGTCTCACAAAACCTCCCACCAGCACCTTCTAGTCTCAGCCTTCAAGTGCCGAACTCAGGGCATTGCCTGCGACGTCGAGCAAGTTGCTGTATCTGGTGAAGAAGCGGGGAGCGGTTTGGCGCGAATCCTCTTCAGGAAGCGAGATAGGAGGCCTTGCAGAGGCTACCACAACATACCCCCGGCTCAGTCCGCATAGTCCGCAGCACTACGTCTGGGTAATAAGCAACGGACTACAGATTCTTTCCCCATCGGCTGGAGCGGGCGTCGATCTTGCAGCAAGCAGTTCGTTATAAAAACCTAACTGAACGATGTGCTTATTCATCCAAATGGCAGAAAAATATATCTAAGTCGCTGCATTGAGCTGATGACCCTCCCATGAGTAGATGCCAAATAAGGCTTATAAACATGGATTTAAATGTCCAGGAGGTTATCGAAGTTCGAGAAATCCTGCACCTTCGGCTGCACCGACCCCTGTTCACCATCAGCGCCCTAGAAAACTGCGGGTCCATGGGGAATTTTGCCATAAGAATTTTGGAATCTCTTAATTATATGTCCGTTTTAACTTTTCACTTTCATTCTTATTAAAATTGGCTGAGGCAATTACATTATAGCCAGCCCTCTCACATAGGAAAAACCAGCAGTCAAATACCGTGCACCGTGCAACACCACTTTGACTTGATGACGCACGGGGCAGATATTTTTCATTTTGACTCTAAAGCAACGGCTCCATCTGGTCAGTTGGTCAGCTGGAGATGTGCGTGAGTCACTGCACCGAAGCCGAAGGGAGGGAAGAAAAAAGAGTTCACAGTCCGTACACTACAGTCAAAAGTTGTGAGAGCGCAAAATGACAAGGAAGACAACAAGCGTGCGTTGGGCATGCATTCGCAAAAGTTGCCACCTAGTTGCATTTATTAAAAATGTGTTTAGTTGTGACTGCGACTCTACAACTATGACCATATTTGTCGCAGTGTGCTGTGCATGGGTGTAAATATTGCACACAAACTTTTTGGATAGTATAACACTCACTACATTTCGTAGTTGTGTCTCTTGTTTTTCATTTGTTATTTCGGATGCATATGAATAATAAATTATTTTGGCGCTTGGTCTTTTCGGTTAAGCTATTAAATGAAGAAATATATGCGCGTATTTTGTGGATTTGAAATTCATAACATTTTTATTAGTAGGCAGCTGGCAGGCGGCAGGCACTTGCAAAAAATTTGTAGCATACTTTACAGCGCCAGCATGCCACTCTGTTAACTTTAGTGGCAGGCAGGTTGGCTGCTGGCATATGGAAATGAGTGAAATGAGAGGTGAAAGGGCTGCAGGGAGACCTGCATTACTGAATGGCTTACAGCTGCTCATTACGCCGTGTAGTCGTTTTAATTTTTTCATGGCACGCGTCACGCTTCCCTTCGTGTGACTTTTTTACCATTGCAACAGACGTTGCAAGCTCACTCACACTCATGCACGTCTGCAGCATGTAGTATAACGGTATTAAAGTTTTTTTTTTGCAATAAAAAAATCGCGAACTTACCAGCCTCCCTCCAGCATACACTAAAAAAAAATGATGATTTTTTAAAGAAGCCGTGGGTAAGGCGAACTAAGTAAGTTTCATAAGTTCATGAGATCGACCTCCAAGTTAATTGAAGTTGTAATCACATTAAATTGGAAAAAACTTCAGGTCGGGTCTGTAATATGATGCTAAGAAATGTTTTGTTACACTTAAACATGAATGCGTAAAAGAATTGTTATACCCTGTACTATATGGTACAAAAGATAGGCATATTAACTTTGTGCAAGCCGAAAATGTATGTCACACACAAAAGGAGACGTCGGAGAACCCCAAAAATTACCTTAAGTATGATCAGGGTGACTAGAAAAGTCGATATATCCATGCCCTTACGTCTGTCCGTATGAACGATGATGTTAAGAGCTAGAGCAACCAAACTTTCAGATTAGATCCCTTAATCCATAGGAGACAAGTGTATTTTATATTTTTGATATCGGGCTTACATTATATAGATCCGAAAGGGGTGTTCTAGAGGACCTCGAAAAAAACTAAAAGTCAACGAAGATATCGCAATCAAATTTGATGTTGGGAAGAGTTGTCTCGCAATGCACTAAATTTGATCAAAATCCGTTGTGAAAAATTCGTGTTTTTTTTTTGTATACTAAAAATGTTTACATATTAGCTAAACATCGAAACTTTACTATGTGGGAACGTGAAAAGATAGTGGCATATTTTCAGGATATATTCAGACCAGCGGGTAAATTTAGTAAAATTTTAATTGTTCAAACAGACGGACAGACGAATATGCTACCCGAAGTTATGATAACCATGTCGGTATAAAAGGCAAGGGGTCTATCACCCCTTCTTCTGCCCTAGACATTGCACAAATCCATTATACCCATTATAAAAATTGGTACAGATTAAATAAATTTTCATCAACAGTGCAAAATTTGACCATGTATCTGTTTACCCAAATCTTTTCTTCAGTGTACATTGCTTTGTGGCTGTCTTGCAATTACGATGTATGGAAACGGTTGCTGCCACGCGGGTTGAGTGCATGTGACATTGACTAAATAAAACAATTAAACACATTTAAAATAAATTAATAAAAATACAGAGCACGTATTTTTCACAGACTGTTCAGGTGATTATGTGAGAAAGATTGTTGGGCAAAACTTTGCTCATTTGCTGCACCAATAAGCGTGCCAGGGCCCTCTACAATAAGCTAAGGACTATACGATAAGTTTAAACAAAGGAAATTAAAAATGAATTGCATAAAATCGAACGCCAAATACAGCCACAATGCGCATACACAGCAAATTTTTCCGCTGACTAAAAAAAAGAAAAGCGGAAAATCGCAAAAGGAAATTCACGACTTGGCGAAATAAATTAGTCTGCTGGTATTTGGCCTCAATTGAGTCGATACGATAGAGGGAGGTGAAAGAAACCGACTGACCAGGAAGTGTTGTAAAGCGGCTAAACCAAGCCACATCGGCTAGCCGCACAAACTTATTCATAGCAATACTCCCACAGTTACGACTGAGCTAATAATCAAGCTAGTCGACTGGCTAGGAGGTGGTTGCGAAGGCTGCACGGAAGCTAATTTATTACGAACATTTAACAAGCATACTCCAGGGCTATCCAACGGCCGCTTTGATTTATTAGGTGTTTGGTTTTCTTTCTTGGTTTTTTTGTTTTTTTTTTAAAGTTCTGAATACAGAGAAGTAGAGGAAGGCGGTAACACCGAAACACTAATGTGAATGTAATTTGTAGTTAATGGCTGAAAGGAGGAGAAGAAACTCCTGGCTTGGGCCAAACTTCAGATTTGCAGCTATTATAATTGCTCTCAACAAAATCAACAAAGCGACCGGTCGGAGCTTGGTCAGGCAAACAACTTCCATCAAACCAATGCCCATCAAAGTGTCTAGGTTAATTTATGCATAATTTTCGAGGAGATGCTGACTTTGTTATGGAGAATTTTTTATGGCGGCGTAATGCCTTGATTTTGAATCTTTCATATCTCACAGATACGGTATGTTTCTTGCAATGTCTCTCAACGCATTTTTATATGCCTTTTTGCATTTCAGACAAAATTTATTTGTTAAATCACATCGAAAGTCGTCGACGCTCTGCGCCATTAAAGGCCATAAATCACAACATAGCATAGAAATAAATCAACCCTTTATTATCAACACATCGCAATGTTTGTTATCGAAAGGGTTATTTATAGTGCTCTTGGGCATACACACAGCACACACAACAATAATCGCAGACACTGCAAAGTCTAGGCAATACATACTATATCGTTGGAGCCCCATCCGACATGGCCCATCATTTTGGCAAGGGGTCAGACAAGTTGTTAATATTAACACGTCGATAACTGACTAAAATTAAAACATAGGCCGGCGGACTTTGGTTGAATTTGGTTCAAGGTTGCCACTGGCCGTGTTGCCTACATTTGGGGTCATGGTGAATTGTGCTCACTATCAATCGAGAAACGCTTGAACTCATTATATAAAACGCATTATTATAAATGAGTATACACAGGGTATAAGTATAAGTATAAGTACTACCTACCAACCATATGAATATATATACTTATTACAATTTGCAGTGTGCTTTACCCACGGTCTAGCACTTCAATGACAGCTCTGAATGCTACTGCTTCATTTGCTGGCAATTGAGTGACTGAAAAGAAAATAGAAGAGCTGTTGAGTGAGGCGAGAGAGAGCGCCGCACATGTCAGATGAATACATCATTAGCTCAACGAATTGTCCTTGTACAACGAGTGCCCTCACATAGGTAGTATAGTATACACAAACTTACTCATACACTTACTTATATACGAGCATGTATAATTATAATCGTATTGGCATCGCATCGACAACAACAGCAACAAGTACAAGAGGCGCGCTGGGACGAAAGCCCATTGAGGTTAATGCGTAGCAAATCATGTTCGGGCCAAGCGAACGCTGGAACGAATGGAGACGGAGACGGAGATGAGATAGGAGAGGCTTTAGCTTCCTAACTGGCTGCCAACCTGCTGGGAGGTAGCCAGCTACTTAGACGGCTTAACTTTGAAGTGCTTATGCAACTTGGTAACTAATTAAGGCGGTAAGTTGCTTAACTGGCATATAAGCATAAACGTATTCAAAGATACTCTCAACATATTCGATTGTACAAAAAATTACGAACGCGTTTTCGAGATCGCAGTCCTTAATCTGAAAAGAGACGTGGCAACATATACATTCAAAGTTCTAAAAGTGAAATACAAACGCTGTAGATAAAAGCAAGCAAAGGGTTGGTTATTTGATAATTTGTGTCTATTTTAAGGCTATTAACACAGTCTTAAAAGCAATTTAGCTAAGGAAGGCAGAGGGGTAACATCGGTGGGCAATGCAGTCATCGCCCAAGAACTGCCTAAAAGCGACCGACTATGTAGTCATTTACCTCTATATTACATACATATGTTATAAATTACAGGTGTGTGGCTATGTGGGTGTAAGAGTAGGCTGTTTATCGGCAAGTTTATAAGTAGCTTGTTGACAAGACCATTTTGGCATAAATTGCTTTCATAATGCCAAAATAATCGCCTTTAATTTATCAGTTTTTTTTACAGTTGATTTTTCACTTAGGCCCCAAAGCGAAGGAAATCAGATATTGTTTTGAAATACTATATGTATGTACATATATGCACCTAAGCAATTTTGTACACAATCGCATGTACATACACATAATGTTATAGAAATGGAAACCACAAAATGATGGCTTATTAATCAATTATTTGAGATTGCTGAAATTCCAATTATGTGGTCACAGCTTTAGGAAGCAGACTACTTTAAAGCCGTTATGTCTGATATTATGTAGCCAATCTTTGAGGTCAAGGGCACAAGATCTAAACTAAATATTTCGATTTAATTTTAAATAAGTTATTACTTAATTAAAGCAATTAATAGTGAAAGTAACGATCAGGAGGAGGCTATGCGTCGCAGATCTTCTAAATTAAGACTGGGAGGTTCCGCCCCTGGGTTCCGCACGCCTACCCCCTGTACAAATTTGTATTTATATTTTGGTCATTCCATTGCATACATGAATGATATAGTCGGACCCGTCCTTATCTAAAACACTCTGTACTAACGCATGTATGCTTTATCACAAACATAACTTTTTTCTTGTCAGATTTCCAAGCCCTAGCCTGTGCTTTTTACTTGCTCTTCTCGCCTAGCATATTCAACGTGTCTGCTCTGTGATCTACGCAATGTATCACTCTCCTTCTTTGCAATCCTGAAGTCCACATTTTTATACCCTGTACTAAAAAGTACAAAGGGTATACTAGTTTTGTGCAATGTATGTAACGGACAGAAGTAGGTGCGGCAGACCCCAAGTCCTTTATACTAAAGTGCTTATCATAGCCTCGGATAACGATTGAGCCATGTCCGTCCGACCATCTCTCCGAATGAACGCCTAGATCTCGGAGACTAGAAAAGCTAGAAACGTCAAATTTTACCAGCTGGTGCGCATATTTCCTCAGCAGATGAAGTTTGTTAAATCATGTTAATATCTTTCCCTGCAGTAGATTTTCGCGGTTTTTGGCAACACCTATTAATATTTTCATCTGAAATTTAACAGAGTGATGCATTATGGGTTCCACACATGTGTTTGTTAAAAATTAAAAAAATTATACGAATACAGCAAAAGCTATAGTCAAAATTATACAAACTGCGACAATATTTGACTCTACATAATTATGGTAACAAGTGACATCGAATCACAATAAGCTGGTTCATGTGGCCCTCCTAATGAACAAATCCATATCCAAATTTTATCGATACGGACCCCTCACCTTCCAAAATCGATTTACCGTGTTTAATCCCACACCCCTAAACATTTCAACTTGAAACCAACCCCATATACTTTAAATAGCTTTTTTGACGTAACTTTCGAGCTTCATCATAATCCGTCAACATTTTCGGAACTTATAGGTGTAAGTATAGAATTTTTCCAAACAAAAATTAATTCCAATTGGAAAGTTCTTAGTAGGAGTATACAGAAAAAATTTTTCGAGAGAAAAGGTACAGGGTATTCCACTGTCGGGCACCGCATTGATTGTACCACATTTTTTTGATCTGCCTTCTAAGCATAGTGTTTGTTGTATAGTGTAAATCCAAATTTCTAACTGTCGACTTCTGCTGGCCCAGCAATTAATATTTCGATAACCTTTGCAATCTTATCACTACGAAGACCGTAAAGCCGCATTTGCTTTATTATCTAACGATCAGGAACATGACTTGTTGCTGAAACTGCATACAGTTTTTGTTTGGGTATTCTGATTCACAAAAACTTACATTCGCTTTTAATAAGATTAAACAGTTCAACAATACGAATACAGGGAAGATATTGAAAAAATCCGGAAAAAGCTGACTGGAACTAAAACTTCAACAATTAAGCCCTCTCATGCGCAACATCCAGGTAACTTGTGGTAATTGTTCGCTTTTGACAGTTGGGGGTCGGTTACTTACCATACGAAGGCATTGCTGCTTTACAAGAAAGCCAAAACACTTTGTACACATACAGTACGCAAGCCCCAACTTTATCAGCAGTATAGATTTCTGAGGCCCTATTGGCACAACGTTTCTTTTGGCTTTCAAAAGGTTCGTCGGCGAGCCGGTAATCCACAGAAAGTCCACGGCACCTACAAATTTTTTAGGAGCATACCGACAAGTGCAAGATTTCGAGCAAAGTGGAGCCAACAAGGGGAGGGGTCTGGAGAAGCGTATTCGTATCTACGATCGGAGGCTAATTTGCTGACATACCATCCAGAGCCCCTCAAATCGAAAGACTTTTTGAAACTGGTAAACGATTTGCTAACGGCTAACGAAACACTCTTAGTCGGCGTCGACCCCCCGCGACGCACTTTTTAATCGGCGGACCCCTGGTATCACCGTGCAGTCCCACCACTTTCAGACCAGAGAAACCAAACTTCTTCTCTCAAGCACAGCTTCTCGCAGCGCTAGTACCAATTGGTTCAAAGAGAAACCAACCTAGAGTTAGGAACACTCGTCTTGATTCCAGAAGGAAGGCAAAGGACACAGGCTAGTAAGTAGGCCAGTAAGTTGGGCTTTCAGTGAACAATGTTGAAAAATTGTTTGTGGAAAAGTATTTATACAGTTCGGCCCCATTGGGATTCAGCAGTCTCGAACCCCACCATTAGTGTTTCGCATTGAAGTCTTCTCAGCAATAAAATGGTCGCCTAGACTTTGAAAGAATTGTTTGTAGTCTTGTCGCTTGATCGCATATCTGGGTGGTTAATATACTGCAGCTACCGATGCATCAATGGGACAACATTTAATCTGTATAACTACCGCTTGGATGTTATTTTGCGATAAACTGTCTGGAAATTTAATACCATTCTATACAATTATTGCACCACCATGATGTGCTCTATCGGAAGGGGGATCCGCTCGTATTACTAGGTATCTGTTCGGTTAAACTCATATACATTTAAAATACACCTCGCATACATAAAATAGCATTCAATAATAACATAGAACATATAACTGTAAACATTAACATAAACATAACATTTTCTCACTCTGACATCTCACTATCTTTGCACTCTTTTAAAATCATAAGCCTGCATGTACCAACATAGAATTAATAAAACACTTGCCAATTGTCATTATTACAAATCGGTCGTGTCGCTCTCCTTTTAGTTGGCCTTTTATGTTAAAACGTTCCGAGTTTTTGCACGGCCCATCCTGGTTATTTGTCTCGGTCAAGAAATCGCTTTTGACCCTACAGTATCCTTTTATTTTCAAGTAAGATTTACTATTAAAAATAACTTTTGATATTAACATTATGTCAATACTATAAGTGTTTGTAGAGAGATTTATATCATTATAATGATTGGAAAGCCCGTTGGTATTCCATATAGCTATACGAACGTATACTTTCAAGAAGCAATATCCTATCAAGTAGATTATTTATTCGCTCAGATTCTTTTTTTTTACCATTTTGCAATTGTTTACAATATATCTGATTGCTTGTATTCTCACCTTATAGAATTTAAGCATATGTTGGCTGGTTTCCATTGTTGTATGATTGGCTTAAAATGGTGTTGGGATTAAACGAATTTAGTTGGCTTAATTTTGGCATGTTATCCTTAGATTGACATTTCAATGAATGCATGAGAAGCAGATTTCTTTTGAGACATAATTTGACATATCAATAGTTTTTATTATAGTGCGACTTGGTGTAAATTTTAATTTGTAAATTTCTGCATTTCTTGCTCGATTTCCAAAAAGAACATGTTGTGTGGCATTTTTGTGATACGGCTCTTGATGTTACTAATTCCCCTTAAACTATGGCAAAACGACTCAACATCAGTTTTAATTATTTCCAATGGTGTTGCATAATGAAGATTTTTTATTACTACTCGAAAGGCTATCTTTTGCTTTAGCTGAATAGTATGAATGGATGAGCTCTCTTGTACTCCAATCTTAGTCTTAACCATGATTCTGACATTACCATCTCGCTGGGGCATATAATTGAAGTCATTTCATTTATTTTACTTTTAAAATAAATCAAAAATTGATCGATGTCATTGACGTCATATATAAGAATCAATGGCGGCTTCGGCAACTCCAAATCCTGATCTGCTGAACTTCTAGGTTTGCTTACATTTCCAGTGTTGGCATCATTCAGATCGTTATTGTCTGCATCACTCAATAGAGGAAGAAATCGATTCGAATTCTTTTAATTACTCGGTCCAGGATCTTGTTTTTGCAGGTGCTCGTCTTTTTGTTATACTTGGTAGTAACTCTCTTTTACATAGCGGTATTGTCATCATCATAGACACTCATGATGTTGTTGTTGTTTTAATCAACAAACAAATAATTTTTGCGACTAAAAGTATGTTGATATGTAGTAGTTTTACAAAATATTCCGTGTACGAAGAAAACAATTTTTTTTTTTCCATTTAGTACTCCTCCAGGGAGCTTTGGGCTGCAACAAGAACTTTCCACCGGACTCTGTTTTACGCAATTTGCTTTGCTGTGTCCCAGCTGATGTTGTGTAGGGACAATTTGTTTAGTATTGTACGACGCCAGGTTGCCTTTGGCCTTTTTCTGCTTTCTTGGGGGTTCCATTCTAAAGACATCCTGACGATGCTGCTTCGGTCTTTTCTAAAAGGGTGCAAATAGGAACTTCACAAGTGTAATGCCAGAGTTCCGCGTTTGACATCCTGTTGGGCCAGAATATCCCGCATGTAATTCTAAGGCACTTGTTGACGAATTATTATACTTTTGATATCATTCTCTACGGGGCCGTATAACAAGATGGATTTGACGCTCGCACTGAAGATCTTCAGCTTTATTCTTCTGCTTATATGCTGGTTTCGCCATATGCGGAATAAGCGTCCAAACGCTGATCGTGCTTTGCTTAGACGGTCCACCTCACCACTGGTGGAAATCGTGCTGACAAGCATCTCGAGATCATTCCCTTCGGCTTGGATATCACTTAGTTTATGACAGATGGGACAAATGTCGTCCACGCAATCCCACGCGTAGACCTGAATACATCTCTCATAACCTCGTCAACTACTATATTGAATAGTAGTGGTGATAGGGGGCATCCTTGCCTAACACCGGTGCTTGTTTGGAAAGGTGTATTAATTATTCCGTTGTGTAGTACCGCCAAGTCCGCATCATCGCACATCGCTTTTACTATCGATACGATGTTGACTGGCACTTCTTTCCTCGCCAATGCCCGCCATATCGCTGCTCTGTCTACTGAATCGCAGGCCTTCTTGAAGTCGATGCACAGGAGGTACAGTGGTGTGTCCCCACTCCACAGCTTATTCGGTTATTATGCGTAGTGTGTTAGCCTGGTCTACGCAACTCCTGTGTGGTCTGACCCCTGCCTGTTTATCGCGAATTGTTGGCTCTATTTTTTCTTGAAGGCGATAGTTCAGTAAAGTTGGTAGTATTTTATAAAAAGTGTTTAGGAGCTTTATTCCTCTCCAGTTGTTGCAGTCAGTAAGGTCCCCTTTCTTTGGTAGCTTGATGATTATTCGTGCTTTCCAAGATGCGGACACACACTCAGTCTCCCATATGCGAGTGAAATGAGGGTGCAATGTTTCGGCAACAAGCTGCGTCTCCAACTGTAGCAGTTCGGCAGGTATGCCGTCAATACCAGCTTAGTTTTCTAATTGCGTTACCAACTTCTCTCACTGTCGGGGGTGTGGGTGGTATCCTAAGGTTGTTGGTGGGTGCGACGTTTCTGCAATCTTCATGGTTTCTGCTTTCTGGTTCATTACAGCTTATTTCCATGAAGTGTTGTTGCCAAGTGTATTTGTGCATCCTCATTCGTTAGGAGGTTATCATTAGAATCCCTAATCGGTTGGGTTTGCCATCGGCAGCTTCCAGTCAGCTGATTTATTATCTCGTATAGCGGGCGCATGTTATTTTCACGGGCTGTGCATTCAGCGTTTGCTGCAAGGCTTTCCAATAGAACTCTCTTATCGCGTCTGGCGGCCTTTTTTACCTGTCTGCAAAGAACACCATATTTATTGCGGACTAGTAAATCACGATCGTTCCCTCTGCTAATCAGGACCCATGTCCGTTCCAAAGAAAAATAATGCCAACTTATTTTACACGCGCGAATTTTAAGACCGTTCATATATTTTCAATGGAGCGAAAAGCGCATTGGGCGCTCTGCTTAATTGTTTTCGGCCAAAGTTTGACGAACACTTGAATGAATTGGTGTACGTATAATTGAAAAGCAGGCGATGTACATCGTTTAGCCATTCTTTAATTACTCGCACTGCAAAATTACATAAACAAATTAATAATGACAATTGGGGGGCATTGCCTTCGCTTTTAATTTCCTCATTTTAATCAATAGCTTAAATTAATTAAAACACTTCCTGCGTGCATAAATTGCAACTCAAAAATGGTAATTATCAGAGCGAGAAGAATCGGAAATGCGCAGCAAAGTATACTACACAATTGACCAGCCTTTGGTGCTCCTTTTTCCATTTATTATTCGAATTCAACTTTTAAAAAAGTCGAACACTTTGATGAGTTTTTCAGGCGAAGCTTCCGCACGACTTCGACTAAATGGCTAAATGGCACCCCAATGATGTATTTTCGCATCCCCTCACACCCACTTCATTTACTTTGATGCAATTTCGATTTTTCGTGTCTTGCAACTTCGCAGTCAGCTAGCTAGTCAGGGAACTTGGCAAACTCCTTGTAGACTGAATTTTTAATTAATTTGTAACCTGCGGGTATATTCAAATTGCTCAGTAGCTCCGACGCGACGGCAGAGCGGCTTTGCTTCTGCTCAATGAATTAATTTAATCATATCGCATGCAGTAAGTTGGCTCTAAGCTGTTGGCTGCTTTTCTTGCCAGTGTACACTTGGCATGGTATTTACCCAAGTCGTGTTTTTACTGTTCTAAAGTTAAGGAGATGGAGGCCATGAATTCAATCATTCCATCCAAAATACTTTTGTGTATCGAGGAAGACCAGGAAATCAAAAATCTGTGCCTTTAGCGAACGGATATTGAATTCCCTAAGACGAATGTCACAATGGTTAAGCCCAAAATAAAGTGCTGTTACATTTAGGCAGCGTTTAATTGAAATTAATCAGTGGCCCAGTAAAAACCTATTAATACAACAGCCGAAAAGGTAGGAAAATAAAACTGAAAAAGAATTTATAGACCCATCAAATAGCTAACAGATATCGCAAAATCAAATTTTGGCTTAAATGAAAAGTTAGAGGCAGGAAAGTGTTGAGGACGTCAGACGATGCCAAATGTTTTTTGAAACCAAAGCAATCAATGGTGGAAGCGAAAGCAAAAACGAAAATTAAATAATAGTCATACTTTTGTCATTTGCAATGTAGATCAATACCAGTTTTTTAATTTGAATTCAAAATGCCTTTTATTGTAAGCCAACGTTCTGTTTGATTTCAGTACATTTTTTGTACTTTCTAGTAATTACAGAAGTACTATACCAAAGGAAACTAACTATGTCAAAGCAGACAAATAGCGAGTTACCCTGTACGAGTGCCATCCCAACAAACAAATAAATAAAAAATGTAATACGGTTGTTGCGTCGCTAAACAGCAATATTTCGCAACGCGTCGACTTTTCCAATAATTCCTACTGGGTTGCTTGTCAGTTGCAATTCCAGTAACGGATCTTTTGCACTGTGTATTTGTCTCGCTCGCACCTGCACGAAATACGAATTGAGCCACCCGCATGCTGGACTGTAGCAGCTACTGCAATAGCTTCTGCAGTCAAGCATGTGTGTGTAGCTCAAATCAGTTAGTGAGAGAACTTGATTGAGGGAGGTCAAGACCGCTTCGAGGCGCAGGCAAACCACAAGTGTAAGTAAAAAATAACGTTTGATGAAATTAGATGAACTGAAATGATTTAGGAAATAAAGAATTCAGTACCCCGTGTTCCCCGATTCCCTGGGCACAACTTGAATACATAAATAAAAAGGGACTTGTCATATGTGGACCGCGTTGGCGCCGCGGGTGAGACACCATTCAACAACGGTTTTTCGCGAGAAAATTTTATTCATGCATATTTCTTCTAAATTCTTTTCAATAGCAGTATCATTTATGATCTCGTAATGAACGGTCGACTTTCTTGATCGCTCGTCAACTCTTACGCTTATCAGTAAAAAACGCAAAATGCCCCTGATCGCTTAAAAGCAAACTGAACAGTTGTTGAACACTGTTTACCCAAAAAGATGTAAACAGCTTCATAAATGCCAAATACCCTATAATCTGGTGCGCCACAGAAAACTATTTCTTGTCAATTTCTTTACAACTCCAATTCTTGGTGCCACAGACATGATTCGCAACGGTTTCAAAACAGTTGACAAAATTGCTTGAGATTTGATTAAATTAACTAATAAAATGCGATATTTCTGAAAAAGAAAAATAATGCGCAAAGCTGATGGTATAAAAAGCATAATTTATTATGCAATAACGATAAAAACTGCATCAATTGCAAAATAAATAAAGCCAAACAACACAAGAAATTGTTGCAATTAAAATCATCCGTCAATTCGACAACAAAACTGTATACGATTTATACAAACAGAAGCACTCAACTGAGCATCCAACCTACTCAGAAGCAAAAAAAATAAGTAAACCTGACTTAAAACCGGCAGAACAAGTCACTTTTAAACCCCCTGTTGCACATTGCAGCAAAATAAGTATAAATGATCTTTATAACATAGCTTCTATAACTCACCCCAGTACGTCTCTCACTATTAAAAACATATAACTATTATGAAAACCTAAGGTACAAGTACTACGGTTAGAAAACGAAAAGCCCGTAGCAAAAAAAAATGTTACAAGAAGAGAATTCTGTCGTTACCTCCGATAACATGAAGTATTTATAACTTTATCTTCCTACTAAATACAATGTTTGTTTTTTGTATACTTTATTTAATTAGCAATCAACCGATACACAAAGTTCTAATTAATCGATCGCAATTATAATTTCACTGACTGACAATTTTGTCAGTCGCCCATGGGAGGAGCAATGGGGATCTCTATTAATAACTGTTCGAATAGATCAGGGGACTTACAGTTTATAGCCGAATCTGAGTGACTATAAAACTAAAAGAGAATATTACCAGCCACAAAATTATGCATTTCCGCAAGGCTAAGTGGTCTAGCTGGATAAATTGCTGGGAAATAAGTTGGCACCAGGCCAAAAAAAAATAAAAATATCGATTACTCATAGACTTAAGCAGCCCTGTTATTTCGATAGTTGCTTTTTACTTCTCAATATCCAAGTGTAACGGACGTTTATCAAATGTATTGTTAAACTATTTATATATGTAAAAGAAACTTATGTTTTACGTGTTACGGGTGTTCTAATGAAAGCGTCGATAAATTTCAAATCTGATTTTTGCATGAGTTAATACGGAGGTTTTAAGCCTATTGCGATATGTTTGTGTGTATTGGTTCGTGAGATATTCGCATTTTTGTATACAATGTCGGTTTTTGTGTTTATATTGCCATACATACAAAAATTGGTATTGTTGTTAATCAATGTTCGAGGTTCAACATCGTTTCAATCATTGAAATCAGTGAATGGCGTGTTGTGTGCATCGTATCGAGAGGCATGTCAAAAATTGAATTTGTTGGAAAATGATATGCACTGGGATTAAACTTTTGCAGATGCTGCTATTACTACTCATCCATATCAAATACGTGTTCTATTTGCGATTATTTTGGCAACATGTTTTTTATCAAATCCACCTGAATTGTGGATAAAATATCAAGCAAAACGTAATCCCGTGATGGAACTTACCCCGGAAGTTTACAATGAAGCTTTAATTCATATTGAAGATCTATGCGTGGCGACTAATAAAGCATTTGGACAATTTGAAATGCCGTCCCCTAATCGATCAATGCATGATGTATTTCAATTGGAAGAAATGTAACGAATCAAATACATTTTCAATCTAATCGTACTGCCCCCCAGGAACGTGAAGGTCGCAATGAACGTGAAAAAATTTGGTTAAGACATACCCGTGAAGCGCGACATTTGACTAATAATGGTGCAAGTTTGAAATTAAATCGTGCAAAATAATCTAAAAATCTTTTTTGTTTCCAGATAAGCTAACTAGAGAATCTGATCATATTTATTCACTTTAAGAGTATTTAAAAAGTTTTGACAGTACAACGTCTGCCGGACTCACTAGTAAGTTAATAAATAACTTTAAGTTACTACAAAGTACTAAATGATCTTTATCTTGTGTATCATACGGACGGATGAACAGACGGACATCACGCAATTGATGCACGAGGTTATGATAATCCTTTTGGCATGAAGGACTTGGGCTCCTCAAATTATCTATCAAATAAAACTTCTTCAACTTAATGGGTCATTAGTTCAGGCACAATGACTGTTGAAAGTTAAAAAGTCGAAATAGTTTTTGGTGTTTTTCGCCAAATCTGCAAAGGCCATAAAATCTGTATTTTATTCCCCCAAACATACCAAAATATTGTTTAAAAGTATTGGAAATTGTCAATATAATTCGTCCTGCATCGCTTTCCTAATTTAGTAAACCGCTTAATTGCTGAATTTTAACAATAATTTAAGCATCAAGCATTCTGTTTTGCATTTGGAAAAAAACACGAATGCAACAAAGTACAAAATTTTTAATTTTCTAGAAATTTTGTTTGCATTGGCCTTTACGCCTTTAACCTGTGTAAAATAATTTTTTGTAATATTATTTTGAGGCTTTCGGAATGTCTTTAAATGTTTTCATAATTACATTAAATTGATTCAAAACAAATACTTTTGGACTATATCAATATGAGAACAAATAGCGATCTTTTTATCCACCCTTTGGCGAAGCAACAGCAATGGAAACAGCAACTATTAACAAGCAGACTATATACTGGTTGCAGAGTAACTCCCACTTAGTGAGCACTCCCATAATTTGACGCAATAGCTTTCTGCCATCACCATCCCCAGTCGCCATTTATATTCCCTGTACATTTTATTCAGTACCCTGTCTCTTCATTGTTTCCCTTCTGGTTGGGATTCGGTTAGCATTGTTGCTGTTATTGCTGGATGACAGTTGAACCGGTCGGTTTGTATCCGTAGTTGGCATCAAACCACAACAATGTCAGCATAAGCCGATTGCGTGGAATTTGCCATTCTCCATTGTCCATTTGCTATTGCTACTGGAACTGCTACAACAAAGCTAGCGTTATAGGATTTACACAGTTGGGCGAGGCGGTAGCACTGGAGGAAGCAAGGTCCTGCCCATGGTTTGGGTGGAGCTCTGTCAATGCGCGCACAACAAACAACCGCAAAGAGTCAAATGATAAGTCAATTGTTGTTGAAGTTGTTGTCTTTGTTCATGTCGAGATGGCGAAAAATTACCCTGCCTTGGTTGCTATGGTTGTAAAATAATGAACTTAACATAGTAAGCTACAAAAAAATAATACAAGAGAAACAAAAACTGAGGAACGGAACAGAGGAACAAATAACATGCGATTTGTTTACTAAATATTTGCCCTTGGGTTTTGTCAGACCCTGAGCTGTGTTAACTGTATTCTGTTTCAATTTGTGGCAATAGCACAAACAGTTTAATTGTTTATGGCCACTTTGTCGAATGGCTCACAAATTCAACGACACATCAGATGGGGCGAAATTTTATGGGACACAATTGCGTTTAAGTGCTTCAACTTTACGAGCTATTCTTTTAGATATGCACATACATACATGCATGCATACATACATAGTTAGAATGCGGTCATCAGCCCATCATCATCATCATCAGGGGGCCAAGCCGACAAGCTAAGGGTCGAGAAATGCTGTCCACCAAGTCCAAAATACCATGCAAGCAAAGTCCACCTAGTATGTTGCATAGGTGTGTGGCGGCATTCAATTGTTGCTTCGACTGCTTCTGCTTTGAATGATGTTTGCACGCAGCCATAGCACCCGGAGCTACTAAGCGACACAAACAACAGCAACAAAAACAACAATGACCGACCATCTTATTGCCATAAATAGAATTTCCGTTTGTACATCCAAACATCCAGATACCCAACTGCTCGAACATACACACAGACAAGACCCATGTAGAGCCGGTACAAACAGTTGCTATGGGAAATTATTAGAGACAAATAAATTAAATTTTATAGCTGGCACAAAAGGTGCTCTTACAACATGATGGCAGCTTATTTTCCATCACCAGTGATACTGAGAAAGGGTACCGGGTGTAGGAGGATATAAGCCAATATTTTACGACTACTTAATGCCAGCCCAAGAAGTATTCGCTCTTTAGGTTTTGATTGTCGATTGTTGTTGATTAGGCTGCATAATGTTAATATGTATTGTGATTGCAGACTTGTTGAATGAAGTTTCGAAATCCAGGAGGGGAGACAGATATAGCTAGCTAGTTAGGTAGTATGTATCAATCCAAAGGACTTACTGTCCATCTGGCCATCAATTGTATTGTAAATTGACTATTATAACTAGCTACGTCCCACTTACTTGGAAAACTCCCACTTTGGCGCCACAACCTTTGCATATTTTTGAAAAGCACTTTGTAAATATTTATTGCAGAGGCAACGTAAACAATAAACTGCAGATGGAACGCAGCTGTGCAACGGGCTCTGAGGAGTGCTCGAGTGAAGGACACACTGAACACAGTGGGTAAATCGATTTTAAAAAAATATATACTATAAGTACATGCATACATATAATAAATGTACATACTTGTATATGAATATTATGTGCACTCTATACATATTCCAGTACATAGTTATTTTTCGTAGCATTTTGTAGTTATTATGCATTTTACCAGTTAAGAGCTAAGTGCCTGAATGCTTTGTTTTTAATTTTACGACCGAGCGTCAGCAATAACAACAACGACTATTAAAACGTGAATCTGTCGGGGCGGTGTCCGACTGTGGGATACCCTACAATAATAATCAATATTATTGATCTATCGAAAATCATTTCCCATACTGGTACTTAAATGTAATTTGTTTTTCTAGCGATCTTACAGAAACATCAGCTCGGGTTATGGATACCCTTGAAACCAAAAAATACTGATCTGCAATACTTCAGACGTATTTGACACCATCTATACAAGAAAAAATCGTGACTTCCTGTCTTCATTCTGCCTGTTAATATACTCATACCTAAAGGTTCTGGAACAAGGTCAGTCATCCTCTTTTCAGTGTATGTTATAGACGCTGGAGTTCCTCAAAGATGTGTACTAGCTCATTTCGCAATTATTGCATCTAGTTTTACTTCTCTCAACTGCTGCAGTCTTAATTGAATTTGTAAGACAAGTGATAGCAGTATACGGCTGCATCTGGATAAAAGACTTACATATGTGTAATGCGTATATAAAAGCTAAGCACACGCAGGTTAAAATTATGTCTTCAAAAATGCGCTGGCTACTGGGCGAAACTCTCAGCCTCGAAGACTAAGTAAGACTTTCGAAAATCTATTTGGACATATTCAGTTATGACATCCATAGTGTTGTTGTTTTTAACATTTAATATTTATTTCTTTAACCTAAATTTTACATAACTTTGTAATAGATGTGCCCGTGCTTCAGCGTCTGTATGCGGAATAATCGGGTGTCAGTATATCAATGATCTATGTATGTATCAATCAGATCTTATGTGTAACACCTCCGCTTTTGAGTAATTTAATTTATTTTTTTATGACGGCATAAATCTGTCCACAGGTCGTCTGGTTCTAGGTGATCTTCTTAAAGCCAGTGGTACTTGTTATTCTGTGCCTGTAGTCACTGTGGTACTGTCTGTACTGATTTCAGGAACTAGTGCTGGTGCAAAAACTTCTAGTGGTAATGGTCGCTGTGATTGACTGTCAAATTCGACTTCAATGGTGTATTTCCGTTGATGCTGATTTATGTGGGAGTGAATTATCTTACCATTTGCAAGACTCTGGGAACTCTGGGGAAAACTCTATCACTCGGTCTGAACCATCTTTGTTTGCCACCGTGCTTTTTGTCAAGCTGCTGTTTCATTTTTCATCCGGATGATGACATCTGCATTACGTTGTTAATGAGTGGTTTAAGTTGATCCAAAGTCGTACGCATTTGCCTGCCCAGCATAATCTCTGCTGGAGATTTTTTATTTTTAGGTGTTTCGATTTTCAGAAGATCGGTATACACGGTGCATTTTATATACCTGCAGTTTAGTCGTTCAGGCATGATAAATTTATCCCTGAATTTAGGCATGAAAATATATCGAATGATTATATAAATGGAATAAACTAATCAAAATAAGAAAAGTCTCATTTGCTTTATTACACAAAGAAAAAGTTTTTTATGCGTGCAAATACTGGGAAAATTTTAATTGCTAGTTATCATTATTATTAATATAATATTCGTTTCAAAATAATTTATATTTTATTTGAATTCGTAATATGGGACAAAAGACGCCTGCGTAGAGTTCGGGTAACTGAAGAAACTTTTCGACTTCTCAAAGTCAATCAGCACTAAATTCAAAGCTGATTATTACGGTTAACTTTCAAGTCTGACAGCCTAGATTCATGACTTATACTGAAAATCCAGGCATGATTTCATGATTAAGGCCTGAACCGAAATGATGGGATATTATAACCGTAAAATAAAAAATTAAATTAAAAATTTAAAAAACCCCCGAACTTAAGTAATTTTCATTTAAAAAGTAAAAAATAATAAAAGAAACTTAATGTTAAAGTACCTAAGAATCTATTAATAATTCTAAAAAAATACGTCGCGTTGGGGGACACGCGAGGGCAGACGTCGTTGACGGTCGTATCTTACATGCAAATTTTTTGAAGTAATTCTATGAAAGTTTTTGAAGTATTTTCTTAATTTTGTTTTTAAGTTAATCTTTCTTGCTTAATTAGACTATTTGTATTTAAATTGTTAGGAGCGGTCCCCCAACGCGATGTATTTTTTTTTTAATATTTATTATTATTTAATACAAAAAAACTAAATTGAAATCACTGCATGCGTTCGGGAGTTATGATGCCACAGACAGACAGACAGACAGACAGACAGACAAATTTTAAGCCAATCGGACAAAGTTGATGTTTTTAACTTCAAATGGCCATAACTTCTAAACGAGAAGAGATAGAGCAAAAATAACCTCAGATTCGAATCAGTGACGTCGTCAGTTACAATAGGACCAAATTTTAAGCCAATCGGACAAAGTTGATGTTTTTCTCCCCACTTTCACTCCCCACAACTTTTAAACGGCTCAACCGATTTTCATCAAACATGTCTAACAACACTCGGACATAAGTCACCTTTAATACAAAAAAACTAAATTGAAATCACTGCATGCGTTCGGGAGCTACGATTCCATAGACAGACAAACAGACACGTCAAACTTATAACACCCCTCTTTTTGCGTCGGTGGTTAATAATTAATAATAATAACAAATTCAAAAATTGAATTCGCGTATGTTTAAAACGAATTTTAAAATTGTTTTATATAATAAATTAAATACCTTTTAGAACATCGAAAGATATTTATCGTTTGTTTTTTCATTTTCCAAATAAGTTTAGGTTATTAGTTGGTCGTTTTTATCACAAATGCAAATATTTTGGAAAAATGTAAAGCAAAACGATGATGTTTTATCACGTCCCCTACCCACAGGCCCACGCCCTTCGAACAGATGGACATGGCGCAATCATTATGTTTCTTGAAAGGAAGCATTTTTGAAATCAGCTTGTTACATGAATTGCCTATAAATATATAAGCACCTTTGATACAGAGTATAACTAGTTATCCTTATAACGACAACGCCAACGCCAACTCCAAAGCAAACGATAGAGGCAACGATGGAGCTGACTCTGACGACGTAAACAAAGTGTGTCATTGTCGACACTTTTCATGTTGTTTGTCATGCTCTTAAGGTTCTTGTTTGTTTTTGTTATTGTCGCTATTGTTATTGTTGTTGCCTGTAGCCTGAAAGGGCCAAGCTGTCAATGTTGCAGTGCATTTTATAAATTAGCCAAATATTTTTTGGCAAGTGACTTGCATGCATTTGACTCTATTTACTCAAAGTGCACATTTTCCTCTGACACACACACCAACATCACCACGCTCGCTCACATAGATACAAATTGCAAATGCATGTTATGTATTCTGTCACATGACTACATACAACATAATTAGCAGACTGCACTGCATAAAATATTCGTAAATTTTGTCGTAAACATGGCAACAAGCCTCGAATCCCAAGCAACGGCAAAGGCAAAGGCAGAAGGATCTGCACAAATAGCAATAATTAGCCGTGTGTGACTTTGCACCATGTCATACTAACATACATACATACTAAATGTGTACATATGTATGTGTGCATACAAAAGTATATAGTTGTCATGTAGTATATCAGCAATTAACAGTTATAACATTTCCAGCAGCAATTGCCGTTAGTGCAAAGTAAATGTTACACGTACACACATACACAAGTATGTGTATCTTTGTGGTGGTGGTGGTGGTATGCATATTGTATATTTTAAATAATTGTAGATTTAATAAACAGGCAGTTAAACGTTTCCAATAAATTGATTAGCTAAAGCTCAAAATGTTACCTAATGAGCATCTCGCACACATGCAAACTATTCAAAGCATATGCACATGCATACACACATGTCAGTTAGTGAGTATATGTGTGAGTATGTATGTACGTATGTATCTATGTATGCATATGGAAATCGACTCAAATGGATTCTCTTCGAAAATATTTAATTGTTAAATACAACTACTACTACTACGCTAAATGTAAATATGTATTTATAGCATAGTAAACACACTAACTAATACTACCAACAATGCCTAAAGCTTTTGTGTTCAGTATGGCGCACGATTTGTTTTTGGGAAATCATGTTTTCGAAAAACTGCAACAAATGTTTAAATCTCCAACAACTCTCACTCAAAATGGCGATGTAACAGATCTGTAAATATGTATATGAACGGTGTACTGTACCAGTAAATGCATCTGTATAAATGTATGTAGCTGTTGTCGTCGTATGTGTAATCCTAATGAATCCAGGACCTATTTATTTTTCATTGTGGGAAATTGTACAAGTGCCGTGACAACCAACTCGGCAAACTAAACAATCCTTCGTTACCCAGTGGACCAAAGACACGTCCTAGCAGCACATACTCTGAAACGAAGCCAATGAAACATCCCAGGTTTGTAAAACATATAGGAATTGCCGAAAAGTGGATGTTTAGCGTGCTGGTCGGTCATTTTTTGGCAAATCTTGTTTTTATCACTAAAAAATAAGAAAAAATGTTGTGACAAAAAAAACCAACAAGAAAATTTAAAAAAATAATTTCCGAACAATTTTATTCTGACTCGTTTTTTTCCATAAAAGGTTTTTTTTTGCTGATACATATTATTTTAGATAAAATCGTGTATTTCTCTTATTTTTCCGACAAAATATCCTATCCTATTGTGATGCGCACACAAGAAATACAAAAAAATTTGATTTAGATGTGAATGCTATTTTTCGGGTTGAGTATGAAAAAATAAATTAAAAAATAATTGTCAATAAATACATATATAACTTTAAGTTTGCATAAACATAATCTAAGAATATCACAGAATTTGAATATGAAATACTTTGTTAAACATATTTTTCTGAGCTGTTTCAACTCCGTGCGAATTTTAAACAGTAGGTTCCGAATAAACGATGAAGACTATCTGTTTCTTTGGGTCGCTGATTCCGAAGATTCATTTAACTCAATCACACTAGCCCCTAAAAGGGCTCAGTCATCCTTCATTATCCCTATTCTTAAAAAAAGTTCCAAGTCCAACATTGAGAACTACCGCGGTACTGCTAAGCTCTCATCAATTCCAAAAGTTTTTGAAAGTATTATTACTTCACAGTTGCTACATTACTGTCGATCTTTAATGTCGGATTCCTAACATTGGTTTGTAAAACGTCGATCAACACAATCGTTTAGAACATTCGTGTCTTATTAATCTAGCTTTTACCGAAAAAAAAAAACTGATATTTATACTGACTTTAGTAAAGCATCTGACCCGGTAAACCATAGTCTTCTCCTCATTGTCTCTCATTCTTATGTATGCAGATGATGTGAAACTCTGTATGTCCTATTCCGATAATAATAAGCACTTCTGCTGTAGCATGATTTTGATAACATGCAATCTTGGTGCAATATCAACCAACTCTCTCTCAACAAGTCAATGCGTAAAATGACATTTTATCGTTCTGCTCGTTATTTGGCTACTTACTTTTTAGGATATTTCACCAGCGTTCTTCATCGAGAGCGTGTCTGTGTTGGTGTTTTGTTTGATCATAACATTAAATTCAATAATCATATTTTCAACATCGCCAATAAAGCTAGAGCTCAATACAACATTGATCAGGACATGATTGAGTACAAAAGCAATTTCTCCTTTTTACACTTGTGTCTTAATCTGGGACCCCTTATAAAATTGCGTTCCTTAAATCGTCGCAGAACATACTATGGCGTGCTATTCTGGCATAATCTGTTACTCGGTTCAATTAACCCGCCATTTTCGCATTTCGAAAAGGACGACCACAATTTTGTCTGTTGTGTATTCACCTGTACGGCTCACTGTGAGTGGGTGGGGGGATGTCTATGTGTGAGTCAATTGTTTAAATGTGTTGTTACAACAACAGTAGCAACAACAAGACAACAGTTACAAATACTCCCTACTAAATGTCTAGTTGTTGTGAAACATCAAGCTAACAGTTTGGCTGGCAGTTAGTATCTTTTGTTGTTGTTTTTGTTGTTCCTTGTGTTTTACATGAAGCATTGTCCGTCATCAGTTTAATTAGATGCTTCTGATGTTTTAGTTAGGCAGCTAGCATAACTTTTCTGTCGGGCCCTCGGGCCATCTCCCACAACAACAAATAATGAATGTTTGCATTATGTTTCTGTTATTGTTGGTTTACTTGCTGCTGGTGCTATAGTTAAGTTCTTATTACAGAAACCCGGGATATTGAAATACTTAAAGTCTTAGAAAAGACAAGGCACTATCAATTGGTAGTTTCTATATGAAACCGGTTACTTTTTTCAATGTTTGTTGGCATTTTGTACTACGAAAAGGCTTTCTATTTGTTTTTAGGAGGTACAGAAACTATTTTTAACCACGGCAGCTGCACTTTAAAATCCGTCGTAAAGCGCTTCATTACCAATCGCATCAATAGCCCCATTCCATAATCTGACATCTGATTATTTGACAAAAGAAGGTATTATAATATCAACATTTGTAGATAGAAATTGTTTTTTCATATTACTTTACCTTATTATTGTACAAAAAGTATTAGCACCGTAGAAGAGAGAAGGAGATAATTATTAGGTCTTGCTCCCGCCGTTTTTTTTTTTAATTTTAAAAATTATATTAAAAAAAATGGTATCTTATTTATATTTCAAAGTATTGTCCGTCACTTTCCACTACTTTGGCCCATCTTTCAGGCAACAAACGAATCCCGCGTCTGAAAAATTCTTCATCCTTTGATAAGATCCAAGAATCGATCCATTCTTCCACTTTTTCAAAAAAATCGAAGCACTGGCCCGCCAGGCCGTGTGCCATCGACTTAAATAAATGGTAATCAGATGGAGCAACATCTGGAGAGTATGGCGGGTGAGGTAGAATTTCCCATTTCAGTGTTTCGAGGTACGTCTTGACTGCTTTCGCCACGTGAGGTCGAGCATTGTCGTGTTGCAAAATTACTTTTTCGTGTCTATCAGCGTATTGCGGCCGTTTTGCTTTTAATGCCCGACTCAAACGCATTAATTGCGTTCGAAAAAGTGCACCAGTAATTTTTTCAGAAGGTTTTAGCAGCTCATAATAAATTACGCCAAGCTGATCCCACCAAATACACAACATGACCTTGGATCCGTGAATATTCTGTTGAGGTGTCGCCGTAGGAGTGTGGCCGGCAATCCCCATGATGTGCGTCGCTTAGGGTTGTCGTAGTGCACCCATTTTTCGTCCCCAGTAACAATACGATGAAGAAATCCTTTTCGTTTTTGTCAGTCAAGCAGCATCTCTTGGTTTCAACTGATACGGTACCCAGTATCCTTGTTTTTGGATCATCCCCAGCTGTTCCAGGCGTTTTGATACTGCTTGCTGAGTTACTCCCAATGATTTTGCTAGCTGTTCTTGAGTTTGGCACGAGTAAAAAAAGTAAAGCCTCCAGTTCATCATCTTCAAAAGTTTTTTCTCTGCCACCGCTATGCCGATCTTCAACAACAAAATCACCGCTTTTAAAGCGCTGGAACCACTCGCGACACGTTCTTTCACTAATAGTATCATCACCATAAGTACTTGAAATAACCCGATGAGCCTCAGCCGCCGATTTTTTCATGTTGAAATGAAAAAGTAAAATCTCCCGCAAATGACGTGAATTCGGTTTATAAGTTGACATATTTAATTAAGTGTAACTATATGACGCAAACAAAAATTAACTAATATCGATGTAAGGTTATATTTATAGATGTCAAAACTGATGGAAAACAGCTGTGATTTATTTATTTGAACTATTACTGGCTACTAGCGCCATCTTTTGAAAAACGGCAAAGTTGTAGACCTAATATTTTTAAATTTAGCATTATAGAAAAAGACTTAGAATTACACATTCAGTGTTCTTCGGGATTTTCATAGTATTTTTATACCCTGTACTTAAAAGTACGGGTAGACTAGATTTGTGGAAAGTATGTAACGGACAGAAGGAGGCGCGGCAGATCCCAAGTCCTTTAAACCAAAATGCTAATCATAACCTCGGGTAGCGATTGAGCCATGTCCGTCCGTCAAAATGAACGCCTAAGTCTCGGAGACTAGAGGAGCTAGAAAAAACAAACTTTACCAGCTGGTGCGCATATTTCCTCAGAAGATAAAGTTTGTTGAATCATGTCAAAATCTTAAAAAAAAAAAAATTTCGCGGCTTGTCGTTCCGTTTAATATTTTCACCTGAAACTTAGCAGAGTGATACGTTATGGTTCCACGCATCTGTGTGTTAAAAATGAACAAAATCGGACAAATACAGCAAAAGTTATCCCCTTGCCATTAGACTAAGTCAATATTTGACTGTACCTAATTATGGTTACAAGTGACCTCAAATCACCATTTTTGGTAAGATGATTTATGTGGCTTTAATGAACAAATCCACATCCAAATTTTACCTCCTCCCGCAATCGATTAACCGTGTGCTCTGCCACACCTCTCAACATATCGACTTGAAACTTATCCCATTTACTTTAACTAGCTTATTTGACTTAACTTTCATCACAATCGGTAAAAATTTACGGAACTTATAGGTATAAATATTAAATTTCACCAAAAAAGAAATGGTACTGTCGGGCGTCCCCTCGACTGTACCACATTTTTATTTATAAATGATTGGTATTTTTGAAAAACTTATTTCCTTGTTTGCATGTGTGTGCAACGGAAATACAATTAGATATTTCTATTGTCGAAGCTTTAGATTTTATGAATTGTTGACATTGCTGTTCATATCGATGCTTTTATTCCTAGTCTGTAAACTAAAATGCAATTCCATTTTAAATTTTTGTAAATTTTCAACAAATAAAAGCCTGCTGACACGCCTACCGCATCGCCGGTATTTGTTTTCGGAGCACAAAAAAGAACACTTGGCTAATTGCTTTTCCAATGCTGTATTAAAATGGTTTTGTTTCTAACCAACGGATTGAATTTTCTGATTAAGTCCAGCAGTTTTTTTAAATGAATACATGTATGCAGTTTTTTCCCTGGAATTTTATAAGCTTATGTACTTATGGGGTAGAATACCAATAAGTATTAATGTAAATAAATAAAATAAGTATAAATTGAATTGAAACTCGCCAAAACTAAATGTAAATGTTTCTTTACAATATTAATCCCTGGTTTTAAATTTGGTATTAATACGTAATTTTGTCATTTTACCTGTAGATGCTCAATGTGTGTAAGAGTAAAAATAGTCCAGCTTAAGGGAATTTATCAACTGATGTGCCCGGACACCTTAAAAAGAGGCCACTGACAAACACAACCACTTCTACATCCCTCTGAAACTAGTCTATCTTTTGCTGTAATTACTCTACACATGGTCTCCCATCAATTACACTCCATCGATACATTTAACTGGTTTTGGATAGGCCTCAGTGCAGCCCGCAAGAGCCCATCTGACAATGTAGAGGCCCAGAGGCTCCGCTTCCTCAGTCGTGCTGTACGACGAAAAAACAAGCAAACGAGAATCCGTTCAAGGGGTAGACCGTGCCACCTTCCAGCGGAGTTGGGGTCAGACTAGCTATTGTTGATTTTACAGATTGAAGAAGCCGTGATCGAGGCGGACGGTTGAGGGACGTCTTATCAGAGGGCGTAACCCGATAACGGATGATTATGGCTAGTTAAGAAGAATTAGTATTCGAGTGCTTGGCTTGAAAACACGAAATTTGCACACATCATTAAAGATTTTCTTCTATGTAACCAAATATCCTTTAAAACTATATATATTATAAAGTATTTAACACAAAAGCGAAGTCAACTTAAAGGTTAACATAACCAAAAGACTTTGCATTGGGCAGATGCTCGAACAGCGAATAATCCAAGTATGGGATATGCCTTAGGTACGCATGAAATACGAGTTAAGTAAATTGATGACAAACATTTCAACGTTTATTGCATAAAATTGCCATAAAGTATGGTAATATTTTTTGCTCGTTATGAATTTTACCAGCGATTTGTGGGTCGCCAGTGTGAGGTCCTGAATCACCCCACTGAATATGAACCCGTTGTGTAATGCGCCAATGTTCAGAGAAATAAATACATAATTGGAAGATGAGCTGGTAAAATGGTTCCATATATAAAAGAGATAAAAACGAAAAATTTAATATTGAATACCATTAAATTTTAAAGCTATGTGGGCCATGAAACTGTGGTTTCCACAATAAAATAATTGTGTAAATATTTAAGTAGCCAAAATCAAGTTGATAAAGTTGACCTTTGGCTAATAAAGCATTCCAATATATGTATTTTTTTTGGTAAATTCTATACCCTATAAAAACAGACCAAGTACTATAAATTTCTCCCTTGTTGGGAAAGATAATACGTAATTATTAAAATATAATTTTTAACTTACTTTTTAATTTGGATCATGAAAATATTAGGTACGCTTTCCAAAGTTTGGAAATAAATAAGCCAAATCGATTATGGAGACCTGTATCGTCATAAAATCAACAACTTTTGTTCCTTAGCTTTTAGAAGCCACATAGGCTCAATGTACTCAAGTTTTGTGCAATTTATAGAGCAGAAACCGAACTCAGTTTAATGATTAATTTTCTCACATCCCATATAAACTTTTGTAGAACTGATGTGGAACATAAAAAATCTTTACACTATTTGGAGAGGCCTCGTTCCACAAATCTTTCTTAAAGCATAAGTGCTATAAAATAAATGGAAATATATGTATATTTTGGAAAAAAAAGGAATTACAACTTTGTGAGGCAAAATTTTGAGTTTGTAAAAAAAACTTGATTCAAAAATATAGACAAGAAATCCAACATTGGGCCATAAAAGAGTTTAACACCGGCAATAAATTTAACATGCAAGCGAAAGAAATTATTTTGCAGAATGTGAGGTTTACTATAAAGAATATTGTGGAAGTAAAACTGTCGGAAAGATCGGACCTAGTATTCACCAGATAAATATCTTTTGTTTCAGCTGCAATTATGTGCTCAATCGTTTTTAAACATATATTTACATATGTAAGATAGTTTATTTAATAGTATTTTAAGGTTTTGGGTTAGGTACAGGGTGCGCCATTTGAATGTGGTCGATGGAAATATTGAAGCAGACACCGGCCCAAACAGTAACTTTCTGATCATGCAGTGGAGTCTGATGGATAGTATAAGGATTTTCTTTCCCCCAAATGCGACAGTTTTGTTTATTTACAGTGCCAGATAGCGTGAAATGGGCCTCATCAGTCATTAAAATTCGCTCCCAAAAATCGGGAAATTACATTTAATGAACATTGTCACTATTTCCGCGCGTTCTTTGGGCGTGAATCGATTCATGGTTAAAATTATAATGCAATAACCTTTCCAAAATGTGTTCGACGACGTCAATCGGTTGAAATCTGTCAAAGTTATTCAATATTTCCATCGACCAAATTCAAATGGCGCACCCTGTACATTATACGATGGCAATTTAACAATATTTTATAGCATCAAACTGCTATATACATATATTCAGCTACAAGAGGTAGTGAACACAACCCTGCCGCTCTCCATCCTCGTGGTTGTTACCGCCGTTAAGTAGACCATCTCAAATATATTCAATATGAAAGAACATTTAACCTTAAGTTACTCACTTTAAATTCTACGTGCGACTTGTACAAATTTTGTGTAAAATTTGAAACGTATTTATTTTATAGTGTTGATGTAACAAATAATTTTTCAAGATCCCTTTGTTCACACAGACAGTCCGACGAGAGCTTGGCCGTAGTGTCTACCCACTCATTATATGTACCTTTGTGCCTTTGATACAGGGTACTTGACAGAACATACAGTCTACATTCCAAATTATAAAGTACTAGCCGGCCTTCGGCACGCTCGCTCCGCTCGCTCGTCTAGAAACACGTTGACTATTTTCTAGATGAACTGCTAAATGGACAACGGTTGGGTGTCGTTCGTGAATTTGGAATGAGAAAATTCGCCATATTGCCTCGTTTCTCCTAATGCAACATCCTATTTCATATTGTGAAATTTCGTCATTCACATTGTCGGTTCTCACACCCAAAATCGCCATATCGCTTCCCTTATTGACGTATTTGCAGATATATTTTATTGATTTTACTGAGTTGCAATACTCGACGTTAATGTGGGCTTTATACGTTTTTGATAATAATGGCGAAAATGGAACAACCCAACGATTGTCAATTTCAATTTCTTGTTTTTGCACTTTGATTGTGGTTGATCTGCCATTGTCTTCTGTTGATCTACGGCGATATAATGGGTATCCATCGTAGCCCGTAACAGTGTCCGAAGTCAATGCCCTTGGATATCTTTTGAAGCATTTGCCGTCGATCATGCATGGTGAAGTTGGGTTGAGCACACCATATGGTCCGTGGATCATATTCTTTGTGATAACCTCGAACAATTCTGGATCGTTTGTTTGGAACTGGGATTTCCGCCGATATCACATCATCAATTTCATGCGGTAGTATTTTCTGAGGTAATCCTCTCTTCTGCCATTCTACCGAATACATCCAGCAGCGAACCTCTCCGAATACACTGCTTTTCATTGGGAAATTTCAGTGCTTGGCACTGGTCACATACCTTGTTCATTGTTCCAATTACAACAGATTGACGCGAGCTATAATCGGTCGTATTGTTATATTCGAATGCAGCTCTGTGCAGATTGGATGCATTGCGCATTTGCCTGAATGTTCTTTGGATTAAATTCTGTTCTGCATGGATTTCATCTGATTGATTCTGATAATCCCGATTTCGTCTCATTCTCATTCGAGCATGTATGAGCAAAATGTGATCTTGCTTCTCTTAATCGATTCAACTCATTCCTTTGTAAACGTTGTTCCTCAGCTTCAGCTGTTCTTCGGGATGATTGCAATTGAGTTCTACGCGAACGTCTCCCAATGTTACGTCTTTTTGGCGGCATTATGTGCAAATATTGATCTGATCATATGTATTTTACACAGAAATCAAAACATGAATCGTTTATAATTTTTGTGTTTCCTTTCGACAAAAACTATTAACTGAAAAATATTAGTTAATCTGACAAAGTACACAATGCCAACCTAAATTTAAAAAAAAAAATTGTATTGGAAAATCAAATTGTCCTTTTTAGTATTTTCGTCGCAATTTTGTTATATTTTCTCAACCCTAAACAATCCTTGGACTTCCACGAACATTTCAAGACCAAAATTAGCCAAATCGGTTCAGCCGTTCGTGAGATCCTAAGCTTAGAAGGAACATAACATTGTGACACGAGAATTTTATATATAAGATAATATTAATTATGAATGAATATTTTTTTTTTAGTTTCCTTAAACCGAAATTATTATACATACATACTTATAAAAAAATAGTTATAATTTTAATGTGGCTGAACATTTTTTTTTTGCCATTTTGTGCCACAAAGAGAGTGAGATCCTGCTTTATCCTTTAAACTGTCAATTCAACATAATTTCATTTGACAAATTCTAAATCAATTAGTGTTGAGCTCGACAAAATTTCATCTTTTATGGTACACACAAACATACATATCTATCTGTAAGCTGCATTTGGGCTATGTAACTTCCTAAATTGAAAATAACAAATGTCAGCAGTTCTATGTAATGGTGTATGTATGCATTTTATGTACATACATATGTATAGCAACAGCAACAGCACCAACAACAACAAAACCAGCAATCCAACACAATGTATAAATGATGATGTGTTTGTGATGAAGCTGTCGCATGTTTGTGTGAGTCTGTGAGTATCGGTGTGCATGAGTGTGTGTGTGTGTGAGTATCTATGTGTGACCACAGTGCAAAATGAATACTAAATTTGCATACGTTCGCTTTATAGCCAGTTTAAGTTCAGTTTGGATCACCAAATTGAGTGCTACATGTTGTCCTTGATGTTGTGTGTGTGTCCGATGGTCCCCCTTTTTGAAAAGAGGGTTTGTGTGCCTTCGTCACCGGCTCAGCTCAGGCCAACATAAAACCACTATTTAGTCAAACATTCGCAGCTGGACCACTTGATTGCGGAACTAAATTAAATTATGCTATGATGGTACTAAACTATTTGAACGTACATGTTTTTTGGTTCGGCTTCTTTTGCCTGCTACTTTGCATATAACATTTTAATAATTTGTTGTAATTTGCATGAAATCACAAAGCGGACGTTTCTCTAAACATTTATTTACTGCAATTAGCAAATTCCTGCTATCCAAGCTGGCTTTGTTAACTAACTGCGCAAATTTAATTGTCTACCTGTTAATTTGTTTAATAACTAAGTTATCATTAATCCGATCTCCATGGAACTACCCAAGTGGACTCCAAGGTGCACTAAGTACAAGCAGAAGCTCCTAATATAACTAGTTCTGATTATGCGCAAATTTTTGTTAAGCGAATTAGATTTACCGAGATTAAAAAAAAAACAGTCCGTTAATTTTTTACGCGATTTAATTGGAATTAGCGCGATTTTTGAAAATGTGCCATGGCTTTTAGTAAAAAGTAACACCTTAAAATGGGCTGTTTGAAAAAAACGATTGCATATAATTTATTAGTTGCAGAATAACCATAAATATATTTTCCTTGAATTATTATTTCTTTGGCTTTTAAGTTAACAACAATTATTGTGCTGATAATTGTATAAAATAGTCTTAAATGCGACGTCTTTCAATAATAAACGATTATAAATTATCCTGGGTTTTATAGACGACGAAATATAAATAAAATTGTATTTTATTGCTAATAATAAGTCTAATGCTCGCACCTATTATTCTTCCTCATGTTCTTCGTTGTCAAGCTCCATACTGCATGGGAAAACGATTTCATCCATATCAAATTCGCCATATTGATTGTTAGACATGCTGCCTGAGCTATGCAAAGAACTGAATAATAAATTTAAAGCTTCAAAAGGAAGTAACAGTATTTTTTGTGTTTGGATACGTCTGATTACGTTTATTGATGATATATTGGGATCTGAGGTATTGAAACTCTTGGATACTGCTAGATCTGCAGCTCCTTTTATTTTAGTTTTACCAATTTTGGATATATATGGCACAATAGGCCGTCCTACGCGTCCCACCTTTTTTTATGTAAATAATTGTTTCTGAATTTAGCCAATTTGCATGTTTTCTCTTGAATTGCTTCAAATTTCTTTTGGAATTTGCCCAATTCGTAGTCAACTAGTAGCGAAAGCGAAAATGGGACCAGTTTTTCCCGCCTTAAAGCAACTAAAAATGGCATACTCATTTGCACTGTTCGTCGCCATTGCCTTCCACAAGGTAAACAACTTCCCATTTTCGAACTAATCGAATCGGCCACATTTGGTTTAATACGAAGAAAAGACAATCGACATGCTTACAAAATGTTTATTTCGATAGAAATAGATTTTAGGGAATAATAAGAAACGTTTAATGACTTGATATACTCGTGGACGGCTTTAGAAGACTTTTTAAGAATCGTGATTGGTGGAACAGATGGAGAAGTTGTTCTGGCTGGTCCTATATTATGAATACATTTTAAAAATCATACAAATTGTCCATGCGTCCTCCTTGCCCACAAAGAATCAAACAGCAACAAAAGTTACAGCCTATTCAAAACTATTGCTTTTTGATCAAATACACAGAAATAGCCTCACATGTGTTCTTGCTTCGGCAGAACATATACTAAAATTGGAACGATACAGAGAAGATTAACATGGCCCCTGCGCAAGGATGACACACAAAATCGTGAATCGTTCCATATTTTTTTGGGTCATACAAAACTTACACATGACCAATTACTGAAAACACCCCAGCCGATATGTCCATATTGCAACGCAAGTACCCTCACAATGGAGCACCTCCTTAAGCACTGTCAATTTATCCTCAACCTATGCATCTCCTTACAATTTCCAAAACCTTCAGAATTACTCGCAGAGACCATCACCTAAAATATAAAGAACTTCATTAAACTCACCTCTAAAAATAAACAATTAATGTATATAGTGTAAAATAATGTAATAAGAATACAATGTAAATAGTAAATTTTTAGAACAGCCTGAAGGCCTTGTTGTTCTGGCTTTATTTATTTTATATTTTAGAATTAAATTCTAATTTATAAATATATAAATAATAACTAAGCCTCACATGTCCGCCCGTCCCTTGTTTCAATAATCATGCATACGCACACTTTAGTGCATACAAATGCGAATGAAGAGCCAAAAGACAATTTGCAATTTCTTGACGACGGCGTTCAAATTTTTCTTCCATACTCGTTGCACGCATACAAACTACAGCTGCTTAAATGACCAGAGCAAATTCTAATAATTGCTCAACAGGTAAACCAGCGAGTATAAAAATAGATAGAGTAAAAACATCGGCCGTTAGCGTTTACTCGCTGGTTTCGCTGTTGAGCATTTATTAAATGTACAAGGAGTATGGAAAAAAAATCCGAACGCCGTCGTCTACACCGCTCTAACGTGTTAAGTTGTTGTTGACTGCTGCTATAGAACGAAGGGGCGGGCGGACAATTGATTTTTTTTCTGTGCATTTGACCGAAAGGCAATAGTTTTGAACAGATCGTAATTTTTGTTGCTGTTTGATTCTTTGTGGGCAAGGAGGACGCATGGACAATTTGCAGGGCCGTAGCGCTGAGCGCCCCCTCAGCTAAAAAGGACGCATAGTAGGACCGTAACCAGGAAGGCGCGAGGGGACGCTGAGAGCAACCTGAGTAATGATCCTGGCTACGGCCCTGACAATTTGTATGATTTTTAAAATGTATTCTTAATACAAATGGTGTAGTTGGATTATTGGAAACTGACTGAATAGACTGTCAAAGATGACAAAAATCATATAAAATGTTTATAATATTTATTGGAATGCATTCTTCTTCATTTGATAATAAATAAAATTTATTTTATTTGTAGGTAAATTTAAAATTTTTTAAATTGCTCAACAAACGAATTTTTTGAAACTTTAAATAAATGATGCAATTTCAATAAAAAAAATGTGGGTTTATATTTATATCAAAAATTAAACCAATTTATCCACTTCGGTGAAAAAATTTGGAACAGAATTGAATTTTATATATGTATTACTCTAATTTACTTAATTTTGCAAAGATCCTAATTTAAGGCCGCAATAACTTTTTGGACGATACGCTAAAAATCTTCGATTTGTTTTGTTTATTGTAACTTGAAAATTGTAATTCAGAATACAGTTTACGATTATTTTGTACAATTACAGCAGCGATGGAACACCTTCGTAAACTAGTTAGATATCCTAGAACATAAGTACTTATTAAAAGCATTAAGACTATTTCGTAAGAAAAGTTAGCTTAAAAAAAGTTCACGTTGGATCCTAGAATTCGACAATTGGTTTTAATGCAACCAAAAGTGTGTAGATCCTTAGGGTATAGTAACGTAGAAAACAATGAAACCGTTTATGATAAGTAGTTGTGTTTTTTTATGTTTTCGAAATATAAGGATCAATCTATGTACACGGCTTTATAAATACATTAACAAACTTAATAAAATGAAAGATATGAAACAATTTCTAATTTTTTATATTGAAAGTGGTTATATTGATTAAATTTCTTAATTATTTATTGAAATTGCATCATTTACTTAAAATTAATAAAAAATCGTTTGTTGAGCAATGTTAAAATTTATATATTTAATAAATAAAAATAGATAAATCCTTTTTTATATCTTAAGGTTAAGAAGTATGCATCCCAATAAATATTATTCAAATTATAATTTTTGAATTTTTTCACAAAAAATTGTGTTTTTTTTCGTATATTTAAAAAAAATTAAAAGTTTTTCGTTTTATTTTTTAACATTGTTCCACTTTTGGTACTTATTCACACCATAAACGTATAAAAACACGTGTTAACCCTCGTCTACAGTCCATTTCTGAAACCTTCATCTGCATCCTGGGTCTGGCCAGACCCCATTCATTTACATGCATTTGTAGTATGGGAATATATGATGTATTCTGGCTCATTTTTAGTGTTTTTAGGTAAATATTTTTAACTTCTTTACTCTCTGTTTCGATTTGGCACATGTTGAGCTACCTGGCCAGGCCCGGGACTGTAGGATAGGGTATACTTTCTTAACATCCTTATATCTTCTTTTCCACAGGCCTAAGTATATATTTTTTTCATAAATCGATAGGCAATACAATTTTAGAACGAACCTGGAAGCACAAGTTGTTAGGTAAACTAGAAAGGTGTTAAATTAACATTGAAAAACGAAATATGCCTGGCCAGACCCTGAACTGTAGACGATGGTTAAAAAATAAGTCTGAATATCTTTTTAAATAACATACGAATAAGAAAAGTTTTTTTTTTTAGAATTTTTTTAAATATTAAATTTTTTTTTTAATTACACTGTTGCCAACTTAGATTTAAAAAAAATGTTGTTCAAAAGTATTCATTATTTTAGACGTAACGCGTTAAGTTAAAAAATGGAAGTAAATTTTGTTCAAAAATCAATTTTTTGGGAGATCGACCCTTAGGCAGCTATATGATATAGACAACCGATTTTGTTCAAATTTGGTAAATTGCTTAAGGACCCTAAAAAACTTCTTAACGACAAATCTGACTACGATACCTTTATTTAAAAACGAAATATAGCGAATTTTTTATAAAAAAAAAATATTTTGGCTGATCGATCCTATGGGAGCTATATGATATAGTCAACCGATTTTGATTAATTTATTAATTAATTTGGTACAGTGCTTGGGAACTATAAGAAACTCTTGTACGCCAAATTTGGTTACGATATCTTTATAAACAAATGAACTATTGATCTTAAACTTTTGTTTTTCTCGAGGTCGTCTGAAAACCCCTATGGGAGCTATATAATTTAACCCCGATATCAAAAAAGTAAAATAATTTTGTCCGCTATGGAATAAAATGGAACTAATGTGAAAGTTTGGTTACTCTAGCTCTTATCATCTATGAGATCTGTGCGTTCAAACGGACGGATGGACATATTTGCCGCCCCTAGGCAATCAAGGGTTGATTGCCGGCCTTTTTCACAAAAAAAAATATATTAATGCGATTGTGATTGTCATCAGTGCATTATTACAATATAGTTGTAGTAGGTAGTAGTAGTAGACGACTCAAATTTTGCCGCCCCTTAATTCTGCCGCCCTAGGCTTCAGCCTATGTTGCCCCTATGATAAATCCGCCACTGGGCTCGACTTCTCTAGTCACCCTAATCATATTATAGGTAACTTTGGGGTGTCTCCGACGACTCCTTCTATATTTTACATACATTTTCGGCTTCCACAAACTTAATATACCCTTTGTACCATACGGTACAGGGTAAAAAAATTTAAATATTGCAAACATTTTTTTTTGCATTATGCATAGAATTGCATCATTAGTTTTAAAAAGTCGCCGGGCGGTTTTCAGTGCCTTATACAGCTAGATCCTTTATAATAAATTTTAATAATATTTATTTAAATGCGTAAAAAAAATAAGAAAATTTTATATTTTTACTTTACGCACACTTTACTACCTGCTCGAAAACCCAATATGAATGCGGGCCAAAACAAAATTGGCAACACAGCTCATCAATGCTAAACATCGAAACCAGCGAGTAAACGCTAACGGCCGTTGTTTTACTGTATCTCTTTTTATTCTCGTTGGTTATATTTTTTCGTGCAATTTTGTGCAATTGGTCAGGAAATTGCTTGGAATTTGGCGCACTTTTGAAACCAACAACAATGAGCCGCTTTTTTTTAGTTAATTGTAATAATACATTTTTAAAGGGGGTAAAGGAATGTTATACTTATACAACTAAAATGCAAATTACAAATAACTTAATTTTTTACTACTTGTCCATTTTTAAAAGAGGGCTGCTGTATGATGTCGCTTCCATTTAAATTTGGCGGCAAATAAACAAACATAAGCAACACAGCTGCTTCTGGTCTACATGAAAGCGATTCGAATACGATTCGAACTCAGTCGAAATCTTGAACAGGTTGATTTGATTAACAACATTAATTTATCAAGACACTAAATATATGATCAAATAAAATTTAAAAACAATTTTATCTAAAACTTATGTCGATCGATAACCCCTAGTTTTCTTACTAATTTTGTGGTATTTTGTATCGCGTCTAAACTTTTTCATATATAGTGTATTTTCGGATTTTTATCACGCGGTCATACTTATTACGGTAAATCACAGTTTCTGTAACAAAGAGCGCTATGAATAAATATATTCTAAATGTTGATTTGCGCAAAATGTGCGATAAAGATAAATTCGAGTGTCAAGTAATGTCCAAGCCGGAACCGCTTGGAATTTACAGTGTTTCGCCAGAGGGTTTCTTTGAACTCGGCGGCAAACGGCTTCAGTATTATGCACAACCTGCTCTTCCGCTGGCTTTAAATGCAAGAGTCACAGACGAACCTAATTGCCACGAAACTTACTTGGACAATATGTTTTATTTTATAAAAAGTCAGTCTAGTAATTTTCTTAAACCGATTAGTGCCAGCAATTACATGATAAAGGCTGATGTCATTTGCACCCGCGAAGTACTGCAGCTGATGATGTGTGCCCATTATGAAAAAGTGCAAAATTGGACTTTGCTTGCTACCAAATTTCGAAATACCATATACATATGCCGTGATAACGAACCAGGAGTGGAAGATTTTAATAAACTTATGCGTTCACAATGGCTGCGGAATCTGGGACACTATTGTTTAAAAAGTGGTAGATATTTATTTACGACATGAAATATTTAATTTTAACACATTTGATTTCTTTGTAAAAAAATAGGCGATGAAATTAATAAAGGCGCTGCTTTCGCGCATTCGGAGAGGAAGGGCGAATGTTATTGTGTTTTCTCTACAGACATGAAAGGCACGCGTGTAATATTTGATGCTCCAGTAACTGCTAAACTTTGCTCCAATAAGTTGTAAGTTTTAAGCGAACAAATTGATACCATCTGGCTGTATATCATATATTCTTTATTTTAGAGATGAGCCCTCCAAGTGCTTCGGTGCTTTGAAATTACGTGCATCATGTATGAACCAAGAGGAGTGGATAAAACATAAACGTACCGAGGCTATCAAGTGGTGGGCTGAATGCTTTTTGACGGCCATTGACGACGTCTACGTAGGCCTCCATGACGTTAATGGAAATGTTACTGCAATGGAAAATGCAACACAACGTTCGATTTATAAGGAATGTGTAAGTATTATAATTGTATAGAGCAAAATCTTAAAAAAAAAAGAATGATGAAAAAAAATACCCCCCAACCTAAAGAGTATTTCCAGTTCAGAAAGGAGATTTAATTTTGTAAAAACAAATAATACATACATTGAGATACTCATTGCGCACTGAACTTTAACCTATTTGCAAATATTTTCTTTGTTGTTCTATATTAAAACTTAATTATTTTATAGGTAATGGAATGGTCAACAGGTTTCTGCTTAAATAGCATGTCACGTATTATAAATGCAATTCGTAATGCCATGTCCACGATGGATTGCCCCAGCACGGTTTTCTTATACGAGTTTGAAGCTAAAAGCTGCAGCATTACCTATACCATATTGAACGGGCGGAATATGTACACATTTCTACCAGACTGGTTTCGTAATATGGTGAATGGTGAAATCCATTAAATCATATATTGAGGCAAAAATTATAATTTATTTATAATGTATTATCTATAGAAATTTGCTCTTATGTAAAAATATTCATGTTGATTCATGTGTCTCGAGAGATAAGGCTAGAAATATTCGAGTTTTCGATGAGCTAAATTTAAACTAACAGACAGCTGGCATTTAACATTAACTACAACCTAGCTATCATAAAATTTGTGGGAGATCGTTCCCATTGGCATGCATCACCAAATTTTTCACAAGATGCATTTCACTAAACCATTGCATTCTTACTGGTAATCACAATATTTTTGACAACATCAATCTTTATATTGCTTATAGGCCACAAATTTGTATTCCAAAGTCACGTAAATTGTCAAGTGATATAGATTCATGTCCCTGCAACCTTGTCGCCAAATAGGTATAATCGTAGCTATTCAGCTCATGCTTAAAATTGTTCTAAGAACTAAAGAGAGAGAGAAGGGGTCTTGCCTGTTGTATAATAATGCCAGTAAATTTACCATTGTAAGCAGGAGCCAAAGGACTCGGAAGTTGCGTTAAGTTTATGACTAGATACATTTAAAAAATTTGTTCTAAGTAGATAAAAGCAATCGTGAATATGTTGCTCGAGTGTCGTGCACAGATTATACAAATTTAATTTTGTATGTTAAGATACATTTTTTTTTATAGAAATTGAAACACTTTTTCTTTGTTTTGCTCTTTTCTGAATTTAATATTATTATAATATGTGCGTTAGACACAAAATAAAGATTTGCCAAATGTCATAAAATTATTGTTTAAAGAAACGGGAAGACCGCTCCGATATATGCATCTACAAATGGACGCAAAGAACTTAAGCGCAGTCTCAATTGATTCAACTTGTACCCATAAGTGTGTACACAATTTGCTTTTGTACTCCATTGTCTATCCCCGCTTGATTCCCGATCTTGAGTTATTAAATTCAACATGAGTTAAAGAGCAAAATGACAAAATTACAGGCATTCGCGAGTGTGTGGACGTGGCATTAACGCTTTGTGGTTAAATGAATTTACAACGCATTGCAGACAGGTGCAAACTTACAACAACACATTGATGTCCTATCTTACCGAATCGTTCTGCAACTGGATGCGGTAAAAGATGTGTAACCCCTTAAAATGCAAATTGTGCGTCAGCCACCCACACACATATGTATGTAAGTGCAAACACATGCACACAAACCTTTGTACCACAGTTAGGGTGTGCCACTATTTGGAAAGTAGTTTTGACTTCTTATAAAGTACGCAGCAGTGTAAAGCCGCTTGAATAAAAAAGTAGCACTTATTTTGTGTGCAGAAAGTTCCATGCATAGAGTTTTTGACCTAACATTGCTGCCCAGGCAATTGACATATTGATGGCGCTACTAACAATAGATATTGCCAAAAACTAAATATCAAAATCAGCTGTTTGTTCAAATTGGTTACAAGTGTATAAAATAATACAAAATGAATCGCTATAAAAAAGTATGACTTAATTTTTATTATTGTTCTAGGCAACAACAATATCTAGATATTTGCGAAACTCCAGCTGAATGTCAGAATAGAGACGTACAAATTTTAAAGTGAACTTATATTACAATTCAATTATTCACATATTACGGAAAATTTTAAATCCGTAGCCATGGTACAGAATTCGACATTGTTTCTGCAATAAAAATAAGTTGCTGCGTAGCTAAAATTTGTGACAGTTTATTGGTTATGATATTTTTATAAACAAAACAAAAAAGTTGAGTTTGCACCAAACACTGTTTTTTGACCGATTGGCTCTAATTGGGATATATGGTATAGACAAATGGTTTCGATTAAATTTGGTACAGTGCGGGGGAACTCTTAAAAACATCTAAGTGTCAAATTTGAACATGGAACGGAACGAAGCTTGCACCAGGAACAGTCCTTTGAGGCTATATTTGGTGCAGAGCTGGCGATCGAGGTCATCTAAAACAGCCCTTTGGGATTGATATACCGTAACACCTCTGAATTCCATTTTTTTTATTGTCCATAATGTAAACTCCATTAGGGTTAAAAAAATAATCTTGTGCACAACTTTTATTTATTGAATCGGTTTGTGTATATGTACTATATGTAGTATAATAATTACCGTGATTGACTATTTTGTCAGTCGCCCCTTGGCGTAGCCAGAAATTTCTTTGAATAACTGTAGCGTCTTTGAGCTACCGATACCAGTGCTAGGCAAATGCACCTGTGCTTCTGTGGAGAATCGAACCACCGATTCTCGGGATGCAAAGCGAGTATGCTATCACTACGCTACCGATGGCCACTATATATTGTAAATATGTATATGGATCTTCATTCATTTACAATTTTCGATGACACACCCTAATGTTTTTACGGTTTTGTTCATATATACATATATACAGTTTATCGAGTGCGTTTATTATTTTTCGTTTGTCCAACGTATTTTTATTGAAAATAATTCCAATTCGGGTGGCCACTACAGTCCTGATCCTAGCCCCGCTTCTTGCCTCTGTGCCACATCTGATGAACTTAAATTGACAGTCACTGGCATTTCATTTATTTTTTCTCTCTTTATTGGTATGGCACTCGGAGTTTTTCGTTATTTTTGCACGTTTGCGGGTTTTTCTACCTATTTTAATGTAATTTATTTGATGCGCATGCAGAGTTGTAATTGTTGAGTGGAAAACGCAATAACAAAAAATGAAAAAAAAATGCAAATTATTTCTTTAATTGAATCATTTAAGCAAGAGCAACGGCAGCAACGTGTTTAACATTTATTTTCAATAATTTACACTCTTATCGCGAATTTGTAATTAAAAATGTGCAGAATATATATTAATAGTTTAATTGGTAATAGGTAGTACAACATAATTAGGCTATTTAATTGCATGGTCAAGAATTAAAAGTATTCTTTATATACTTATTTTCAAATATAATCATAGTTCTTTATTTTGGTTGGAGTATTGACAATATGAACCTAAGTTTCGTAGTTCGGTGGTGATTGCGGAGACATTTTTAATAAATATTTATATAACTAATGAAAATTTCGAATATTTAAACGGGTTGGGAACTTTAGATTTGGTATGTATGCTGTTAGATGTAGGTGACTATAAAATAGAAGAATTAGATATACCAGAGGACATGCTCTGTGAAGATGTAATGGACGAGACGTATCCGTTCGATATTAATGTTGAAGAAATGGCAACAAGAGCAATTTTAGCCGCAACAAATGAAGTGAAAAAAATAAATCAGTCTATTCTTGATAGATGTTGTGAAGTGTCATTCGATTGATACAACCGACGCTGTGGGAACTGATGAAGCTGATCAAGAGAGTGCCGCTCTACGATATCCAACCGAATATTTGAATTCCCTAACACCGTCTGGCCTCCCACCAGCGGACCTACAGCTAAAGACAGGGTGCATAGCCATGTTGCTCAGAAATCTCTGCATCACAGACGGACTATGCATTGGGACTAGATGAGTAATACGAAGAATTACAAAGAACATATTGATATGAAATTCTGACTGGCGACAAAGCCGAAGAAATGGTTCACATACCGAGAATAACACTAAGCACTAAGGGCGACATTGATATACCGTTTGTGCTAAATCGGCTGCAATTCCTTGTGATGTTGGCGTTTGCCATGACCAAAAACAAATCACAGGGTCAGAGTTTCGATAGAGTATGATTATTAGTAAATAAAGAAGACACGATATTCACACATGGGCAGTTGTATGTAGCCCTATCCAGGAAAAAAGTAGAAAAGGAATTAACATACAATACAGAGAAAAATATCAAATATATTGTATTCCTGCGGGCTCTCTCATAAGCTATGAGTTTACCTCTTCAAGACCTTTGGAAGAAATTTCGCAGATTGAGATCGGCGGAGAAAAAGTCGTTCCCTATTTCATCGTAGCCAAAAATAAAATGCGTAACAACCAAAGCAAGAACTACGAATACCTGGCACTGACTACTGATATCAACGTTATAGATCCGCAAACATTTGTTGACGGGAAGGATGTCATCAGGGTTCTGAATCCGTACAACGTGGAACAAAAAGGCGATTCCGTATACGAGAAAATGCATGGATCAGCCATAATTCATGTTTAAATATTGTAGATTTATTTCAATGTAACACCAAAAATTATATACAAAAGAGAATAACAAATATTTTTATTTCTATGGAGCTGAATTTAATTTCAAGTGGGCCCCCGTGAGCCGCTTGCGTAGACGGAGGGGTGGGAATTGGTGAGCGAAGCCAGCATAGTGATATATAATAAAAAGGAAACTCCAGAAGAGGTTAATTGATGCGGTGACAAAAGCCAGAGTTGGAATACACGAACTAATGAGCTTTACCTTTGGAGAAGATTTTGATAGTACACCCATACCTCGCTTTACGGCCTAGATACGTTCCACAAAACTTGGCCGTAAAGCGAAAAGCCGTACAACGAATCAAATATTCTAATACAAATTCATACAAACTCAATGGGATCGGTTCCAAATTTGTTAAATATGTAACATATCTTTTTATTTCATTTAAATCAAAAACATAATTATATTCATTTGTATAATAATAACATTTTACAACTATAATAATAATATAATATAATAGTAACAAAAATAATAAAGAAAAATTAAACAACTCCATGTTATATAAAATATAAAATGGTAACATGCAGATCAATGCCATCATTTTTCGCTGGTACTCAATCATGACATCTTCAGTTAGTTCGGCTAAATTAGAGGGATGCCCTGATGCATTATCCAAAATTAGCAAAGCCTTGTTGCTAAAGTTATTGTCTCGCAAATATTTTTTCACTTCTGTACAAAAGAGATTTTTGAACCGATCCTCAAAAGTAGCTTTAGTCATCCAAGCTTTCTTGTTGGATCTCCATATGACGGGTAATTGATTTTTATTTAATTCTTTAAGAGACCTTGGATTTTTGGACAAATAAATTATAAGTGGTTTTAGCTTAAAATCATCCGAAATGCATTTGGTATATACATGCATGAAGTATGAAAACAAGCGATTCGCCCCCTGCGGGCTTTTAATGGAAACCACCGTAGCGCCTTATAAATACATTTATTCATTTCACTTGTTCTTTTTGTAATTACAAAAAGTTTAAGAATTATATAATTGTGACTGATCGATTCTTAACTGCTCTGCGAAATGTAGTAAGCTTGGTGTGCACTATAACTTTTAAACGATTAAAATTGCTGCAATGGATATGCAGTGGTATCCCACGCATCATATAAAAGAATTGTATTTATGTCAAGGGGCCGTAAAAAACATGTCGCTATTCTGGAAGTTCGTTGTTTTGCAGTTGATTGTGCAAACTCTGCATTATCCTCGTTCCATTGGTTCCCTCGTACTTAAAACCTAGTAAGAGCAGCTACATAAGTTTGTCGGCTAATTTCACAGACTGCCCAGGCTTTTAAATAAACTAGATTCGTCTTTTTAGAATGCCGGGCAGTCGCATAGAAGGTGTTGGATGGCAGGATTTTGAAAAGCTGTTCGATGCACCTTTGTATGCAACTGATGGCAATTTTCAAGTGTGTTCCCTTCCGGTGGGTAGCGCAGTGTGACTGTTCCTGAAAAAGCGTCCCATACCATTCTTTATGGATTCCAGAAAGGAGAAATCTTGTCCACGGACCCTTTAATATTTAAACGTATTCTGTAATGGTCTGAAAAAGGTCTCGCAAGGTGAAGGTTTCTCCTATTTCTAGATGCGAGCTTTTAACTCTTATCACGATACATATGTTTGGCTTACCTAAGCTTCAGCGGGAGAGGAAACATAAGCCCTAAGGCAACCCATTCTAATCTCCAGCTAGCCCTGCTTCGTTATGATATGGCTTTGGGTTCTCGACCAATGCTGATCCAAAGATCTTTGCCGTTTTCAGTGTAGCCAGCTAGCTCTCTCACCATTGTCCAGTCATAGAAACCCGAAAACAGCCCGCATTCTGACCCTTGATCATGCTAATGATGGTTCCGTCTATACCTTGCCCGCTTGTTGTCAAAGGCCTTCTGCGCGTCATCAGATAGTTGGCGCTACGAGATTCCACCCTTTTTGCCTTCTGATCTCTCTTTGCGGGAGAGTATGGTCGAAACTAATGCTGGTATTGTAAATTTTTTGTATGTCGAAGGCAGCTCCTTCCCTACCAAGGCCGCTGATGCTCCTTCATGCCCTCCTTCCTCCTTTTACACAGTTGTTCTTTGCGTTGGAACTTGAGCAGTGCCAACATTAATGAGCCGCTCAAAGCACCGTTCGTGCTTCATGTTTAACGCCTTCTCTTTCGCTATCAGCGAATTCGAATTGCGTCCACAGTCCATTCCATTCCTTGTCCATTCCGTCCTGTATTTCGAGTGCCCTATCACTTATCGCTAAATGCAGTATGGGGCCTACGTTCTCAACCGTAACTAATTTTAGTTGTATGTAATCTTGAAGATATGTATAACTGTGTGCGAAGTGAAACATTATTGTAAATTTTGTTTCGGGGCAATATTATTAATATTAATTAATATTCTGAGCTATTACAGTTTCCGCGACCAACGGACAGTGAAGTTAATTTATGGTCAGCCACTGTTGCCTCCATGGGATACTATATAATAATATTTTATACTAAATTTACAAACAAAGCCAATTGTGCCCTGATTAAGAATAAGAACAACGTTATAGTCAGAGGTGTTAATAAACTACAATATGTAGCAGCTCTCACAATAAGGTCTTGCCACTGCAGGCAATGGGTTGAACACACTCATTTTAGAACAAGAGAATGAAAGCAGGCAGTACGGCCATTCAACTTCTTGACTCGAATTTGCATTGTAGTGTTATGCAGAGGGAGGGGCAGCGAACACCTACAAAAAAAAGACATAAGCGACATTAAAAGCCGCATTCATCATTTGGAGTTGAATTTTATAATAGAAATGCAGCTAAAGCTTTTTAGAGTGTAGCGTGGTGCAACTGGCAAGAGCGTAGCTGGCTTCTCTTAAAAGGGACGGGGATAAATAAAATACTTTTATTTACGAGCGAAAATAAGTGAGATAAATCACTTTATACATTGATATCTTCGATTTTGATGGATACTTGCGAAATTGCAAAGTAGGTATGTTGTGGCAGGAAAAAAAGACCAGATTTAACAACATTTTAAATACTAACCGGTGATAAGGAACTATGTCGTCACTTTACACAGCTTCGCCATGAATCGTGCCAAATTTGATGTTGTAGCGCTTATGCCAACGCCGAAGTCAATTGGCATAAGGAGGTTCATATTTTAAATTTTGTTTGAAGATTACGAGTTGCCTTGAATTTCTTAATTTGATGATGATATTGTGACAATATTTCATATAATGAAGAAACTATGTTACCGATGCGGTAACTCCGATATTGAGGCAGCTAAACAAATCGTACTGTTAATAATGTGTACAAAGCTACATGTCCCAATACTTGAATGCCTGATGAAGGGGATGTCCCTGGCTACGCCCTTGGAAGTAAGTTGTTGCCTCAGTGTGACAAATGCATTCGTCTCTCTCTGCCTTTGTTGTTGCGGTGGCTGCCTCAGTTTGTTTTACATAAAAGTAAGAGTAGACATGCGTATGTTAAGGGGGAAGCGAGCTAAAAATGTTTCTGGCTGCGCCTTCTGCTTTGTTACAGTTATTCCTACACACGACTGACTATGGTTTTGTTATGTGAAGTCTATTACCGAATGTTGAAAGGACTTTAAACTGTGCAGAAAGGGCGGGATTTATTATGATCCTGAAATTCTCACGAGCACCCAAATTGCCCAAAGTAACACACTCAATAACACAGTCAATAATATAAATAATTAATATGGTAATCTATTTCACGCTACGAATTGAAATACCATGAGACTGCATTATTTGATCCACAAAATCCGCGCCTCCGCTCGGCTTGCAGATAATTTGGCATTCCGGTAAATCAGCTAAAAGTGCATAGATTTTATTCTCAGTAAATGCGCTATTATCTAATGTTATATTGATTCAAGAAAATTCGGAGAATCCCGCTTTAAAAAGGCGAATGATTCAAATAACAACACCCTACACTTTTGTCCAATTTACGGTATTTTTGTAGTTGCAACTCTTTACTATTTGAGCAATCCTTTTTTAAAATATTTTAATCGTAAACACACGAATCTTTTCACACTCTCAATTTGTTATATGACTGTAACATATTATATGAAATTCTGTGGTCTGAGGTCTTGTGGGATGGTTCTTCAGGGGCCTAGCTTTGGCCACCGGATGTGTCGCAGATTGCGACAGAGCTTCACATTTTTCCAAATTTCATTAACATGAACCTACCACTCTCCTATCACCTATCTCACATCCGAGCTGGGTTAAGGCGTCAACCGAACCAGTTTTAACAAAAATAGTTCAGTCGCAAACGTGTAGGCTCCGGCATTTGGCGACCGCTGGTTCTATTCAGCCTTACCCGTACACGCGGATCTCTGGACGGGTAAACCCTCACTTCTCCGCTACTCGTGGTAATATGAAACCAAATCAAGATTTAAAATTAATATGTAACAAGACAAACACGCCAGTAAGAAGACCAACGAGCACCGGCTGAACGCCGCTGTGCAAACAACGCAGGTTGTGAAGAGGCTCAGCGAAACACTGACGCTGTCCACTGGCACCCCCAAATGGGCTTGCACCTCAGACATCAAGAATGAAGGGAAAGTCCCTTTATCGAATGCAATCGTCGACGATGGGGCACGCCCCTTGACGTCGGCAACAGCAGTCGAAAGGAGGCCTGTCTCCTCTGTCGTAACTTGTTGGTCATAAGCGCACATGGCCCAAGTGGTCAAGGTGGCAATCGTCCCTGGACTTACGGCTAGCGCTCGTGCAGTAGCCATGGTGCAATAAGGGAATAAAATACCGGCATACCAGCGACTCAAATGTTATTTGAGAAAAAAAGGCACGCCTCAACTAGGGCCTGCATAGTAGTTTAAAAATGGCGTACGTAAAGTTGGGCGCGGACGACTTTTGGATACACTGCACCACTAGCTTGCAATAAAATCCGGTATATTCCTTAAAAGCTTCAAAGACATTTAATTGCCAAATTGGGTTTCTTCATAAGAAACCAAAAACAGAAGAATTTTTAAGCAACAATTTTTTTTTTTACCGATCGTTCCTGTGAGAGCAATATGATATAGTCAACCGGTTTTGATCAAATTTAGTACTATAAAAAACTTTCGAATGCAAATTTGGCTACGATATCTTAAACAAACGAATTATTCATCTAAAACCTTTTTTTTCGAAGTCATCTGAAACACCCCTATGGGAGCTATATAATTTAACCTCGATATCAAAAAAATTAAATAAACTTACTATATAAACTGTGAAAGTTTGGTTACTCTATCTTTTACCATCTCTGAGATCTAGGCGTTCAAACGGACGGACGGACGGACGGATGGACAAACGGACATGGGTATATCGACGTCTCTAGTCACCCTGATCATATTTTAGGTAACGTTGGGGTGTCTCCGACGACTCCTTCTATATGTTACATACATTTTCGGCTTTCACAAACTTAATATACTCTTTGTACCATACGGTACAGCGTATAAAAATGGATTAATTACACGATTCTTTCAGAATTTCTAGCTCGGGACTGTGTTTCAATCGCTATACAGTATGTTGGGCACATCCATACTGCCGCCAGACTCCACAAAGCCATGGCGAAGGCAGTAGGACATGTCCCTAAACCATGGAATAGAGCTAGGGTGATCCTTATCCCCAAGGACGGGAACAAAGATATCACTCATTCAATGACCTTTAGACCCATTAGCTTAACATCATCCTTATTAAAAATGTTGGAAAAGCTGGTGGACAACCATATTAGGACGATGCTGCTTAAGCAGGATCCACTGCTCTTTGCACAACATGCATACAGAGCAGGTCGGTCGACACTGCACTATATCAGCTGAGAACATTCCCTGTAGAGCAGTTGAAAACAGAGAGATTGCCTTGTGACATCACATGACACATGGCAAGAAGGGGTGCCAATCGCCCGCTATCTGAGTGGATCCAATCTCTACTCAGGTCAAGGATAGTTACGGCGGAAACAGGAGACAGCTCCGTAACCGTTACCACATCAGTCATCATTTATGTTTTTTATATAACATATGCTTATTTTCGTTTGTACAAATACTTTACACTATATTATTTTAGTGATACTGATACTTTTTGAATGCATCACAAAAAACTTGTATTTTGTTGGGAATTTAAGCAATTAGAAACAAAAGGCGTATTGCGCGTCATCAGTCATCATTCATAATTCAGTACTGCCCCACTTCTGTGCAGCATCCTGGTTGATGAATTACTAGTAAGACTGTCTGATAAAGGAATACATTGTTCTTATCGCAGTATAAAGATTCGAGAACATCCTCTAAAATAAAGTTAAGTAAAGAGTCATTGAAGATAACGTACAACTGGTGCAGGAAAGTGTTCCTCAGCCTTAACCCAGCTAAGACAGTAGTTGTACCATTCACATGAATTTCAAGGACTTAGTCTAGAACTAAGGGGACAGAATCTGATACCTTTGATGGAAATACCAAACTCTATTCTATATACTATTATTTTCAAGGTATTGATATGATCTACTCATGATCTATTCGCGTGGAAACCGGCTTGTTGCTTCCGAAGGTATAAGACTTTGCATGACATCAATTCGATTCCTCGCCAATTTTTGCAATCGGAGAGGTTACCTTTCTTTGCCAGTTTTATATTTACCGATTTTGATATTCTTTCCGTTTTCAAAATTTCTCAAGAGTATAGAGGCTTTTGGCGGTATAAGAAGCGTCGCCCTTGAAGCCTTCTTTCGGCATGTTTTCTACCCCTGCAGCTTTCCCTTTCTTGAGAGAATTGTTAGCATCAACAATTTGTGCTGCTTTGCTGGGGATGGCAGTACAAATTTTCTTAGCGGTTGAGTACTTTTTGGAAAATCGGTATTGGCAGTTAGTTATTGACATTCATATTCTTTTTAAAATGATTGCAAAATATAAACATGAAAATAAGCAGACCGTACATCCTTTTCCGACCCTATTTTTAATGCAAACAGCGTCGAAAGAACGTTGTATTACATTTTATTAAGATAAATTAAAAGCAGCGACAAATCAATCAAACATTTATTTATCATCTACTGTATAAGATTAGTCAACCTCAAAAACAAAACGAAACTGAAAACAAAAAATATGTACATAATAAGATCGAATTATTACTTAATTATTCTAAATGTTGATTACACTGGGAGCATAAGGACATTTGGTGCCCCTGAAAACACTGGTTCACAAGCGGAGTGTGCTAGAGGCTGCAGACCGTCGATTGCGTTGCAAAATAAATAACAAAATATTTGTAACTTGGCTAAATTGGTCACGTCGCTGCCACAGGTATAAAGCGGATATTATAAAATTAAATTGATTCTCCCTTTTGTCCATGTTTTTGTGAGCATCCTCGTCCTTCAGCATCCTCTGCCATTGTTGTTGCTTCTGCTTAGCTTTTATTTTTCATTGCTTTCACAACAAAATGGGCGAAAACATAATGAAAATGGCATACAACTAAATGTAATGCCTGTTCATCATTTTCATCAAGAAATTGTTACAACTTACGTGACAGATTAGAAGAGGCAGTCATGGAGTTGACCCTATGTTTTTTTCGCTACACCCATTGAACAATTTAAAAGTTATTACGGAATCGAAAATCTAAAGATTAAACTTCATACCAAATGCATCATGCACGCTCTTTCTTCAATTAAAACCAAAGCGGCACCTACATTCCGGACACTCTCAATTTGAATGCTTCGCGAGCTATTTTATGATTCAAAACTGAAATGGCAAGCAGATAAACTAACGGACTAAAGAAAAGCAACAAAAAAATAGGGAGCAACGGAATGAGAGTGACAACAATATGTTGCAATTGTCTGACGGCAACCGTAACAAAAGTGAAAATATAGTGCCCCGGGTACGTGGATGCAGACTATGCGATACAAAAACTATAACCGTATGAGAAGAATGTGCACCGCCATGTATGAAATATTCCTTTTCCTTTTGTGTTTCAACGTACGTACAGTTGATCAAAAAAGTTTTGACATAGCATGATTTTCGAAGTATTGCTATCTATCAGGGGGTGCCACAGAAATCTTTAATAAAGTGCAATTTTAATATAAATCACACACAAGCTGGATTAGACAAATTACATTATTTTATTTACTGACTTTTCTATTTTTATTTAATACAATTTTTAAATTTCCATATGATGTTGTGGCCTTTTTCTCGTTATGTTGCGCTACTGATATTTTTATTTAAATTAAACAGCTGGACTATGGACAATGACAACCATGTACATTGCCACTTTATGAGATAAAGGTGCTTATTTATTTAATTATGCATTAAATTCATAGCACATTATAATGACAACTTAGTAAACAAATAAAAAAATGTGGTACAGTCGAGGCGGTGCCCTGTACCTTTTCTCTCGAAAAAATTGTTGCTGCATATTCCTACTAAAAACTTTCCATTTGGAATACATTTTGTTTTGGTGAAATTCGATATTTATACCTATAAGTTAAATTAAATTATGTTAAATGTTAAATTTCAGATGAATATATTAAACGGTGTGGCCAAAAAATGGAAAAATGTGGAAAAATATCGACATGATTCAACAACTTCAACTTCTGAGGAAATATGCGCACCAGCTGGTAAAATTTGGCGCTTCTAGCTCTTAAAGTCTCCGAGATCTAGGACGAACGGACGGACAGACATAGCTCAATCGCTACCCGAGGTTATGATAAGCATTTTGGTATAAAGGGGTCTGCCGCGCCTCCTTCCGTTACATACATTGCACAAATCTAGTATACCCTTCATACCTATAGGTATACGGCATGAAAAAAAATTTTTTTTTTTAACTATCATTTAACATCAAAAATATTTATTAATATGCCAAAATAATTTCTTCGAAATGTTATTATTTAGTACCACAACTAGGTGGCAGCTCCTTTTCTCGGAAAAATTTTGCACGTTGACACAGAATGGCAAATGCACCAAAGATTTTAACAAAGGTTTTGTAAGAATTAAAATCATTAATTAAAAAATTAGATTTTGCAAAACATAAAGACACCGATATTTTAGAAATTGAATAAACGTTACAAATAATTAAGGGGTTATTTGTATACATAAGTTTTATAAATGAATTTAATCAAATCTCATAAAGTTTTGAAATCATTGCGAATCATGTCTGTGGCAACAACAATTGGAATTGCAAAGAAATTATCAAGAATTGGCTTTTTTTCTCACAAAATTACTTGCAAATATTTTTTTGAATTTTGCAACAAAATTTTTATTTAAGGTATTATAAACAATAAAAAGAAATTTTATCTTGGAGTCTACAAAACGCTTTTAGCTATTTTAATAGAATTTCTAGAAAAAGCTAACTAAATTTTATAGTTTCGTCAGAATCGAATGAAAGCCAAGAATAAGCATTTCACACAAGTTCTTCCTGAAACTATTCTTTTTATTTTTTTAGGTTACCTGTCCTAGCATTTAGTTTGATAATTTAGGACAATGGGTCGAGCAATAAGCTTGCAAAGATACTGGCCTATCTATTGCTTAAAAAGCTAAGACAATAGAAATAACTATAACTACTTTCAGATAGATATAAAACTATTGTCTTGACCTCCGTGAAGAAACTTAAAACTTGGACCAGTAAAATTAAATAATTTAACATGAATTTGATGCCTGCAACAAAAAGCAAATTATTCTAGAAAACAAAATTCAAGTCATCAAATTAAATTCTTTAGCAGAAGAGTTGCTCAACACACATTTAAAATATGTATGTATGTATATTATTAATTTTAATAATTAATACATTATTAATTTTTTTAAAAATACAATAATTAAATTCAGGCATATTCTAGATTTCGATTCCGACAAAAGTCGACTCGTTTTGAAAAGTTTGGCTCGCAGCTGTCGAAATTAAAAGTTTTTTGCTTTGTTTTCTTAAATAATCGAATTAATGGAACTAAAATTATTTTTGTACTACTTTTTAATGTTTTAAGAAAATTCAGATGTGCTTATTTGAACGAATCAAGGTTTATTTTCATTATAAAATTGCGTGTACATGCAAAACCAAATCGAGTAGAATGCAAGTAAGGTGTTCTGGATTTAGACAAAACAGAACTTCGAAAAGTTATCGTGTTGTCGTGTTGCACAAGTAAATTCGAAGATAATCTTATTAATGGATGGCTTAAAATATGTATATAAAATAAATTGTACCAAATTTATTTATATGGTAAATAAATTAAAAATATTTGTCTTTCAAAAAGATGTTGGCAGAAAGAAAATATAAATGAATAAAGTGGATGTTCGAAAACTCGTTGTAGCTTTACAAGCGAACTATCGATAGCTGGCCAGCTGTTCTTTACAAATGGGTAGCACTCGAAATGAAAACGAGTCGAAATCTAGAACAGGCCTCTTTAGTTTTAATTAAAAACTAAAGAATTGAATCTCTTTATACTTTGGGAGCCACTACTGGCACTGGCAATGGAGAAATTACGGTGTTCTATTCAAGTGATGAGGAGTGAATTATTATGGGATTAGAGATGCTCTTCATGAAATTTTCAATAAAATTTGCATACCATAAAAAATGTTAAGTTCAGATTTAATGGACTGTTTACGTTCATGAAAAAATAGGCAGCTACGATGTTTTTTTGAAAATAGACGACCTCATCGTTTCCAATGCCTTGTTTTAGCACACGCTTCTTAGGGACGACCTAATGATACGTACTAATTTTAGAAGATACTTTAAGAAACCGATCAAAAAAATTATTGTGATATATTCAATAACAATATTGCTGAAAATAAGTTACATGGGCCAGGACTTTTTAGATTCACTATAAGTATGCATGAAAGATAAAGTGTGTGTTTGTGAGATTTTGCTAAGGGATATGATATTTGTCCCGTGTATCGTCTATGGTTACCCTGACAATCACAATCCGAAACAACAGCAGCAAGAACAGCAGCATTGCACAAGTATCACGATAATTGGTGCGCGCAAAGCACTAAGTATGTATACTAGTGTTGGGAAGTGGGAAACTCGGGAGGTTTTGCAATGCGCATTTTTCTGATGCGACAACAAGCAGCAATACAAAACTCCAAAAGGCATGGAAGAAAAAGAAAATAAGTAAAAATTCGAGACCGACCAGAAACAGATACTCTTGCAGACCGATTCTATTTACGTTTGCTGCTGTTGGTGCTGGAGCTGACTCTGCGTCCCGCGGGGCATTCAGAGCAGTGAAGCGAACGTTGAAAACGGCAACTTTTGATGTAGTCTGGTTTTGACTGATTTTCGGATACATTAGGCGTGACCCTGAAACAAATTTGCCTCTAGGGCAGCTTCAAGGGCTATAAGGAGATAATGATAATGATGCTTCACAACACAAGGTCTCTGTACTATATTGATTATTTCAATATTTCAATAGGAATCGTTATAGTTATGCGCGATTTACACAAGCCGTACGTTTCCCTTAATCACTCTCGGTGCCAAAAGTCAACATGGCAACATCTTAGCTTTAATGTTCATTTTTAATCGGCTTCACACTTCGTATCACTTGTCAAAAAAGAATTCTGTAAGTCATCAGCATTAATTTGTGCACTTGTGCCAAGTAGCTTTTACCAAAGTAACCCATGCTTACTCATGCCAGCTAGCATATTATAGGTCTGTGCCAAGTGCGTCTGAATAACGAATCCTTAAAGAATCTTTTTGCACATATTCGTATACTCGTATTAATGTTACACATTTTAGTCAAATTATGATGAGCATTCTATTATATTATATTTTTACTTTATTTTCTCATGAGCAACAGAAGAAACGTGTTTTTTTTTCTAATTTTTAAAGCGGAATTTTGTCTAAGGAATACTGAAGATAGGGTTAACCTTAACCACAAATAATTCAATTTATTTCTACCTGTGCTCATTTTCCATTTCAGGTGAAAAGATAATTATTGTTTCTTTGGCCATTGTTTTCGTCAGTTTCGAGGACAACACTATCAACATCCACCCATACACACCTAAAAATGTTTCAGACAAAACATCAGATCTGGGAAATAGTCGAAATGCAAACTTTCTGAAAAGAAAGACTTTTGCTTTTCTTTTTTGCATTAGAGATGTTTGACGGATCTGCACCTTGATGTACTGTGCTGCACTTTTGTAGCATTGGCTCCCAATTAGCAAGCGTTCATCACACGCCCCTAGTACCAGCATTTTGTTTTTCCCTTGTCTAATCAGAACCTTTGTTTGAGCCTCTTTACTGCCAAAGCGTAGAATCACTTTAAATTGCAAATTTTTGTCAATTTCTCGACTCAAGCGATGCACTTTCAAGTCATTTCAATGACACTTGAGAATAGGACGCAAACACACACATTCCATGTAGGGACGGCAAGGACAACCAAGGGTGGCTTCTATGTACTTTAGTTAAAATCTTCTTTGTTTTCCGTTTTCCCAGACAACCCTTGCCTGCTCGCTCACATTGGCTTTCGTCTATTTTACACCTTTTGCCGACCGAGCAGCAGACATTGTCAAAATTCATAATTGAACAACTTTACCAGATGGTGTGTGATGTGTGGTGTGATGGTAGGAAGGAGTAAATGCACTTACACATGTGCTGGTGGTGAATGGTGAATGGGCAAGTGCTTTTGTGCGCATTTGCAAGCGAAATCTTCGTTAATAATTCAAGGGCTTTTAATGTCATGAATATTCATAAAATCTTAGCATGATTTGATTTTATTGCATAAATTCTATGGCAATTCCACGAACGCAAAAATACATCTATCGCTCGCAAGGTATGGGTTTGGTGAAAACTGGGAACCCGGAAATAACGGATCAAAGAAACTGCATCTGTTTTTGAAAGATTCATAATCGCGCAGGGTCTCAAAATCAGCTGAGCTCGAGATAGTTGGTTTAAAAACATACAAATCCAAAGAAAATTGTGGAAGCATAAGCACTTTGAAAATAATTAGTAAAAATATTTGAAGAGCATTTGGGTGGTACTCCCAAAATTATTTTTTAATATGCTATGATATATTCGTAAACCAGTCAAAACTTTATTTGAGTTTTCCCGTGTAATTATTTTGCCAGCATTTAAATTTAACCTGTGCAATTTATTGATCTTTCCATCGAAGTCGTAGTCGTCCCCTTCGTCTTCCATTGTCGGCGTTCGCTTCGAATACCTTTTTCGCTGGACTTCGCTATCCAAACCATGCTTCTGCGCCGTATAAGAACACGTGCAAGATGAGCGTATTGTAGAGTGTTAGTTTTGTTGGTCGAGAGAGGTCTCTGCTACACATCTGCTTATTGAGACAATAGTAACACCTATTGGCAAGTGTAATCCTTCGTTTAATCTCCAGGCTGATGTCATTTTCGATGTTAACGGCGGTGCCAAGGTACGTGAATATAGCGGTCCGCTGCAACATGGGAGCCTAGGCGCCGTGCGTCCCTATTCATAGACAGCATGCACTCCGTGTTGCCCTCGTTTACCGCTAGACCCATTTTCGCTGACTCCTTTTCGATTGCGGAAAATGCAGCAGTAACATCTTGATCTGTTTTTCGTTGGTCTTTTCCAGGATTTGGCGTAGAGTGAAGACTTGGGTATGGTGGACTTACCAGGTCTTAAGCCGCACTGATAGGGTTCGATCAGTGTGTTGACATACGGCTTCAGTCTTTCACATAACACGCTAATATTATAAATATAAACGTTAATGTAGCGACTTTTTTTTCATATATAAGTTAACGCCACACATCACTTTTCCCACAACTCCCACGCTACTACAACTTTGCTGCGTAAGCTAATCAAAAGACTCTCATCGATCACGCCACCGAAAGCCAACACCGGACGTTGCAAGCGTTTGGCAGCGCCAGCGTCTAGACCTTTGGCGACGATCAGCGGCAGCGCAGCCTCAGACGTAAACATCAATGACGGCAGCGCAGCGTGCAGCATGAACAACTGTAAACAACTGGAGTCAGCAATAAAATACTATAAGTACAACTGTTAGATCCTAAGAGAGACACTCTCAATCTACATAAGTCTCAACTAAGCTAGTGCTAAATTGTAATTAAAAGGTTTTTAAATAAATCATTTTTTTTAAAGAATTCATAAACGGAATTCATAATTTATATAAGTATTGGGTTTGATACAAAATGATAAGATTAGTTAAAACCAATAAAAAAGCTACAAATTAGCGAGAGGTCGCCACAGCAGCCGATATACATACATATGCAATGCTCTTGCGCGAACGCTTGAGATTTATTAAGAGAGTTTTCTTGCCACGCAGCGCAAGTTACAAAATAAAGATATGTGCTATCGATGCTTTATTAAGTTGCAGCTGCTGAACCAAACAAATATATTGACTAAAGGTATTTTACGTTGTAGGCCTAAATACTTTAAGCTGGATTGGAAAGCAGTCGCATGAAAGACGAGATCGTCTGCAAACCTGGGTATTATATACCACTTGGTGTTGTATCTCATCTTGGACGGGTAGGACATTTAAAAGGACTTGATTTATTTTTGTTTCGAATATATCACCGTGTCCTCAAGATCTGCAATTAATTTCCCATAGCAGATCGGTTGAAGAGTAGGACTTAATACTTCCATATAAGTGGAAAGCGAAAAGAAATCGTCTTACTTAAAGAATTAGCTGCCCGGAAATGTACATATGCATAGGTAAAGTTTATCGGGGCCTGAATTTTTTGATTTGGATTATAATTTTCTATTCTACTGATTGCTGTTTTGATTTATACCTTTGCCTTGTGCTATGACATATAGTATAATATATATAATATAATACATATTACATATGTACCACTGCAGAGGGCAATCGGCAATATCTTACATCAGAGAGGAAGAGTAATTACAAGCAGGCTAAGTCCAGCTTACTTTAGCGCTACCGAAGCGCTTACTTAGAACTCATAAATGCTTCTTACTATATGGGACTCCCTCCACAATCCGCTTAACCATGCACACAGAGTTGTAAGCAATTACATTGGTGTCAACTTCTTTTAAAACGTAATGCATATCATGTGCGCTTACGTTAGTACCAAATTTTCCTAAAAGGTATTAAGCGCCTATAGCAGCTTATCAGCGCTTTCTTAATTGCCCTCTTTTTTAATAAAGTAAGCTAGCATGCAATCAAAACAGTTTCAAAATATTCGATATATAAAAATTATTTATTAATATTCTTCGATTATTCAATTGATTCATTTCTTTTCGCATTTTGTTGTGAACACTGAAAGTTTTTCGAATTTCTTTTAGGAACTCCGTCTCCATATATCTGTTTCGTCTAACAACATCTGCAGAAACACAAATAAAATATAGTCAAATCAATCACCACTATTAACTATTAACTTACTAAAAAAATACTTTTACATTTTTAAATAGCTTAAACGATTTGATGTTGATGTCATTGGGTCGGCCAGTAGTTCATCATCAGATTCATGAACAACTCAGTAAAGCTGTGTTTTAGGGCATACAAAACTCTCAGGGGTCAGCGAAGCATTCATCGCCCATAAATTTGTCCAAAAGTAATCGTTTCATTTCATTTTTTTTGAGTTTGCCAAATATTTTACTGAAGAACAAAATCTCAGGGGCTATTTTTTCTTATATTAAACGGGGTAGAAATTTGGTATTTATTGAAACCTTGAAAAAGCCGTCTTACAAAATCCGATTAGCCTCTGAGAGCTGTACCAATAATAGCCGACCTACCATACTAGTAATGGTAAATGCTCAAAAAAAAAAAAAAGAAATCTTTAGTTTAAAGTTTGGTAATATTACTTTATGTATTTTGTTTTTGATACCTATTATTTAAGTACAAGTTGGCCATCGTTAAGATCTCTTCTAAAATCTATTAAATGGAATGGGATGACCGTTGACTAAAAATCCGTGGGCTTACTGCATAGTTTTTGTTGCATTGTCATTAAACCCGGCACCCATCTTGTGATAAGCTTTTTCATCTCCAAATTTTCCGTCCATATACGATATAAGCATTTTTTGAAATGCCAACACATTCAATTGGCTAACGAACCTTTCTTCGATAGTCACCACTTTTGGAATGGTCACCTCCTGTGGCACTGCCACTGTTGTAAAGGAGTGAGTAAAAACCCCTAGAATAAAATCCAGCTCGGCTTTAATATTTTTGGGTCAAGCCCTTTCAGATTAAAGTACTGCCAATTCCGTCTGAAATAGCAGCAATTACTAACCACTAGCATTGCAAGTTGTACCCTGGGACTACTCATTTGCTGTTTGCTTAACAATTCCGAATCAATTATCATTTGGGTTCTAGAAAAAAAACATATTTTTGTCTTAAAGCATTTGGGTTGTTCGTAGTCGAGTGTATTACTGGAATTCAATCAACTTTATTCACATATTTAATGTACCTACTATGCATATGATTGCCATACAAAAAAGGACAACGGTCCGGTCTTCCTTCGAGCAAGCAAATTCGCTGTCTGAAAGCTGAAAGCGAACTAAATCCAAATGCCGCATGCAGCTTCAACTCGCAAAGCTTCGTCGCCAATGCGGAATACGACGCAGTTCTAGTTTTGTGCTGAGAGAACAAGAGAGCGCTGAATTGGAAATACAGCAGAGAGCCTTTTGGCCATCTCGTTGACGATTTGCCTAAAAAGTTAAATGCTACACAGCTACAAACCGGCACAGAATTATAAGAGTCGCACTTGAAAATTGGTCTAAATTTTAACGTTAGCATTCAAAAATAGATCTAAAGGAAAAGGCATAAAATATATAAGGCAAACCGTAGTTCAGAACAAGCATTCTACTCTATCTAAGGGTGATTCGCAACGGTTTCAAAATCGTTGACAAAATTGCTTGAGACTAAATTCACTAATAAAATAGAATTTAATCAAATAAACTATTACTTATTTAAAAAGTTTATTCAATTTCTAAGATGTGTGTATTCTTATGTTTTGCAAAATCTAATGATTTAATTTACGATTTCAATTTTTACAAAATCTTTATTCAAATCTTTGGTGCATTTGCCATTCTGTGTCAACGTGCAAAATCTTCTTAAGCAAAGTACTAAATAATAACATTTCGAAGTAATTATTTTGGCATATTAATAAATGTTTTTGATGTTAAATGATAGTTCAAAAATTGTTTTTTTTTAAGTATTTTAACTAAGTTGTCATTATAAAGTGCTATGAATTTAATGCATAGTTAAATAAATAAGTGCTGTGCACCTTTTTCTCATAAAGTTGCAATGTAGGCATGTTAGGAATGTTTGTGATTGTCAACAGTTCAGCACTTTAGGTTTAAACGAAAATATCAGTAGCGCAACATAAGGAGAAAACGGCCATAACAGCATTTGGAAAATTTAATTAAATAAATATAGAATAATCAGTAAATAAAATTGCATTGATAATTGTTGCAACTTGTGCTGGGACTGTATAACAGAATTGAAGAGAGGTTTCTAGAGGTTCTGCGACGCCTACGCTCAACCTCTTCACGTCTTGACAACACTGCTTACTTCATCTGGCAATCCATTTGAGTTTGGTTTGACCAGCGAATATAAAAATAGATACGAGTAGAAACAACGGCGTTTACTCGCTGACTTCGCCGTTGAGCGTTAATAAAAATTTGCTCGGTTCATATAAGCAGCTCTAGTTTTGCAAGCGTGCAACGAGTATGGAAGAAAAATCCGAACGCCGTCGACGTGTTCAGTTGTTGTTGGTTACTGTGTTGCAAAATTTTGTATTGGCTTATATAATCATGCATACGCGCACATACAACACATAAAATTTGCAACACTGCAGCAAACAACAACTTACCACGTTAGAGCGGTGAAGGTGACGTCGTTCGACATCTGCTTAAATGACCCGAGCAAATTTTAATATCTGCACAACACTCGCTGAAAATTTTTTACAGGCGTTGATTCGACTCTATCCATTTTTATACTCGTTGGGTTTGACATTTGATTAAGGACAGACCTACACCAGTCCGTTTGAACGCCAAGATCTCAGAGATGGTAAGAGCTAGAGTAATAAAACTTTTACATTAGATTCCGTATTATTCCACAAGTTTATTTTATTTTTTTGATATCGGGGTTAAATTATATAGCTCCAATAGGGGCGTTTCAGACAGCCTTGAAAAAAATAAGTATTAGATGAATAATTCGTTTGTTTATGAAGATATTTTGGCATTCGAAAGTTTCCTATAGTTCTCAAGCACTGCACCAAATTTGAATAAATTCGGGTGACTATATGATATAGCTCCAATAGAGCCAATCTACCCAAAAATCGATTTTTGAACAAAATTTGTTGTGTTTCTTTTGTTTGTGAAGATATTGAAATCCAATTTGGTATTCGTAAGTTTTTTATAGTTCCTAAGCACTGTGCGAAATTGAATCAAAATCGATTGACTATATCATATAGCTCCCATAGGAGCAATCGGTCCAAAAAAACCTTTTTTTAAACAAAATTCGTTGTGTTGCAAAATTAATTCGGCAATCAGATATTTTTAAATGTATTAAAGCCCTGTGTCAAATTTTATCAAAATCGGTTATATATCAGATAGCTCCTATAAGAACAATCGGCCAAAAAAAAATTTGTTGCTCAATAATTTTTCTGTTTTTGGTTTTTTATGAAGGGTTCGGATTTTATTGCAAGCTAGTGGTACAGGGTATCCCAAAGTCGTCCGCGCCCGACTTTACGTACGCCATTTTTTTGTTAAATATTAGTACGCAAAAGTAAATTATAAATAAAATAAAATTTCTAGTGATGCGTATTATTTTATTTTTTTATATTGTGTTTGAAGTGTGTCATTTTTTTAAAAATTATAGTAGAAAATTTCATTTGTAAGGTCAATTATCAGTTAATCCTCAACATTTTTTAGTCATGCTAAAACCAAAAATGCAGTCAAAAAATTTGTTCACGGTTTTTTCGAAATTAGAACAAAAGTGGCTCTACTTAACTGCACATACCTTCGGTTGTAATAAACTGATTCTAATCAGTGATGAGCCTCAAGATGCCGACTCGATTCATCAAATTACCGACTGCATGAATAGTAATTGGGTGATTAGTTAAGAATATTAATAAATTCTCAAAAATCTTAATTTATATTACAGTAGAATTTTATTGTAACAATAGTAATATGGAATATAATCACAGCAAAGTATTGCAGAAATCATTTAGCAGATAAGAGATCATAATACGATGTGATAATAATTGATAAACTTCTTTTTTAATGCTTTCTAGTGCCTAACATTTTTTTTAAATAATGAAAGTTATATTTTCAATACCGATTATTTTTCAACCTGATTTCGTCAACCTTATCTTTCGAAGAATAAAGTAAGATCAACTTATTTATGCGATTATCGCCCATTGTTGTTCTCAGATAATAGAGAACTAATTTTAACTTGCTAAATGAGCGTTCACAAGAAGTTGATGTAACTGGAACAGGGAGAATGAAACAAACAAGTTTGTGCACCAAGGGAATTACATATCGCAATCTAAACACTACTTGACAAATATCCCCAAAATTCGTATATCCTGCACATGATTCGAAAAGAATTTCCAGCTCAGCGGGAAATCATTCTGGTTCTTCATTGAAAAATCCTGGCTCTAATTGCAAAATAGATTCAATATTGGCCATATTCCACAATAAGACATAAAATCAAAATGGAAAGCTGTTTCAGGATTATCAGCTATATTTTTCTTGCTACTATATTACGTCGGTCCACATACCTATTATTGGACAGATTTTTCCGATTGAATTATTAATATTTGCCCAATTGGAACTTATGTATATTGTAATTATTAGTTGTTGCAGATTTTATCGATCTGTCTCTTTCGATACTGATTGTTTTTTGTAAAAAGATATAGAAATGTTATGTGTAATAGAATCTATTATATTGAAACATTAAAAAATCCTAAGACGGTTTTTGTCCGTCGAAGATTATTTAAAATCATGATCGGCTCTACTCAAACTTTGATAGACATATACCTTTATAAAATTATCAATAATATTAATAAGATACATCGTACATTAAACTTCTATATCTTTCTCCCAAAAACAATCAGTGTCGATGAAAAGCACAACAAGCAAAATGAACCGTGAGACCAACATGTCACGACGTCCATGTAACAATATGTACCGATTTTTTTGTTACATGACGTTGCATCGTGTTGCTCTATTGGTTCACCCTATGCTCCATAAATGACAAGTCGATTAATATTCCGAAATCTCTGCAGAAAAAAAGCTAATTTTTCTATTTGCACGAAAGTGTGGCTGTAGACTTATAGTTGTGAGCATGGCAAATCGAGCAGAAAACGTGTGAACACTAGAACCACCTTTAGTTGTCTGGTGTTTTTACTGGATAACCCAAAACTCCATTTTTGAAACGTTGTAAAACGTCTCCAAGCGTCTTTATTTGCTACAATTGCGACTAATGGATATCAGTAAAGGTAGTCTTATTTTATTTTTTAAATATAACCGTCGAAGCTCGATAGATTAGCAAAACTGGAAATAGGTTACCACAAACTGTTACTACATATAAAATATTATTACTATTTAAATAGTGAAGTTTTAAAAAACAGAATTTGCTATTTAGTCGTAGAGAAGTCAAAAAAGTAACGCAAAGATGGGAAAGACCTAATCATTTTAATAATGTAAAGTTTATAACAGTAAAACACTTTGGATCAGGGTATTAAAGTTAAAATATGGCATTTTGCGATGATTGTTGAAATGCTTTAGGCAAAATAAAGTATATAGATTAAAGGGATTAAAGCAAACAATATGCATATGCCAATAAATCATAAGACATCAAACATTACTGGTTTGATAAGAGTTTGGTATGTCCCGCAATATGTTTATATGGTATATAAGTGAAGAAAATTAAGAATTTGTCGTATAGTGCGCCAGCTCAAATTACAGAACGGCTTTAATCTTCTTAAGTGCGTCCTTGTTTACTGGATTGCACAATATGCTTTTGGTGTAAGCACTGCGACATCGGTTTGGTTCTTGTGTCGGTGTGGCCAACGTAAGGGGAAGGACTCATAGACAGTATGGTCACACTCAGTCAGAGACAGCCAACGGCAGCAGCTGCAGACATTTTAAGAAACGAAGCATAAAGAATGCACAGCTACTGAGAGAGAGTAAAAAGTACTCTTTGACCATAAAAGTCGTTTCCTTTTGGTTCTCAGAGTGTTGCTCTCGGACATCAATGAACATATTTAGAAAGATTGGCAGTATAACAAATTGCCAATGAGAGTCTACTTGGTCTTTCACTCCATGTTGTTTCTAATATAATCGTAGTATTTGCTTCATATAAATGGTTAAAAAGCGTTTTAAAAAGTCGAAAAGAGAAAATTTTGCTGACTGCTATTAGGTCTCTCTTTTCCTGTAAATTAGCGTAAGCGCGTTTTTTCAGCGACACTTTGGATCTCATCCTCTCAACCCGGTTCGACGTCATGCAGCAACTTTTCAATAGCAGTAAATGTAATTACTTTAATGTGACCATTTGCCGCTTTAGTTTAGCTGGCTCAGTTACTCTCCGTTGCTAAAGATAGAGATAAACTTTTGTAATTACAACGCAGTGCCAACGAAGCAGAAATACAAAGCAGCTAGAAGAAAAAAAAAAGCCAGGAAAAGAAAAGACGTTGTCAGGAGTAAGTGGAGGGAAGTGCGTTACTCGATAACACCATAACACCGGATTCGTTTATTTTAAGTGCGTACTGCCAACCTCCTATTCTTCCCCAGCTGTGCTAATTAGCCCACACAAATGAACTCAATGAGCACGCAAAATTAAAGCTGCAATTCAAAATAGCTGGTCAACTAAATTCGTGCCCACTTTAAAAACTAAAAATGGCTGGCCTTAAAAGTTTCAAAGTTTCAACCGGTAAAAATATTTAAGGACTTGGGTGCTACTCGTCTATATAAACTTTTGATGACTTTGTAAAAGTTTTACGGAAGTTCAACACAAATTACGGCAGCGACGATGTCGACGGCGGAGGCTGTAGCAGAAGTGACAATAAAATAGCGGCAGGATAAGTAGTAACAGATTGCCGAAAATTACCATAGCTCGAAGCAAAAAGCTTTGATGACTAACCTGCAGCTCAAGAGCTTAAGTGAACGATCAGGGTCAGCATCAATGTACGGAACTACGACTAATTGACAGCCTTGTATATATACCTGTATATTTACTGCGTATGAGTACTCTGGTGATGGTGCAAACGACCAATCCTCTTCAGAAATAGTATGCACAAGCAGATGCAGATGCTGTTGAAAAAAAAACGTAGCTCCAATTGTATGCAAAAAATTGCTGCCTACTGGGATGGCTCCTAGCCGATGATCTGATGGTCCGTTGGCGTGGAATGCCAAACATTTTGTTTGTGCAAAAATTTTGTGTGATTTCCCTGCGGAAATTGATGATGGTGTTTGCTGAGTTGCAAAAGTGTTGGAGAAGATAGCGGAGCGGCACACCTACAGTGAATTTGTCATTTTCAGTCTAAACGTGTGGACATACAATAGAGTGACACGGAATGCCGCATGCCGAGTGCTGACTGTCGAAATCGGACTGTCGACTGCCGTTTGTTTGTACGGATGTCAGCAGCCATAACAACAAGGATGCCGGAGCACAAGAGTGCGTTTTGCTTTAACAAACCGGAAGTTACATGCGATGTAATGAAAAACGACAGTGCGGAAGTGGCAGTGGGCGCCAACAGCTATGTGGATGAGAAGAAGCTCTGAAGAGCACAACGACCCAGTGCTCAGATTGTATGCGACTTTGGTGGACTTTCAGGCATTCTGTCTGTATATCTCTATGTCCGCCGAAGGCCCAACTGAATTCCAGAACTCACTGTGAGTTAGTTTGTTTTTAACGTTGTTGGTATTTATAGACAATTTGTTCGTGATTGTTGACAATGGAGCGCGCATTGAAAACTGCGTACCATTGGTCATGTCCAATAGCTCGTTGTCCGGTTGCCTGGACTACTCAGTTGTTATTGGTTTTTGTACTCTTATCGATGCTGTTATTGCTGCGGCTAGTTTTCGTATGTGAAGAATCGTTGTGCACAGATATTTTCTGTATGCCTTACAAAAACTACTGAAATATGGATCAAATGTCTCGTTAAAACAGTATGCACAGCTCTAGGGAACTTCAATCATTTATCACAGATTGAAATGCAGACCTCGAAAGAAGAGGTAAAAAAACATAAATTTTAACACTAATATTAGTCTAGTTGGCTTTTAAATTCTGAAAATTTTTCGTTTATTTGATTTTACTCCAAATTTTGGTTTTGCCATACATATATGTATCATGGAAGAGGCGCACTCCAGTTTATCAAAACATGACTTACATTTGGGAGCTCGAAATGTTACAACAGCGGCACGTAATGCTCTCTATCAGTTGAAATCTTCAACCCACCTCAACGATGCTGATAGCGAATTGCTGCTCCAACACTTACTGCCAAAAATAGCCGACAATCTGCAAGATTTCAAACAACTGCAGGAGGAATTGTTGGAAATCAACCAGACTCTTCATTCGCACATACAACACGCCAACGTACTCGACAAGGATATAGCTGACATATTTATTGACTTACATGACATCTTTAAAAAGCTGGAAAAATTGGATGGTAAAAAGTTGTCAAAAGAGCAGTCTGATAAGTTGGCAAAACAGTTTCAAGAAGCGGAGCTCTTACAACAACAATCTAAGCATAACATTAATTAATAATGAACAGCAGGTACAATGTAAAACATATTTGGCCATCCCAAGCTTGTCAGGAAGTCATTATAGTTGATGCTTCCGGCTGTGTGAAAAATCATATCATATTTTCTAATAAATAAAATTCAAACAAAAAATATTTGAATTTCAACTTGAATTGGAGAAACTTAGAAAATATTTTTATAGTTTCATTATGTGGATTCTTCCATTGCTGATTTTGATACACGGAGCGCTCGCAGGCACGGCCGAAGTTTTAGGCAACTTGCACGTGTTTGTAAATCGGACGCATAATTACGGTCCGGCTCGAATCATTACAACACTAGAAACACTAGGAGATATTTGGTTCAGCACCAAAGTTCGTATAAATCAAGTGCTTCTTGTCGACTACTTTCAAACTAATACCAGTGAAACACGTGAGCCGATGCTTTGGTACCGTACAGCGTCTCTTAAGCAGACTCTCGAATATTTTGGTGTCTCTGCGAACAAGAAGCTGCCCTATAAGCAATGCTTCTACCATGTTTCTATAGCACAGTTCTTTAAAAGTGGCTTTCGGAATGTGACTGCCGTGATTACGACGATGGGTGTGAATGTAAATGAAATATCTGCCTTTACAAATACGTATGTTAAATCTCAAAAGATAAAGATTTGTGAGCCATTCTTTAATATCCCGAGTTGCCAAGACTCAAATAATCCGCTAATTTTCGAAACTTCTGAGGTGTTAATTTTGCGTGCGCAGTTTCACCGAAATTGTCCCATGGATAGATATAATCAATATTACTGGACTCTACACGACAGCACAGAGTCACGTAAGTAGTTGGCTTCTCAATGTACTAGTCACTGAAGAAAACTATCTGTTGCGCTTGACTAGGATTTTTGGAGTTTCTGGGGGAGACGGTTATGCCTGAACTAAAGGTTGCGCGGTACCGACTAAAAATGCGTTATCAAAATGCGCTCAATCGTCTAGTGCTCATACGCCTAAATGTTAGAATTATTGGACGCCGCGAGCCTCTGGTGGCGAGGGTGAGAAGCAAACATATCCAGTTTAGCAAATAAGTCTTCTACCCGCTAATATAATTTTTTAGTGCTATATAGCTCTTGCTTCGCAGCGTCTATTTGCTGATATATTGGGAGGTCAATACCGCCGCGTATATCGGGGTGTAGATGTTTTCCTAAACGCCAATCCTAGCCGCGACTTTTCACAGCCACCTATAGGTCCCCAGTATCTACAGTACAAATGGTCATGTACAGCTACCAAGAAAGAGAAAGTCAACATTTGCAACGAGAATATGGGAACGGGTAAGTCCGACTAAGTGTTTCCGCCCTTCTATTCTGCAAATTTGCGTCTCCTCATAGGCAAACGGTTTGTTATACCAGCAAATAGCCAACCGTACAACCAGACATTGCGGGTCGTTTTGCATGTTCACTCGATTTATGATGCATTACGTACTGCTACTTCCAAACAAACAATCGAATTCTCTGCTAAACGCCGATTTTTAAACATTGATATAACATGCGTTAGCAACTGCGATGGCAACAAATACACGACCCTTAAGCCGTCCATCCATCTCAAGGGCGAGTGCTACCGATGCTCCAAAATGAGTTATATAAAGTGGAATTGGCGCATTGATGACAGTGACGTAGATGACTCGAAGCGTCGGCTCATTTACAATCTGAAAGGGAACAAACAACGCCGACTCTTTGTTCAGCTTACCGTAAAAGCTTCCCAAATGATAAAAAGTGTAACACGTTTATATTATGGCGTGACTTGGATTACACTTGAGAAAAACATGGGTCCATCCGACACAGAGTGCACAGTGATACCACGCAAAGGTAATGCAATGAAGACAATTTTTAAAATATCTTGCGATGAAGGACAGGCTCGATTTATGCCACTACGTTATTGCGTAGGCATCAACAAGTTTCTTATTCAAGACTGCAGTTTGGACAAAAATATGAAGATGCAACTGCTACCAACTGATCATATCGTTGTTGAGGTGAGTAAATTAATTAATTTTTCTAACGTTGCTAACTTTTTCTCTTTACGTTTAAATCCCAAGGTATGCGACTACTTTTATGCCTGTGAGCTTGTCAATATAACCGTACAAGTAGATAGAGCACATATCGAAAACTCAGAGGCCGGAATCATAAGTCAGTTATCCCGTGTCCAAGAGTGGCTAGCGTATGCCGATTGGCATAGAGCGTTCGTATTACTTTATCAACTAACACCATTTATTAACAATAAAAACCGTCTAATTGTCTACACGGACTCGCTGGCCACATATAAACCCCAAACTATGTTACAGCTGATCCAAATAGTCCGTCTAACGAAACGACTGGCTTTCACTCTGGAACCACTCGACGATATGAAAGTAAGTGTGCTTGCTCGCATGCTCAGCCTTATTGGAAATACCTTCAAGCTTATGGTTGACAACAAGGAACTGAATACCGTAATGGAAGACTATTATGAGACCATGGTAAATGACCTATGTGACCTGCAGAACAATTTTAATTGGGAATGGGAGTATATACCAAAGTCTCAATGTCGTTCGGAATCGGAGTCATGTCTTAATATAGACAACTTCCGAAATAACCAAGAGCAGATGTCGGTGTTGACGCCAAATGTCCTGGAAAATGTCAATAATTGGTTACATGCATATTGGAAGCTCAGCAGATGCCTCTCTTATATGGGCATGGGAGCAGCGCAAACACTGCGGCCTGAAGAGCAACCATTGGTATACTATTCACATTCATAGTGCAATAATTTGTTATTTTTTTTAATGATGAAACCTTTAGATTTTTAATCGAGATACATTTTCTATGCGCATGGAGAGCTTTGACATAGACAATGCACGTATTATAGAGCTTGATTCGGCTGACAAAATGCATACACTAATCTTTACATCCAAACTGGTAAAGGAGTTGCGCAACATACTGCGTACTGACGAAGTGCTTCTATCCGTGCGAAGTCACAAGCTCAGTCAATATTGGTGGTATCCTGAGCAAGACTCTCAGACACAGGTGTTGGTGGTCAACGCGTACACAAAAGATGTCATCTGGGAAAAAGTTCATAAATTAAAGGAACCCATCCAGTACATTTCAAAATTAAAGATGAACTTTTCTGCGGGAGCTTCGGACAAGGAAATTCGACATCAAATTCGTCGAAAGCGCGAAGTTGGTTTTGATGACCCTGAGGAAGATATAGAGAACGTCATCAACGACAATGTACACACTGCCCAAGAGATACGCATGTATCGCACAGAGCTCTTTGGCCACTCCGTTTTGGGTGTGACCTTTACTGAAACCGACATCGATTTACGCGTTCTCATTCAAATGTCTACTATACCCAAACTTCGAGACATTGAGGAATTTCAAAAAACCTGCCTGGTCAGGGCTGGAACCGTCGAGCCAACAACCGTGCTTCTGCGCAACCTTTGTAAGAAATCAAGCTCTGTATTCATTTATTTACGTGCGGCAAACATTGCAGAGCCTTGGAATAATTATAAAAAGGAGGGGGCCAAATATGCATTTTCTACGGAAATGCGAAGTTGCCGTATTTGGAGCTACAAACGGCCCGAACCACAATGGCGGAACACTGCTTGCATTCCCGAAATGAACAAGACCGTATTTTTTGGTATTCACTGCCGTTGTAACTATATTAGTGACTTCGATGCGGATGCACAACCCATTCTCACAGTGCCAATGAACGTCAAGTGCCACGTAGAGAGGCCTGTTGTGAGTACCAACTATTTCATAATTGCATTCTACTTAACTGCCATCGTTTCCGTCATTCTGTTTCTGTTTATAAAAATGCAAAACCTTTCTTCCACGGAAAAACGAATCTATGTGGAGCATGTGGACTCAGGCAAAGCATGTGCTCCTGGCGACATTGTCGTTAAGCTCACCTTTGGTGGCCGTGCTAACTCCGGCTCCTCTGCCAATCTTATCTTTTCATTTATTTCCTCCTGCGGCAGAAGCGATCTTCTCGTACGCAATGATAGCAGATTTGACCGAAACAACACTGTCGGTTTTCGACTACATCGTGACATCGTCCAAATTCCTGCTCGTGTTTCTTTAGGTCATGATGGTGCGGGCATGCATCCAAATTATTATTGCAAATCTGTTCTTTTGTATGACATTACAACGGAACAATCACAACATTTTCGGCTCAATCGATGGGTATATCCTTCAAATATGCGGTACGTGTTCGCCAAAATGTATCATCATGCAGAGGTAACGCCCAAAGAGTTATACAAATGGCGCGCTCGCTTTTCATATTCTATTGAGAATCATTTTAGCAACTGGTATCTTTTTCAACCGCTTTCTGGTCCTTGGCGTATGGGCCTTAGCGGCTTAGCACCTAATCGTTGGGAACGCTCTTGCATATTTTTTTCCAAGTTATTTGTAACTCTATGCATTGTTGCAATATATTACGGTCGTGGCGTTCCAATAGCTTGCGATCCGCACCCGAAAAATTACAATGATTTGGACGCTTTAGTATGGCTATGTTTTAGTTGTCTATTTTTAAATTCTGTGGTGCAAATTGTAATGGAGTTGGTTTTGCGAATGTCGACGACCTATGACTGAATGTATGTATTGTCATCCTTAGCCCTAGAACGAATAAACATGCATTCGTTCGCAAAGGCAACTAGAATATTTTTTATTTCTATTCTTATGCAAAAATTTGCATGTTCTTTAGACAAAGGTAAGTGTCAAGCCAATGTGTAACAGAATCTTTGAACACACTTGTCAAGGATCTTCTAAACGAACAAAAAATAACAAGGAAATAATACAAAGAGACACTGTGAAGCTCCTACCAATTCCGTTCCATTATCAATTTGCTTGTCATCCAATAGAGAATTCTACGGAATGATTGTTCAACTTATTTTGTTTTTGCAAACCATGAGCTAATTGTGTTCTGACAACAAAGGAAATTGTTGATGTTCCGGACAACAAGAATGTTTCCTGTGATAGGAATAAACGTTACTTGTTTCTAAAATGGAAATTTTAAATAAGTGTCACATAAAATAAATGTATCCACCTCCTTCAAGACCATGTCATACAACTTTTAAAAAATAAAGTACTCTATATGTACGGGGTTATATGTTATATAAAACAGGGACAAAAACAGAATTTTTAGAAGAAGTTCACAGCTGCGGGTTTGGTTTTAATTGCTTTGAAGTAAACAAAATGTGCTTTGGAACATATGTATATAAATTTATGTTATGCACTAGTAGGAGACAGTCCGCTGTCGTTTGATGGTTTCGTAAAATGTTTAACCAACTTTTTGGTTCACTTCAAACAAAACAAAATGGAATGCAGTGTTCCACGTGTAATAACATGGCATTTCCGAATCGCTTTGACTAACCGCAAAGAAACTGGTCTATATTGCCGATGGAGGGATAGCTTTTGATATCTTCATAAACGAAAGAATCTAAAACTTTTGTCTTTTTCCGACCGGCCTGCTCAGCCTCTGCGTCCACCGTTCCGTTCCAGGTGTTAGATGGTCTGCCCCTTCTTTGATCAATCTAGCCCTCTCTAATGGACTATTGACTTTTTCCGCCCATAGATCGGAGTTGGTGATTGTAACAGGTGAGAATATGCGAAATTTCTTGCGGATGCGATGGATAGTGTTAGGGTCTTGCGCCAACCGTAGACGATTTTTGCTTTTGTTGTTGCTTATGACAGATGCGGTACTGCAGATTTTCTCGATTACTGCCCATGTAACAAAACTAGTCCACATGTCCATGTGTCATGTGGCTCAGTCTTGATGAACTTTATCATTGTTTTGTTAACATCGATATCTACGCCGAATTGCATTGCAGCTTGTGTAACAAAAGGCAGATTTCGTCTGCATAGCCCAGGTCCTCTAGGCTGCCAGTGAGAAGTCTACAGTCTAATTCTAAGTTCAACAGGAGAGGAGAGAGTACAAATTTTTGTCTAACTCCTTTCGAACTCATGCAGTTGCTTACTGTATTTTCCACTCTGATTCGATAACTAGTAAATAGTATATTGCTTTTATGATACTCCTATGGGAGCTTTATAATGTAGCATCGATATCAAAAAAGGAAAATAAACTTACAATTATATAGCTCCCATATATATAGATCTCAGAGATGATAGGAGCTAGAGTAACTAAACTTTCATATTAGATCCCATATTATTCCATAGGAGACAAGATTATTTTATTTTTTTGATATCGGGGTTAAATTATATAGCTCCCATAGGGGTGTTTCAGACGACCTCGAAAAAAACAAAAGTTTTACATAAATAACTCGTTTGTTTATGAATACGAGGTGTGTTCAAAAAATAATGTGACTTTTCAAATTTCGCGGGCAACGTATTTTCGATTATCGATTTTTTTTTATTTTGTTGTGTTGGTAAACTCTTCACGAACATGTGTACCAAATTTCAAGTGAATGGCATTTTTTGTTTGGTTGTGAGAGGCGTAAAGGTTATAAGTGTTTTGCGTGCTCGGCGATTTTTTTTTCGGTCTTGGCTCTTCTGGCCGCTTCCATTGGGACGATTGGGCTTTGGTTTCGATATCATAACCCATGATTCGTCATCAGTAATGACCCTTTTGAGTAAATCTGGGTCGACGTTGACGTGATTCAACAGCTCTTGAGCGATGTTCATGCGACGGTTCTTTTGGTCAAAATTTAGCAATTTCGGAACAAACTTCGCTGACACACGTCTCATGCCCGAAACGTTAGAAAAATTTCATGGCACGAGCCAAGCGATATACCGATATCCTCAGCAACTTCTCTAATAGTGATTCGACGATTTTCCAAAACAATTTTCTTCACTGCTTGAACGTTTTCAACAGTTGTTGACGTGCTTGGGCGTCCAGAGCGAGGCTCGTCATTGGCATCTTCCCGGCCATCTTGGAAGAGTTTATTCCACTTGTAAACATTTTTTTTTACTCAGAACAGTTTCACCGTATGCTACTGTCAACATTTCAAGTGTTACGGAGCACTTAATTTCATGTTTTTACACAAAATTTGATGCAAATCCGTTGATCCATATTTTGCGATAGCAAAAAATCGCCGAGCACGCAAAACACTTATAACCTTTACGCCTCTCACAACCAAACAAAAAATGCCATTCACTTGAAATTTGGTAAGATGTTCGGGAAGAGTGTACCAACACAACAAAACAAAAAATCGATAATCGAAAATACGTTGCCCGCAAAATTTGAAAAGTCACATTATTTTTTGAACACCCCTCGTATATCGCAACCAAATTTGGTATTCAAAAGTTATATATATTAGTAGCTCCAAATTTGATCAAAATTGGTTAACTATGTATATCATAGGAAAGATCAGTCAAAAAAACATTTTAGGCTCAAAATTCGTCTGTTGTTGATTGTTTACCAAGGCGTAGTAACCTAATTTGGAAATCTAATGTCTTTTGGTATTTTTAAGCAATAAAGCGAATTTTATTGCAAGTGGTACAGGGTATCCCAAAGTCGTCAGTGCCCGACTTTAACGCCATCTTTTTATTAGGAAAACAGGTGCAGGGTATTATACTGTCGGGCACTGTCTCGACTATGTTATTTTTTAATCTTTTCGTGGGCATTTAGTCGGACTGTTAACAGTTGGTCAATTTGGCAGGTGTATTAGGTCATTAATTTTCCAAAAAGTAAACAGAAAATGTTTTGCAAGCATTTACAGATGCCAATGTTTGAAATAATTTAGCATTTTGCATTGTTTACCGCATTCATGAGGTGGGTATTAAATTGAAACATATTTGTATTTGCTGTAAAGATTTGGCAAAACGATGCATGATTCATGCTGCCCAAAGGCATTTGTTGGAATGTTAAATTTCGATTCGATTGAAATCTTTCCTTTAAGGATATTTATTAAAAATTGATAAATATTTGAATTCAGTTAACCTCATATTGACAGTTTTAGAGCGATACTTGGCGCATCAATATATATTCCCTGCACCATATGAAAAAGGGTATATTAAGTTTGTGCAAGCCGAAAACGCATACAAAGTATAGAAGGAGACGTCGGAGACCCCCCAAAGACCTATAGTATGATCAGTGGGACTAGTGAAGTAGATATACCCATGTCCGTCTGTCCAAATGAACGCCTGAATCTAAGAAATGGTAAGAGCTTGAGCAACCAAACTCTCAGATTAGATACTTTATTATTCCATAGGAGACAAGATTATTTTACTTTTTTGATATCGGGGCTACATTATATTTGGTTATCCAAGTTCTTCTTCTCTTAAGCGTTCATTCAGAAGGAAGGAAAATTCTTTTGAATTTATGGCAATATTGGACGTAACTTTCAACTAAACTTCCTAAGTAACAGTGACATCTATTGTCTCGACTATTTAGTATTTCAATGTTAAAGACAAAAAATTAACGTAAAATCTTGTGTAAATTAAAAAATCCTTTGACTTGGTGTTGCCTGTGTAAAACGCAATTTATACACATAAATACTATTGGAGATACAATTCCACATTTATGCCTTTCCATTGTAATTGATTTTAAATTTGGAAATGCATTTAAGTGGATTAAAAGCCTACCTACCGCAAAGTAGCTTAGGTGATTCAATATAAAATTATGAAAATTTTCATATCACAAAGCAGGTCTAGTTTTACCTTTTGATGCGGTGACAGTATTAAAAGTTAAATAAACAAAAAGATTTATCGAACTAAATTGGAACTTTACTAATATGGTGTCTAGTAAAATAATAAGTTAAAAAAATTTGTTTTCCAAAATTCCAAGTACTGACTTCTGGTCGGCATCGAAATAGAGCATCTCGAGGTGTTGTTCTCCAAAGTTAAAATGACTGGGTAAAAGCAAGAACTTTCGATTACAGGGGACTGTTAACACTTCCAACCCATCCAATCAATATAGTTAGTGCAAAGTTCGGAGCAAGTAAAGCAAAAGTTATAGCCAAAAATGTACAAATTTCACCTCCCCTGGCCAATAAACTGCGTTAATATTTGACTACGTAATTATGGTAAGAAGAACCTAGAACTACCAATTGTGGTAATCTGAATTATGTACCAGCAAAAAAAAATTCCCATCCAAATTTGATCGATATGGACCCCCAACCACCCGCGCATTTTCTCTCACAAAAATTCAGCATATCACCCTTAAAACTTACCACATACCTTTAAATAACTTCTTTGACTTCTTATAACTATCGTTTTGGACAACAACAAAATATTCCAATGGAAAAGTTCCTAGAAGCTATATGCAGTATTAGCATTTTACGAAAATAGGTACAGCTTGTACTCTTTTTTATGTTAGAAGGATTTTTATATGGTCTACCTTTGTCCATTTGAAACGTTTGGAATGCTAGTGTCATGATCTGCGTATTAGCCTCTTATTACGATGTCGAACATCGTAGTGCCGAGGGTGGTTCACTTAGTTGTCTACACATTACACTACAAGTTTTAGTTGGCACACAAAAGATCTTTAAATTTTTATTCGACTAAAAGTCGGTTTTTCTATTTTCCCAAAATACGGTCTGGTATGCCAATATTCTTCGCTTACGATTAATCTATGGATGAAAATAAATATAAGCTGATTTTTCTCAATGGTGTGGCTCTCGAATATTTTAACCTTCCCGTTGCCTCTTTCTCCTCCTTTTCCCATATTTGCAGCATTTTCCGACAATCGCGCCAGTCAGCATCAAATGCAAATTTAATGGTGTATGAAAAAGGTAGCCGGCAAATGCTTTTAACCACATCCGCTGCCATTAGAAGAACCAAGTTTTGCCAAACGAACGGTAAAAAACAACAACAACAACAACAATATAAGTAACAATGGCGGTGCAGAGACGTGAAAATCAATGCGCATTAGTGGCGGTTATACTGTGCATCTCCACGTGAGATATACTCTGCTCTCTCCTTAACAGTATTTCCGTATTTCACTCTGGATATTTTGATGGCAGGCATCGTTAATAGCATATCAAGTATACGCGTCTATTCTGAGTTCGAGTTTTACATTAGTTACTCAGGCGCATCATGCTGATTTCTATGGTACGGTACAGTAACGGTATATTCACCAAATTTAATTTTGTCGATTTGTCGATTTACCGATTGGCCGACCACAAACGCAATCGCTGAGCTCATCAATTTCAATGATATAACTGAAATCCTAATCAATTGCTGCTAGTTATGTGTGTTGTATTTACATATTCGGACAGTACTAACAACAACAACAACAGCAAAGTACATGCTATGAGTATATGTACAAGTATGCGTAAAGGACAACAAATGCTGACAGGGCGACTACTTGAAAAACGTAGCGAAGAGAAGAGATTGCCGAGGTAAAGTGTATCTGGGAAGTTGATTTGTTTGTGTCCCTCATTCTTGTGGCATTTGTACCGTCCTAGGTCTCTGAGTATGCTCCTCTGCATATACATACATACATACTTACCAGCTATAGTAGATACCGTTTGTGAATGCATATATATACATAAATACACACACACACACACTCACAGAAAATGCATTCAAGCGCAAATTAAGCTTGACAAGCAAAAATTAAACTTATATGTATATGTATACGGTTGTATTTAAATATATATTTGTATATATCTGTGAGTGTATCTATGCAAGTATCTGTGACTCTCTGACTCTGACTGTGAGTGCAAGTGTGTTAGCTTATGGACGGGAAGCTGTATTGAAATATACTTTCTTTATGCACAGTTCATTAAACGTTACTCATTGGGCGAACAAATGGAACACAGATACAGATACAGAGAGAGAGAGAGAGAGCAAAATGGATAAACCAGTTAGGCTGGAATTTATGATTCAAAAATATCATAAATCATATATGGATAACTATGCATATTTTAATTACTTTACCACAGGAGTGTAAAACTGTTTCCACAAACAAACAATTCAATCAAATCGCTCTCTGCATTGTAATTAACAGTTGTATGCTCAAATTTTGATGGCTATCGGTCTCAATCAAATAATATCAAATGATTTATTATCGAAATCAAATGCAGTAACCAAATGCCAACCAGTCAGTCAATGGCGGCGGTGTCGGCGGCTAAATCAATCGAATAGTCAATAACAACTAGTCTTAATGAGTTATCGAATGTAGCTACCATTGTTGTTGTTGTTTGGTGTATTTACCTTGACAATAGAAATGCACAATTCTAGTAAGTGCCGTGCCGCTGGTCAACAGATATTGAATTAGTATTAAGATGGTTTCAGTAATGTTCAAATCTGACCGATATATTTATATCGTTATAAAGAGTAACTTCGTGCCCGCCCTTAAGCAATAAGCCATAAATATGAGCTGCGAATATTTTGAATATATTGTGTCCGGGTGTGTGTGTGTATGCCATTCATAAATAAAAATTACAGTCCCTACTGAATATTTGTTTTTTTTTTTTGTTGACCCTGCGTCAAGCGTAAATGACAAAGGCTAAGCAGCGGCAAACGCTTAGTTTGTGTTGTGCCAGTCCCAAGGAGTCGTCGGCACTTAACCGCAATCACATGGATATATACATAGACGACAGATAGATAGACCTTCCTCCCTGCCCCTATTGACAAGCGACAATGACGGCCATAAAATGTGGACGAATGTCAGGGTTGTGGTGAATTTTTGGGCCCTGCCAAATCAAGCAACTGGACGTTTTTCTACTCGAACGAAAGATTTACTTATTTTTATTTACTTTTTTGCGCTATTTGACATTGAACCACATTAACTTTGACATTCGCGTGAGATTTACAGAAGCGCCTCAGCGTTTTTCCAACTGCTTTAGCCGTCGCGTCGTCATCAAGATGATTGTTGCTTACGAAAGTTTCTTCATGACTTTTGCACTTTGATACGATGGAGATGCGAGTGTGACGTAATGCGTAGATCGAACGAAATTTATACCAGAAAAGCAAATACTTGAATAAATCGGCGATTCATGCCGCATTATAGAATTATCGAAGCTGTGCCTTTTGATAAGGGCCTATTTTTGGATTGGTCCAATGCTCAATGGAGTGGCGATGAATTGTTACACTGAGTTCCAAAGAATGAGATTCATTCATAACACATCCATTAATGTACTGAATGGCACGCGTGCAAACAGTCATTAAACAAATCTATCTATATGCAATCAGCAAATATGGATGCAATTCATAATGCAGGCACTTTATAGAATGTGCAAATTATGTCAAAACAAACGTCAAGCCATTTCAATTAAATGCTCCCGACCAGACCACACACTCGGAATCTCGTAAGATTCAAAAGAGAAACATTCCTTAAATAAAGCCGAGTGGAACCAAAGCATACAGAGCATGTAAGCACAAAAGTTTGCCTAATATGATATGCACTCAAAGGCAAACACGCATATAGAAACACACAAGGTCGTATCCTGATGGGTTTGAAGGGGGAACTGTGCCCTTGCCCTTCACACAATTCATTTATGTATGAGGACATTAAATAGTCCTGCTTCTAAGAATCACTTTTCAATCAATAGATTTTTATCGAATACAGCCTGAATGTATTTAATTTTGTTATTTAATAGAAGATTGTTCGATGATAACATGGAAATTTTACTTGGGACAGGACTATTATATTATATGTATTAAAACTCTGATAGAGAGGGTAGTTCCCCTGGGGAATTTTTTAATATGACCAAGTTTCCAAAATTAATGATGTGTTTTGATTTTTATTTGCATTTTTTTAAGCAATGGTTTTTCACATTATTTTTTGGGATTGTGTGGTAAATAAAACCAAGAAGTACTATTTGGCATAGCAATATCTAATAAGCCTCGTAACCTCACAAACCTTCTACTTGTTGTTGTTGTGTACCTGTTGGTACACGTTATGATGATGTTCATGCAAGTTTAAGGTTCATGTTGGAAATGATTCCAAGCTGGTTGGCTCGAATGAGTAACTAAGAAAACAAACCAGCAAATGATTTAACTAATAGTTTCTTAAAATAAAAAATTGCGTGCTTTTTTAATTCTATTTTTGCGATTCGTTTTAATTTTACTGGCAACAAAATATTTGGTTTCAAAGCATATAAAAAATAGAGTTGGTGGAAATGGGAGCACGCTCCGGTTTGCGGAGCACGGCTGATTAAAAATTTTTGGACCGCAAGGAAAGAGCGTTTTGTTTTAATTGTGAGACTAACATTCAGTATATGATGGGAGAATATAGGTGTTGTTGACCATAAAAGCTGTCCCTTATCATATGTAATATGTCATTGTACCTTTTGAGCGATTAAAGATGTACTCTCATGTACTTTTTGTGAGTGACATGTGAGTTCTAAGCGTGCTGAATACATTCCAGCAATTTTTGTATTTTTATGTAGGCGGGTCTGTCCTTAATATCTATGTCAAAAATTTGCACGATCTGTCAAATATTTTGTTTACAGCAGCTTTTGAAATCAGTCTACCTCAGTAGTGTTTGGCGAAATACCTATATCGAACAAAGAATAAGCATGAAATTTTGTGTTTTTAACCAAATTTGGTGTGCGGAGTCGTCGCGAATGTTGGTACAAATGGTGCAAAGTCTTTAAGGATGATCGGGAGACCGTCGAAGATATGTCTCGTTTCAGACGTCCTTTGATGTCTACCACTGACGATAACATTAAAAAAGTGAAAGAATCGTGTTCGGAAATCGATATACGGGTATTAAAGAGAAAGCACGTGAGCTAAACATCACGACTGATGATGAAGCTCGTTAAATTTTGTTGGATAATTTGAGCATGAGACGCATCGTTTCTCTGCTCGTGCTGAAAGAGCTGTAATTATGAATGATTATAAGGCCAAAGTTAATATCGATGAAGATTACAATTTCCGGAAGTATTCTGAGCACAATGGTTAATTTTCAAAGTTCAAAGTTTAGTTGGAATTAGTTTTGGGAGTCCTAAATAAAACAAAAATAAGCCTGAATTTTAAAACATAATTACTTTTTTTTTCTATATGGTCATGACTCAAAAAATCTTATGCTCGTTGCAGCTCTATGCTATACATCAGTTTACTCTTAAATTATTTAAGATTATTTATTAAATAAATATATTCAGATTATGTCATATAGATAATAACTGAATGAACTGCGATACATAATGTGCGTTTCTGGACGAATTGAATTTCAGGATCCAATATTTTGTATTAATAAAATACCCCTCTGTAAGGACGATGACTACGCCCTAGCAAATACACTCGCGCTCACACACACATACACATGCACCTACATACAGCAGCGACTCAAAGACACGAACTGCCATTTATCAGCGCCAAGCAATCTGCAAATTTCTATGCTGCACGCTTTTTATTTATACGCCATTTACAAAATTCTGTTGGTTGTGGTAGGAGCACACACATACATACATACGTTCATACAATATACAATGTACATACATAGAGAAGAGAGGGGGGGCGGAGGCCAACTGACGACTGCCGCTTTGTGCAATTGCAGTGGTACTGCATTTTAAGCTTTTACATATGTACATATGTACATATATGTATGTAAGTCCGACAGTCTGGCAGCGCATGCATTTGTAAGGATTTGCCTGCAATACGAGTATTCGTACACACAGAGTGTGTTTGTATTTGTAAGTTGACTTCATTCAAAAAAGTTAATTCATAAATCGCACAAAGCACGCAGATACGAATACATTCAGCGAGCCAGAGTGGGAAAGCAGAGATTAAAGAAGTAGTCAGTCAGAAGAGCGAAGAGATCCACCCAGTAAGGGGACCATATGCAAAATGCATTTAGTCTAAGATAAAAGCCCGCCTGCAGCGTTAACGGCAGCGACAGAGCTGCAGCTCCTCATCTATGTGCCAGAAGCATTTGCACTCCTCTTCTCATAGAGAACTTGTGCAAATAAAAGATTTCTATCAGGTGGCTCTTATGACTCATACAAGTACGTACTTGTATTTGAGTTTGTTTGAGTCAGTCGTTTTTGGTTGTCGCTGGTTGGGCGTTTGGTGCAACTTTGGACTTACTCATTACAGTCAGACAAGTGCATTATGCAAAATTGCTCAACGCGAGGCTTGTTTTCTTCAAGTAGCATCTCAAGCTCTAGCTTCACCACTCTCTTTTAATATTATGTGCAAATGTGTTTTAGTGGGAATATCCCAATGGATGGCGGCAGCTGCTTCTTCGCTCATACGTGAAATTGAAGGCTTACCTAGCGGCTGTACTCACAAATGCAAATTCAAAGTTTTTATTTCCATATTTTGTAACGCACGTGCGTGCTGCTCGGTAAATCGATAAATTGTCGTAAAATCGGAGTTCAAGCTGCCTTTAGCTATGGAGCCGCAAATCGCCAACAGACAGTTGCAGACAATTTTAGCGGCTGTCAAAAGCCAATCACACAAAACCCACATGCACGTATCCATTGACTGTCACTTATTAAGTCATAAGTAGAGAGTACTCGGCTCAAGTATGGTTGATTTTGATGTTGCCACGAGTTACCCGGGCCTCCCCCTAACGAGCATAAGCGTTATTGTTTGCTTAAAAACTTAGAGTTAAAACCTTTTTTGTTCGTCCGCTAGCTTACCCACTTGCTCTATTAAAAGGCTGTCAGTACGTGATTTTATCAAAGAAAAGCAAACAGAGGTCCTTGGTCCTCGGCAGACAAGTGGTCGCGTTTGAATGGCAGGCAGCATGCCTATGTGTGCGTGTGTGTAGGGACGTGCCCTAAGCCCTCGTCTAATGCGTCAAAATATTCCACAATCAGGCTGCAAAACATTTCCATTTATATTTAAATACGAAGCAAAGCAAGCGAACGCATTTTCGATTACGTTTAGTCGATTGGCAGCACCCGACGCATTTGGCCAGCTTATCGAAGTGAATATGTATGTGAATGTATGTGCGAGCGCACCATATTTATCGAGTGCCTTGATTTATTATAATATTATTCATGAATCTTTTCGGTGCACAAGTGGGCGTGTCGGTAGGTAAAACGATCAGCTTAGTTGAGCTTTACAATCACGGCTGGTCTGGTCTCTTTTTCCGTCCTTTGGTCATTTATCGCACGTTACAGAACCTATTGCATACTTTTTTAGGCTGGCCAAATTCAATCAGTCCGAGTAGCTGATTAGACAAAAATAAATTGCGCCTGCACAGAGACAGACAAACAGACACACATTACACACACTCAGCAAACAGAAGTACGTTCAAACATCTCATGAAAACTTAATGGCACGGACCCAGATGTGTCGGAGATAAATGGACCCGCGACAAAAGTGAAAGCAAAATGCCTGCGGATTATCACACTCAATAGTGCTATTGATATGTATTAGGTTGCCCTTTGCTGTTGTTGCGAGTCTGTTCATTAATTTATATGATGGCACTTTTGCTTCAACAGCAGTCAGTACATACGTATGTACAGTAAACAGTAACTCCTTCCAACTTGCTGCTCCTGAATACACCCAAAAACGAGCAATGTTAAGGAACATCACGCCCTAAGAGTAGAACATCAAGTGCCGACTTGCACACGCCAGTTGCCAGTTTGATTATGCATTCATAATTGTTTATACGTGCCAAACGCACATACATACATACATACTATATACTCACTGTATTCACATTTGTACATAAGCAGTACAGACAATTTCATATGGGAATACAAACTAAGTCGGATTGGATATGTACAAGTGTGAGTTTGTTGGCAGGTAAAATTATTGTATGCAAAGATCAAGAGTAAGAGCAAAGAGTTCGAAAGTGTATGTGTGTGTGTGTGTGTGTGTGTGCTACTGGAGACACTCTCGGTACACTTGAACTTTTTTGACTAGGCAGCCTAAAACTTAAATTCAAATTTGAATTTTCTTGTTTATTTACTTCACTTCAATCTTCCGGCTTGTTAACGACAATTTGCAAACTGACGTTGAAACTTTTCGCCACCCAGTAAATTTTTCATTTCAAAGTGTTTATGCGGCTACAAAATGAAGCAAGTCCAAAAAAGTTTGTCATACATATAAAAAAACTTTTGCCGGAACGGAACTTCTGCGCTTGGCAGTGACCAGTCGACAAATAGTAAATGGTAGATGGTAAAAAGTTAATAGTATATAGCAATCGTCGCATCTGACTTTTTCATAAATTGAAAAATGCAACAACTACAAATAGGCATAATACCTAAATACCGAAAATGAACTTAAGAAAAATTCGAACAATGAGATTTCCGACTATTTCGCATTTACTTTGGCCTCGGGTCGAATCAATAAAACGCAAGACAATTGAGACGTCCTTACTGTATGTGTGTGTGTGTGTGTGTATGAGAGGATAAATGAGTGTGTTCCAACAGACCTGTTCAGGCGACCCCCGGTAGCCAAAGGGCAATAGACAAATAGGCTCCAAGCACGAATGTGGCATAAATACACAGAGCTAGTGGCAAGCGGTTGAGCCCCAGTCTTAATCCTAAAACGGACGTCCTACATCCGGATTGCTTTAGACAAAAGAGATAGAGAGAGAGTGAGAGGGAGAGGGAAGTACGGCAATGTCTTAATTGATTTAACACGAAATCAGTCAAACGATAATCGAAAATTGCTACGCAAACTGTTTGATTACATGCAACGTGTTCGTGGTTGTACTCCCACAATGTGTGTGGGTGTTGTCTGTCCATTTGCTGCCGGTGTCTTGGGTTAACTACGCTTCACTGCGCCTTACAAATAATGACCGTTGACAAAGTTGTCGTCTTGGAGGCACAGCGCAGCGGCAGTTTCTTGACATAATTGAATTTTCCCCAAATTACAGCCTAACCCAGCCAGGAGAAATTGTGGTCAGAGTTAAGCGGTGCGATAAGATAAATATATATAGTATGTCAGTATGCACAATGAACAATTGATATAATTAGATGTTTGTGCATCGTTCATAAATGCACTGAAGTTCAGAATGTTGGCAATTGATTAAACCGACGCCTTGTCTCATACTCCTGCATTAAATCTCCACCGATATTAATTGAAATCTTATCGTGCTTTTCATTCAATTTGCACCCAATGCTGACACTCGCCCCGCCCCATCTATAGAACCTTTTGACTAATGTCTGTTAATTAGTCAATGCCTGGGTTTGTTTTGTGGCCGGTCAATCCAATGAAATTGTTTTGCATTTTTCTATTGTCTTGCGCAAACTACTCTCCAGCTCCCTCCCCCTCCACTCTTCCAATTAATGCCCACAATTTATTTTTATTTGGTCTGTTTTGCTGTTTTTACACACTGTGTTTGTACAGCTGCTGCCCGCATCTGTTTTATTTGAAGGCACAGTGGGCCACGGCTACTTAATTTTCTGTCAACCGTTTGGTTGGGAATAACTGGGTGGGTGGCTAATTTAATAATGTGTGGATAGCTCCTATCTACATTCAGACTGAACTAATAAATATATATAGTGTAATATATTTTTGGGGGGTAATATGAAATTTTTTCGGGGAGTTACCAATTAAGTTGATAGTAGGCACAGCTATTGGCGAAGACGACACTTTTTGTTGGTTAAAAATTTATGGATTGAGCTGCATTATATTTTTAAAGCAGTTGGTTCGGTGTTTTTCATTGCATAAAAAACAGTAATCATTAAAATTAAATAAACCAGTGTTCGTCCGCACAATAGCTAACCAATTCATAAAAAGGTAATCGGGAAAAAAGAGGGAAACAATTAAACAAACATTTATTATAATATAACGATTTCACAAACGCCGTCCAACCGCAAGTTTGAAATGTTCGACACATTTTGCACATAATTCACAAGCAATTTAAATGCAAACCCGCCGAATGGATTTATACAGAAACGTCATTTCGGTCTATGTCCTGCTATCGCCCATGTGTATTTGTTCGCGGACAACCGCAGAAACACGCACTCAAACACACTCTGAGTGCTCCTGTGGGTGGCTGTGGGTGGGTGTGGGTGTGTGGTGTCCTGTCAACCGATTTGCAATACAAACTCACAATGGCAACCGCCGTTAACAATTGCATTTTATTTTTTGTGTCCATTTTTTATATCGACTTGTCGTTGTTTTGCGCGTTAAATTTAATTACTCAGCCACAGGAGCGAGCGTTCAATACCAGTGCATAAAAAATCAACTATGTAGGCAAAAATATGAACATCTGCTGCATATGAGCAAACAAAAAAAAAAAGCGTAGAGAGATAGAAAAATCAAAAGTAAATATACATGTTTAAATAAAACAATAATCCCATGCGTAAAAAAATATAATAGATAATTCAATTATTCTTCACAATGCAATGCGAAAATATAGTAAATAAAACTATATTACAGCAACAATTTGAGTAAAAAATTTTACTACAGTCGAGGCGGTGTCCGACAGTGTAATAAATACACTGTACCTTTTTCCAAAAAAAAAAAAATAGTAAACGGAACGGCGCGAAATTCTACTGAGGGGGAACGGGGAAAAATATCGATATCATTCAACAAACTTCATCTCCTCAGGAAGTATGTGCACCAGCTGGTACAGTTTTATAGCTCTTGCTCTTGTAGTCTCCGAGAGCCGAGAGACCTGCTCGATCGGTACCCGAGGTAATGAGCATTTATTTATTAATCATTTGGGCATAAAGCACGCCTCCTTCTGTCCGTTACATAGATTGCACAAATCTATTATACCCTTTCAGCCTATAGGTGCAGGGTATGTACATATATACATAAGAGTGTTCATATGTACATATGTATGTATATAATATCATTGCACCGGCTTCCTCTCTATTCCATTATCAGCTGTTTTCCGCATTTCCTCAAAGTAATCTTTTGTCTTGGAAAAAGGTTGGTTCCTGGCATGTATACTGAATTTAGTAAGGCATATGTTTATCTAACCGTGTGCAGAAGGATATTTAAAGCCTGCAAGTTTAAAGTAACTAAAGTCACTTGCGTCTATTTACTCTATAGACTCCTTTACCTTAGAAAGAATATAGAGAGTTTGATCGTAAGCGGGATTCTCGTGTAAAGCTCTTTTTCGTCCTATTTCATTGCTCTAGCGTTTGGACCCTTTGTCAAAACAGGATGGAAAAGAGGAACAAAAGCGATTGCTTTTGTTTCTTCATTTGACATCCAACGAGTCAACGATTTTGCCAAAGCATTCTACTCTTACAAAAATTTTTGCTTGTTTCACCGATGTTCACCCCTTAGCCATACAATTTTGTATTTCAATATTTTCTTGCATGATCCTTTTCGTGCCGTTCGCTTTAACGGTCTGTTTCCTTTAACCCTTCTTCTGTTTTAAGTGATCTTGACTTTCCTCTTCTCTTTCTATTTCCTTGCCCAAGGCTGAACTGTTAGTCGCCAATTTAGTCAAAGGTGTTTTTTTGGCCGCTCGTTATAATGAGACAAAGAGCAATAAATTTGCAACTGCATTGGAGAGAACCTTGAAGGTAGTGAAGCATGGCTTGACTAATTCAAAATAACACAACGCTTAGAAACATATAACATAAATTCTCTATTCTCTAATGGGAATTTCCTTCAGGGGATTTCGACTGTAATAACTTTGTATGGCCTAAATCGAAGGGCTCATCAGCTTTATGTAATTCTATGTAACCATCCGTTCGTCCGACCGTATGAACACCTTGAATTTATGAGATCACTATTATAAGAAACATATGCTCTTAAACCCCTTTTCAGGTCCATTGTGTTGAGTTGAATCGACATCTAAATAAATAAATATGTCTAACCGAACATTGCGTTAAAAAGCAACTGAGCTTTCCGTCTGATATGCAAGTTACCGAGAAAATTATAATCTTAGAAGATGTACCAATTGGCGCGGTACATATATATCAACCAATCAGTAAAAAATTGGTCACCAAATATTGATAGAAAGTGTAAACCTTCCTAAGCAGTACGCAAGCTTCATTTTGTCCTGGAAAGTCTTGCACAGATCATATTAACATTTTAACGGTCATCATCCAGCAATCATATGAACTTAATATACCTTTACATAATTTCTTTGAGGATTTTGAAAAAGCATTTGACTCCATTGATCGCGAATTTCTATGGGAAGCTTTGAAAACAAGAGGTATTTCGGAACAAAATAATCAATCTTATTAAAAGTTGCTCCGAAAAAGGGGTCAGCAGAGTTACGCGTAATGGAATGGAATATGAAGCAAACCGATTCACATAGAAATCGAATGAAGCAAGGCTATATTCTGTCGTCGTTCTTGTTTACAAAAGCGCTAGATGTAATGCTTGAAAATATAAACCCACAACTAATAGGTATTAATTGGCCCTTATCAAAAAACTTGATGGAGAACAGCCTTGATAGTACGATAATTAGCTCACTATATCCAGAAACGACTGTATGTACAAAACAACAAATTTGAACACCTTGGTACTACCAAGTTGGTAGTATGTTAACAAGTAATGAAGGTGCTTCAGCTCATCTCAACAGCTCTTGTGTTAAATCCGTGCAACTTTATAAATACGAAATAAGAAATATTTGTTATTGGAAAACTGCATTAGAGCTGTATGGATATATGAAAAACTATACAGAATAAAGGGTTTCCGCCTGCCATTACCGAAACGTTTCGGCGTAATCGGTTCACATTCCAATAAAACGGTTCTGTCCTATCGACGGCATCAACACAATTGAACAAATTTCTGAGTCTTCATGCCGATAGACTATCAATAACTGATATTATATAAATGGTGCCACTCCGCTTGTTATATTATACCAAACAATATAGAACTACTTACATAAAATGCGCATCTCGCCCAAATTTATTTTAGAGCTTGAAATGTTTGTTCTATATCCTTTGATTATACAAATAGAAACTTTGACTATATGGACAATCATGGACTCGACTTAATCAAACATTTATTTTTAATCTTAATAATTATGGTTTTATTGTAGATCAATGGCTATTGCCTTAATATGACTGGAATGCAAATTATACAGAATCACAACTAACGTAGATTTACAAATTAGTAAGATATTTAAATACAAAAGCACACAGATACACAGCTACCCACAAAATCAAGTTGGAACCAAAAAAATGTTGGCCAAGTGATTTGTGTCGTTTTGTTACTCTATTGGTTTTTCAAACGGTGGCTCAACACGCAGTGGATTTAATTAATTTAACACGAAAATCATTCAGACGATTTTTGCAAAATTAGCCAAATGGTCAAAACGACTTGTTGGCATGCCATGCGGTTGTGTAGTCGGTCAGTCGGTGCAGGAAGTTGGAGAAAAAAGTACCTAACAAAGGAAAAACATAAATCTTGGTTCCGATATTTTGATAAAGTACACCTACCTACCGTCTCGTCTCTAGGTGGGTGCGGCGTTATCGATCAGTAGTCCGATTAATGTGTATCTTGCTAATGAACTAACAAGTGCAAAGCATGTCAAGCAAGCTTGACCCACCCATTTATTGGCCTTTGCCGTTTTTATTTATTAAGGTATTGTGGTGCCAATTTGCGATTTTATTGCAATACATAAAAGTCATTAATTACAGCATCTACCCTTACATATGTATGTACGTACATACGTATGCATATACTCGTATGTACATACTCACAAAGGACAGAAGGGGTACGAAGGCATGAAATTTAAATGCTCACTGGTACATTGCATAAATGGAGCAAAAAGACATTCAAACGTCGAGTGCAAATATTGAAAAGCAAATTGAATTTTCATATGCGTACGGCAACGTGGAAAATCCCGCCGACGCAAAGGGGTGGGCACACTAGGGAGCTTGTACTCGGGTCGGACTCCAAATTGATGGCGCGATGGACAACTTTGTACATGACGCAGGACACACGTTGCCGCCTTTTGACCAGCACAGCACTTTGCGAGTGAACAGCCCCACGAATAGGGACACTCCCACGCAAAAGGTATACAGCCATGCTACATATCGTGGGTATAGGTGGTGTTCCAGTACATACTCCTACAGCCCATACACGTGGATGACGCACCTACACACTGACTGCTTTATTTTACGAGCGTAGTTGTAGCAGTCGTGCAACATTTTTGCTTTTTATGTTCGACAGATTCTCATGTTGGTATGTGAAACATGCTGATTCTCAGTGATTACAATTGTTGTGCCGTCATCTTGCCAACACTGTACCATCGTTGGTACGCCCGTTAAAAGGCACAGCTGAGTGGGCTCGGAGGTGGCAAGGTTTGTCCAGAAATATTCGTGCAGGACATTCTAGAACAAAAAGAAATGAAAACTTTTTGGCCTGCTCGTTACAATTTTCGTGATGTTCTGCTGACAACTCAACAGAGATCAAGTTATTATGTGTGTGTGTGTGTGTATATGAATGTGAATTCATTTTTTTATTTCTTTTGTGTGTGAATGTGTGTGTTATGAGCGATCTGAGTTCTCCCGTTGACAATTAAGGTGAATGAATATTTTAGTATTGGCAAACAGATTACATGTGGACAATGTGCGAGCCAGGACTCATGTATGTGAGTGTGAGTGTACATACATACGTACATATCGAATGGTGTTTGTATGAGAATGTCCTGGTGTGCAGCGTAAAATTTAATTCAATTGAATTGTTGGCGCAATACATCAAGTGGACAAGCGACCTCTCCGGAAAAGGTTGATGATGGGCATTTTTCCACCTCGATTAAAAATAATAAATTAAATGCAAAAAAATAATGAAATAAATTAATGCATATTTTTTGTTCGACCCCGATTACTGTTCGTCCAATACGTCGTAGCACATTTTACGACATTCTTTGATATTCCTGTTTTAAACCGTAAAACTTATCTGTGAAATGTATTGGACATATGAAATTAAAGCTAGCAAATTGATCGACTTTAACCAAGAGGCTTAGCATTAAAAATTTCCAAATATAAGAAAATAGTAACATTACACTGTGCAACATTTCCGAGGTCATCGGCTGGAAACAACTTCTCTTTTCGCTTTTTTGGAGTACATCTTGAAACTAGAGAAACCTACAAAGGATTTTGCTCAAAGCCATCAATAAGGTATTTTTTTAATATCGGCCAAATTTCCATTCCAACGTGATTTTTCGAAGATAAGACCATTTTAATCAAGTCCACATATCGTAAACCGTTCAAAAAAATTTTTTTAATGTCTTGTGCAAAGTTGTAGATGCGAATAAGTATAAATAAACTCGGAAGACACTGAATATGATGGACGCACTGACAGAGATGTAGCTCTGGATTCTCTTTCTAGCTCGAACGATACAGAGTCAGACCATGACTTTGAACCACCACCAAAAAAATCGAAACCACAACAAGCGTCAACTTCAATGGATATCGATTGATACTTTTTTCCCATTTATATAATGAGCAATAAATTTCATGATGAAAATCAGTGTATGTTTTTAGAAAAAAATGTTCTGCAAAATAGTTCACTTTCGTAATACCAAAAGGTATTAAGGAATGTTCGGATGCAGTTGGCATGTGCAAGAGAGTTTTGATTGTTACTGGCAATTATTTCGCTAAATATACATAGGAATGCTAGATTTCCAATAGTTAAGCTGTGTATAGTAAGAAGCATAAAAATATGGTCATTTTTTAAAAATATTAGTAATTTTGTGACACTCGATACAGTTGCCTTTTGATGTGTGTTCTGCAATTTATTTACCTTTGACAACATCCAAAACTTTTCTGAAAATTATAAAACGAAATTCCGAACGGTCTACGATATGTAGACTCTATAAAAATGGTCTTATTCCCAAAAAATCAGGTTTGAGCGGAAAAATTGCGGATATAAAAAAACTACCTTATTAATGACTTTGAGCAAAATCCTTTGGGGGTTTCTCTAGTTTCAGGATGTACTCTAAAAAAAGCGAAAAGAGAAGTTCTTTCCATTTTTTGTGTTGCACAGTGTTATTTTCCTACCAGACATGGACAAATACGCAAGAGGCAAAACCTACCTTTTAAGAACAAAAGTAAAATTTTTCGCATATACGCCAAAGCAAACGAAGCTCAAGACCTTTTTCGGAAGATCTGATTCAATCGGATACCATGTAATTTGTAAAAGTGGGCGCTAAAAGTTCTGATAGAAATAACTACGCACTACCATTACCATTAACTTACCATTATCGATTTGCTCGTGCCAATCAATCAATGATTTGAGCATGAGACGGGTCGCCGCGAAATTCATACCAAAATTGCTCAATTTCGACCAAAAACAGCATCGCATGAACATTGCTTCAGAGGGTCATAACTGGTGACGAATCGGGGCTTATGGTTATGACGTGGAAACCAAAGCTCAATCATCTCAATGGAAGCTGTGGCACGAACCAAGACCGAAAAAAGCGCGCCAAGTTCGGTCGAATGTGAAAGTTTTGCTTAAAGTTTTCTTCGTTTGCAGGGGCGTGGTGCATCATGAGTTCTTGTCACAGGGTAGAATGGTCAATAAGGAATATTACCTGCAAGTTATGCGCCAGAAACGCCCGGATTTGTGGAAGAACAAAAATTGGTTTTTGCACCACGATAACGCCCCTGATCACACATCGTTGCTTGTGCGCGACTTTTTGGCCAAAAACAACACACTAATGATGCCGCAGCCACCGTATTCCCCAGATCTGAACACCTGTGACTTTTTCTTGTTCCCTAAACAGAAGAGGCCCATGAAAGGACGAAGCTACGCTACGATTGACGAGATAAAGACGGCATCGAAGGAGGAGCTGAACAAGATAAAAAAATGATTTTTTGAAGTGCTTCGAAGATTGGAAAAACCGTTGGCACAAGTGTATAATATCTCATGGGGATTACTTTGAAGGGGACAAAATAGATATTCATGAATAAATAAATAATTTTTGAAAAAACACAAAATTCGCGATACTTTTTGAACACACCTCGTAGATAGTCCCGTGAAGACGTAGATCGTGTTGACACATTAGTTGCCAGTTTACCAGCATTCGTTGCGCCTAGCGGAGAGTGAATAAAAAATATTAGATGGGCAAGTTGAGGAGTGGCTTAAAGAAGAGATAATAACATCGAGTACCTCAGATTGTGCTGCATCTATGGTAGTGGCACCGAAGAAAAACGGGGCTGTGATAATAATAATTTCCCTATGGCCCAAATGGATACTGTTATAGATATGTTACAGGGGGCAATGATTTTTACTACTGTGGATTTGAAGAATGGTTATTCCCACGTACTAGTTTATGTATTGAAAATTGCAAAAAGTACTTGTTGTAGCGAAATCTAAAGGATTACAGATTAAATGGCAGATGTTGTAAAGAAAAGTAAATTTCTTGGGTTATATTATTGAAAAGGGGAATATTAAGACGAGTGAGGAGAAAAGTCGGGCTGTATCGAATTTTCCGATTCCTCGCAGCTTTTCGTTTTCTTGGTTTAACCTTATACACGATAGTTTGAGTTTAAGGAATTGCAGCAGGTGCCATTCGAACAGTTGAACGGAGCAGTAAATGTTAATCACTAGTTAAGGAAAGCGCAGTTAGTGGACGATTGGACAAGAGTGGTGAGAAATCTTTTTGAGAGTAAAGGGTAAAAAGACTTATATTGCAAACGAAATATTGTTCAGAGATACAAATCGAGAGTTGATTGTTGTTCCGTCTTAAATGGAGGTAGAAATAATATAGATTACGCACCGGCAGGTTCATTTCTCTGTAAGGAAATCAGAGGATTTAGTAGAAGAGACAAGCTTCATCCCAAGTTAAGGGAGAAGGTATCTCGGATAGTAGCCAATTGTGTTGAGTGTATTTTGGTAAATGCCAAAGTTGGCAAGCAGGAAGGATTTTTAAAAACAATTGTTAAAGGGGATAAACCGTTAGTGAAAGACACGTTTTAATCATATTTTGGTCATTGTTCATGGTTTCTCTTAGTATGTCTGGTTAACCCCAACTTTTAGTACAGGAACTGAGGAAATCGTAGGCTGGTCGGAAAGACAGGCCATTAAATTCGCTAACCAGTACAGGATCGTGTCAGACAGGGGTACGGCTTTTACGTCAAATCTGTTTAAAGAATATTGCGACAGGCATTGGATTCATAATTTCTTAATTACTACTGGTGTTCCACAAGGCAATGGGCAAGTAAATTATAAATAATACTGATCTTGACAGGCGTTAAAATGCGTTGCTCAAATATGTTCGAACGCTACCCAATACTGTTTCAGCACTCCCCTTACAAGCTTCGGTGCTTTTGCTTTTTTTGGGCATTTGATGCCAGGTACTGCCCGGCGATATAACATATGGTCACTCTTTATTTCAGCACCACGTCTATTTGTGACATCCATAATGATACTCGGAACAGCATACTTATGAGGATGTGGTCAATTTAGTTGTATCTGTCTATGTTTTTGTGTGAGAACATTCTTCCTCTAATGATCAAATGATTTCTTGCACAGAAATCAACTAACCTGTCGCCATTATTATTTGTACTGCAACCAAGATCTTGGGAGCCCATAATTGTCTCTGCTCCATTGTTATTGTTACTAACTTTGGCATTAAAGTATCCGATGAACATCTTGTCATGGCCGGTCGGTAACAATCTAGTTAATGCATCCAGTTGTTGGCTTTTTTGCCTCGTCATTATCTGGGTCGGTAGGAGCGTAGCATTGAATTACTGGCATATTTCGAAATATTGATTTGAATCTAACAGTGATAATTTGGTCAGAGACTGTATTCCGAGCCAGTATTGCTTGGCTAGCTTTGGGATATAAGATTAAGCCAACACCGTTTCTTCTCGTAGTGGAGTTTAACGAAAAGAGGAATATATATATAACTTTAAAGCAAGGGTTTTGATGCGCTGTTAAGATAAGGTATCTCCCTAAGCCCAGCGGCTTTACGACACTCAGCGGCTAGACCGTCGGCGACGAAAGGCGACACCGGACGATGCAGCCACTTGACAGCATCAACGGATAAGCCCTTGACTATGATCAGCGGCAGCGGAGCCGTAATCATAAAACATCAAAGATGACGGCGCATCGTCCAGCATAAGCAGAGTCACCATTTATTAGCTATAAATACCACTGTTAGAGTATTAAGATATTCAGTCATTGTTTCAGAGAGTTTATACTTAGGTATTTCGGGGCAGTTCCACTGCATTCAGGTCTGTCAAGGCAGTCCTGGTGTAGGCGGATTTGTGACAGTCTTGTCTTGTTCCAGTTCGATATAGTTTGAGTTTATACTCAGTGTCGGTGTTAATTGTCCGAACTATCTTTAAGTTAAGTTATGAGAAAGTTTAAGTTGAGAGATGAGACAAATGTCGTCCGCGTAATCTAGGTCTTCCAAATGACGGGTGAGACTCCACGTAATCCTACGCCTAGACCGGCATAACCTTTCATAATCTCGTCAACTACTGTATTGAATAGATCTCTTATAATTATTATCTTTTTTGATATCGGGATTACATTATGTAGCTCCCATAGGGCTGTTTCAGAGTACCTCGAAAAAAAACAAAAAGTTGTAGTTGGATAATTCGTTTGTTTTTAAAGATATCGTAACCAAAGGCTCTCAGAAGTTTTTTAGAGTTCCGAAGCACTGTATTAAATTTTGTTAATGTAATATATAGCTCCTACAGGACGGATCTTCCAAAAAATCGATTTTTGTACAAAATTTGGTATAATTCGTTTGCTTATGAAGATATCGTAACCAAATTTAACACTCGAGAGTTTTTTATAGGTCTCAGGCACTGTACCGAATTTGATCAAAATTGGTTGACCATATTATATAGCTCCCATAGGATCAATCGGCCAAAAAAAAATCGATTTTTATACAATATTCGTTGTTTCGTTTGTTTGTAAAGATATGTGAACCATATTCGGCATTCAGATATTTTTTATAGAAAATTTTATCGAAATAGGTTGACTATATCATATAGATATAGAAACGTCCCATTTAAAACCTAATTTAGTCTCGATTATTCAGAGAACGTCCTCCCATTCCAAGCTCCAATCATAAACCTGTCTTCTATCTGAGGCGAGTGGGAACCAATTTTTTCGGCCAGAAAGCCATGACTCGCCTTCTCACAATTAGCTAGGTCCCAGAACGTTTGTTCAGGGGTTACCCAGAAGATACTTGACTCAGAGTCGGAATTTTGAGCTTTGCTCAAGGTCGTAGCGGGGGGGTCTAGGGGTGTGACACACAAAGTGGATTTGTACCTCCTGAAACCTTTTTCTTCTTAAATAAGAGTAGTCCAGTTTAGAACAATTTGGGCACCACTATAGTACATCACTCATTTAGAAGAGTTAATAGAAAAACTATAAATATTGCAACTTTTGGAACAACTGTAGTTAGATTCGATCAGTCGTTATCTCTAAGAGACATCAAGATCTATAAAAAATGTGTTTGTAAACGCAAATGGATATAGGGCACCGCTGCCAGAGGTTGCGGCAAAAAAATAAAAAATTTGTTCCTCAACCGCAGAAACCTCCTTATAAATATTTGGCTAAAGTTTTCTTCTAACGTTTTTTGCCCTTATGGATGGAATTCCTAATTTGATTTTAAATATATTGAAAAAATCCATAGAATCAAAATCGCTGTGACTCTTTATACCGAAAAAAATTACCCACGCTAATGTTCATATATGTATGACTAATGTAGGTATATTGTCGTGTTTGTGTTCGTTTGATACCCGGATGCCCATTCATGTGGAACGTGCCAAATTTCTAATCAAAATCGCCGCAAAACAGCAGCCAACGCAGGAACTGATTGTTTCGTATTGGTGTTCGAGATTCCCTCTGCGTCAGTATGCATATGTGTGGCATATACAGTGTTGGAAAATTTCAAATGCGCTTATCGCATTAAAAATTTCAACGGAAACGATTTTAATTACAAAGTCAATGCGCATAATTGCTTTTGATCTACGCCCCGTAAATGAGAAATGGTCTTTGAAGTTTTAGCTTGTAGGTTTAGGAAAACTTTGTTGAAATCGGATAAGGTATTGCACAAATTGTTGCACTTTTTTTCAGGATCAAGCTGGTTTAGGTACGACGCGAGTTGAAAAATTACTACACTTCGCTGTTAGACTATTAGATTCACAAAAAACGTAGAGGATATTAATACAAAACTTTCTTCTGCATTTGTTGCAGTTTCGTAATTCATAAAGGTGTATCAGAGTTTCCTGCCCCAAGTTCAATAAAAATCAATGGGAAGAGAGCAAATTAAAGAAGGGTAAGGCTTAAACTCAGACTATGGCACATCCGTCAACCTACTGCCAAAAAAAAAAAAGAATCGCAATAGCAACTACGAATAGAACAGGCAGCAGGAGCAGAAGCAGCACAGAATGCTTGATTTAAATTAAATTTAACTTTTTTGCATATTAAAAAAGTTTTGCATTTTTCAGGCGAAATAAGAAAAGTTTGCTTTTCGGCTTTGCTGTCGTACTGGCATTGCCTCTATGGCATGTATTACAGTAGTGCGTAAGTCACCTTCAAGCCCCTTCAGCACATCCGTGACTAGCACTTAAGTGGCGCAAATTGAATCTGGCTTTCCCATTTCCATACTCACAGAATATCGAGCATTCATCTGCATCCCATCCAGATGTCTTATCCGTTTTTACAAACATCTGAAGCAAAACCAGAAGACAACAAAAAGCAAACTACAACCAAAAAACTGGGAAAGTCAACAATAAGCACTCACGAAATTTTACCATAATTTGCTGGCTTACCACGTAAGCACTTTTGTAAAAATTAAGTGGCCAAAAAGAAAAAAACATTAAGCAGATATCAGGTGCAACAATTAGACCGTTACAAAGAAGTGCATTGATGCTACTTTAAATGCGCAACTGAGTTTCTGCTTCTGTTTCGGCCTGGGACCTGGAGGATGCACTCTCTGCATTATTTTATAGTAAATTATGGCACCGATGCTGCAGTTTTTGAGGGCGTGCTATTGGCAACGTGTTGTATTTACTTAACTCACAATCATTACATTCGGGAGATGCCACTATAATATACTCTCTAGCCTCCATAATCGCATGGTAAAATACTTACTAATCATAATTTAAATAAAAGATGGAGTACGTAAACGTCGGAAACAGGCGATATCCAGCACCTACAAATTGCTATCATTGCTATATTGCTAATGCTTAAAAACAAAAATCACGAATTGTGCTTGGGAACTCTAAAATTTGGCTATGATATCTATATAAACTATTGAAAACCTAAAATTGCACAACAACGTTTATAAAAGAAAGTTCCATATTACATTAAGGCAAATATCGTGTAAATGTACCTCTGCTGAAAATTGTGGTAATTATTGAATCCTATTCTATCTCTATATAATCTCAATTTTATGAAAACGAATTTGAAGGATTTGGGCAATAAAAGAAATTTAAATTGAATTGAATTGAAAGTGGACACTATTAATATTATTTAAAAAAAAGATTAATAATAGAATGTTCCCTCAATATATTTGTCAGGTTTTTGGCTATAAGCATTGACAATAACTTAGACATTAATTTAAATTTTCGGCATATCATCAAACCAGCCATTCCCTACAAAATATATGTAAAAATGAGTTATCTAACAATTATTTCTATTCGTGAGTTTTTCTAATTAAGATTAAGATTTAAACTGCTATTAAAGTCAAAGAACATGAAAATAAACGTTTCTTGAACTATTAATGGTGGAACTAACACTACTTTATTTATTTTGGTTTTTTTCACCGATCAGTTCTAAATGGCTATATGATATAGTCAACCGATTTTAATAAAATGTTAGTGGTGGGAAACTCTAAAAAAACTTGTGAATGCTTGGTTACGATCTCTTCATAAACACACGAAGTAACCTCGATACCAAAAATATAGAATAAACTTGTTTCCCTATTATACTTTAGGTAATTTTGGGGGTCTCCGACGTCTTCTGCTACTTACAATTTCGGAGTCCAGGGTACAATAACTAATAATACGCCCTGCAGGGTCTTACTTGTTTTCTTGAAGGTGTCACACACCCCAGCACTAACAAAATATGCTCTTCAACCCTTTGGGTACTCTGTTTACAAATAAAACAACAATAGCACGTTGCAGTCTGCAAGCAAACAAAATGACTGCCGTTGTTGTGGAACCAACCGAAGAGGAGCTGCATAGGGTACGGCAACTGGCTTATAGAGATTTATGCCTCGTTGTTTTTGGCTGACTGTTTACCTGCCTGCTGGAAATGGCAACAAAAACAGCAAAACTGCTGCCACAGACATGTGTCTTGGTTAAATATTTCTTGCCCGACTTTTTCTTAATGCTTGTGATCTTTGCCAAACGCCATGTACATACACCATGTACTTACATACATATATGTACTATATAAGCCAAGCAACATCGTGAATTTCTGCATATTACGTGTACGCATACTTAATAGGTAAATAGCAGCTACTTTTTACCATCACATACGATGGAGAAAGCATTTGCGTATTCAGAATTTATACGATCACTGATTCTTGGGAGCGGAAGCTATTTGCATGTACCGCTTTGCTGCCTCCTCCCAAACGCAATATGGCCGACACCATTATCTCCTGCTCTCTGCTCTCTATCCTCTTCTTTGGAAAATATCAAATGGCTTTGTCATCGCAACACTAAAGCTCAAGTGCAGCTCATTGTGACGCTAAAATTGAAGTTCGCATTTTAAGAGTGCCGAAGACCTCGTCCTCAGAGCCATGAGCCGCTTCTACGGCATTGGCACTTCAAAAAGCTTGTGATAAGGAAGTAAAATTGTATGGCATCCTCACCCAACTCGCTCCGCCACTTGCCTCCTACCTCCCTTCTCTTGCCACTCCCCGATTGTCGTTTGTATTTAATGCTGCTCATATAACAGAGAGCAACAAAAATGACGTGGCAGGCAACAACAATGGGCCGCACTTTGGCGTTTAGTGTAGAGCCACTTGAGTGCATTGCCTTTTTATAGATTGGCTGGCTGTCGTCGCTTAAAGCCGTTCCCTCCAGTGCTTGGAGTGGCAATTTTTATTGTCGCTGCGATTCGATTGTGAAGCCACTTTCCAACACTACATACAGCCAACGTACGTACTCATATACACTTTAGTCCACAATCGATCAAAGGTTCTTAAGTGATTGTTTGACTAGACTCCATGCAACTCCTGGCGAGCAGCTCTTTGTTAATTTACGATTAGAGACACGCATTCCCTTATTGAGAGTTAATTTTTATTAATACTAATAATTTTATTTTTAAAGCCCTAAATGTCTTCCCTGTTCGTCGCGAGATACATCATCGTTGCCTGGGAAACTAGAGTCCATACCGACTACGTGTTTTTACCGCGCTTCTCATCTTATTTAATACAAAATCCAGCCCTTAGGTACTTAATAATTGTGTCATTCATAATTTCTTTCTAATTTGCATAGCTACAAGTTGCGATCTAGACTCTAGAATTTAGGTCCTGTATCTCTCAGTTGACAAGATACGGACACAAAAATGGCCGTAAGTAAGATTTATCGATTCTACGCAATTAACATCATATAGGGTGATCCATTTAATAATTGTAATTTCATTTGCTATAAAAAAAAGGGCACATATATTTCAATGGTTGAACATTTGACTTTCCAGTACCTCATTCGATTCACCCAATTTTTGAGTATATTTTCGATTGTTTCGGTCAACAACAGCAGTTTGAGATATGGTATTCGTAATTTGTTCTTTTCGCTTTACATCTTTAACCTGACTGTTCAGCTATCCACACAAAGTTGGGTAATACCAGTGGTTGGCAAAATGTACATATGCATTTTTTTTTTTCGTTTGTATTGATGTTCTCCCGCCGCTCTGACTTATTTTGACGATGACGTCGCAACGCAACAAACGGGATATATACATATATACCAAGAGTCGAAAAAATTAACAACAAAAACAATAATTAAAAAAAAACTCTTAATTGCAATTGGACCGTATTTCACACAGATGTAGGTATGAGCTCCACATATACATATACATACACATACACATACACATAATGTATACATTGAAAAAATAGTCTATACCAGTGATTTGCAAAGTTTCAAGCAGTTTCGAAGCAAACTACAAAAAGACGACTTTGCCTGTTGTAGTTTTCGCCTCCATTCGTCGCGATCTCGGACTTGTGTGCTCCAACATTTCAGTCTTAAATCCTCAGCATCTTGATCGACCCCATCCAACCATCTCAACTTTGGTCGACGTCTTCTTCAGCTACCTACACACTGTCCACTGTTTAGGAGGATAGCTATCGTTCGCTCTAATTATGTGATCGTACAACTCATGGTTATATCGCCGTCGCCATATTCCTTTTCTTGTATTCCTTCAAAGATTTTTCGCAGGATCTTACGCTCGAATATTTGGAGTTTGTTTTCATTTGCCCTGCTTAACATCCTTGTTTCGCTCGCCTAGGTGGGTACAGGTACAATCGTCCCTCTGTCTAAGAGGTTACTTTTCCAATGTCTTAGAAGTCCAAAATAGCCTTTATTCGCAGATGTAATGCTTTGAACTATCTCACGCGTTATATTATTGTCTATATTTATACTGTCATTGACACCGAGGTATTGAAATTTTCGGCTAATTGAAAATTGTAGTCACCAAAGCTGATGTTCTGCTCGTAACTATGTCTTATTGCTTCTGATGTTGTTGAAATTACGATTTAAGTCATCTGCTCATTTATTGTAAGACCCATTTTTTTGGCATCTTTTCAAGATTTGTGAAATTTTCTTTTAGATATGGTATCGATGTAGCTATGATGGTTCCTCTGTATTAATTTTCGACTACTTTTAGAGAGAAAATTTGATTTCCGAAAATCGTGAATAAAAGTTTTTAAGCTAAATTTTATTTTTATTTCAAGTAATATTTATAAATAGACAAAAGATTTTGTATCATGGTAAATGCAGGTTATCTTTTTTGACTTTCTTCTGGGAGACTATTGGCCAAAATTTGATTACGCGGGCCCATTGTGCAGTGATGAAAAACGATAAAAAAAAGCTTCCATATCTTCATAAACATCAATGAGTTATGTCCCAAAAACTTTTTCTGGGGAACTCTAAAAAAACTTTATCTTCGTTAAAAACCCACCAAAACAAAGTTCACCGATCGGTACGAAGGAAACTAGCTCTATGATATAGTCAAACGACTTTAATATAGTTTGGTTCGGTGCTGGGGATCGCTAAAAAACTTTCGAATTTGGTTACGATATCTTCATAAACAAACGAATTATCTATCTAAAACTTGTGTTTTTTTTTGGATTTGGTTGCTCTATCTCTACGGGCGGACAAACAGACAGACGGGCATGGATATATCGACTTCTCTTGTCACCCTGATCATAGCTTGGGTAACTTTGGGGGTCAATGGCATCCTTCTATATGCAAATACAATTTCAGCTTGCACAATCGCCGGTACATAGTATAAAACATTTCAGTTTATAATGCGTACACTTTTGAGCCTGATTTGGTAATACATTGTGAGCACCAAATATATGGTTTCAATCGAATCCGGATAAAATATTAAGATGCCGAATATTCTACTCTTCAATATGCAAAAAAAATGATTCTGTTTAAGACTGAAGTTACAGGGTGTTAAGAATAGTGACAATATGCTTCAAACGATGGGTATTTATAAATATAATGGGCCTACAAAAAATAACTCACTGACTTTAGCTGTTATTTTGGTGTAAGCGTAAATTCTCGGGCTTATAAAATATGTAAATATGTAATTGCGAAAAAAAAATTTGCAGGGCAAAGAAGAAAAAGAAAGTTTCATTTGGCAAAGCATCTTGAGAGTTAGCTCCTCTCCTAGCACGGGCATTCCACACACTGTAACATATTCGAAGTAAACCAGAATCTGCAGCCCCAACACCCCAGCACCACCAAATCCCAGCATATACTTTGGCACACATATTTTATAGGATACTAAGACAAAATTAGGGTGCGTGTGCGGCGGTGGCATTGGAAGGAAGCCCGTTCGGGTGTGAGTCCATCAATTTATTTGCACCACGCACGCAAATGCAAACAAATTAAATTGCAAATCATGATTAGCTAGCTGGATGCAAAAAAACAACAAAACAATAACAAAAAAAACAAATACAACAAACGCTATGAAAGCGTATGCGTGGATCTCTTTGATGCGGATTTTTTGTCAGCTCCTATTTGTATACTCTGCATCTACCTACATATATTCAAGGGTACGATAGATTTTGACAATGTATATAACAGGCAGTAGCAGAAAGCAGCTGGGTCATGTACGCCTGTCGATCTGTCCGTTTCCCCTTAGGAAACTCTTGTGTATAGATGCTGTGCCATAGAGAGTTAAAAAAAATCTAAAATCGTCTACGTTGAGGATTTCAACGTTAGAGCTGCTGTTAGACTCCAGTACCACTGCAGTACTTTTCATGCAGAGGTAACTGCAATCCGGGAGGCTTTAATAACAATAAGAAACCTACATGTTAGAAATAAGAACATTTGTATCTATTCGGACAGCCAAGCAGCTAGTTTCGATGACTTCGTGTATAAAGTCAGTTATTAATTAATGCCGCTTGTCTCTAGGGGAGCTGGCTGAGCAGTTTTCATTTCACCTCATATAGGTCCCAAGACATATGTCTTGGAACTGTATTGCGGATGAACTGGCTAGACAAGGAACTACCTGCATCCTCCTTCCAGACTAGGAGTGCCTGGGCCATGGCCAGCTGTAAACTGAGAATACTAAATTTTGTCGCTCTCTGTGGAAATAAAACGTGGAATCGGATCTGGATCACGTGTAAAATCTCGCGGCAAACTTGGCCGACATACTGCAGCAAAAAAACCAAAACACTTTGCTGTCTGAATAGAGCCCAGTGCTCATCTGTTATCCGTGCTTTCACAATGGGAGACAACGCATATTTCTGTAGAAGCTGTAGCGGTGAGTAGGAGCTGGAAACGGTGGAACACTTTTACTGTCATTGCCCTGGGCTGGGCATTAAAAGATTTTGGTTCCAAAATGCCTTTTAAGGATTATTCAGGCAGCCGGATGGAAGAGTGGCGAAATAGCTCACTCTAGCGGTATCGCAACGGGCCTATCCTTGGCCTAAGTGAGTTGGGACGTCAGTCCGTACTGCCGCCCTAACCTAACCTATATATAATTGAAACTTATATGTATGTATATTTTAAATATCTTTTTGTCTTAACTTTGAATTCACATAAGAATCGCCAGTGCTTTTGGAGGTTTAAATAAAATACATATTATAATAATCATTATAATTTATATAGCAAAAACAAAATTAAAGAGTATTACACCATCGGTCTCCGTTTCGACTGTACCACATATGTATTCCCAGGACTTTTAGGTACAAAGAGTATATTAGATTTATGCTATGTAAGTAACAGACAGAAGGAGGATTGGCGTTTGATCCATGGCCGTCTGTTAGTCCCCCCGTCCGTCTGTATGGATACCTAGATTTTGGAGGCTACAAGAGTTAAAGAGCCGAAACTTTACTAGCGTGGGCCCCTTAGATAATGAAGCTTGTTGAATAATGTCAAAAAATGTCTTATCCCATTCTTCCGTAGCACAATTTCGTGCCTTTTAGCAGAAAATACTTTCTTTCGATTCTCATTAAAATCATCGGAACTAATAGTTGCTTTCAAATTGGAAAGTTCTTGGAAGTATATATACATATTTTTAAAATTAAAAGGGTACAGGGTATCAAATTGTAGCTACCGTCACGACTGTATTTCCTTTTTTACATTCTTTAAATTTGCTTGAGACAATGCGGCAATCCAAAACACCGCAGCTGCTTTCACACATTGTCAGTCTGCGTCGTTGTTGTTTTTGTTTGTATACAAACAATTTATTATTTCCACTTTCCATGTACATATGAGGAACACAATAACTTGAAATCACAACAGATCCAAAAAACAATATCCTTAGTGGTGGCTTGCTGCGGCTGCTACGTGCCCGAGTCCTTGTATGTATACCATATACAATATTCCATGGATGTGTGCCGCTGGTGTTACGTGCGACACTTTTGATAATATGGTAAATAATTTAAACGAAAACTGACAGTGGAGACAGGAAGAGCAAGCGAAACCAACTTCAACTGAAACGCCAATGTTGATGTCGATTTGGTGCTAAATTATGGATAAATTATTAAGTGGGAACGGACTCAAAAAGACACAAAAATATCCTTGCGAGAAAAGAGTTTGGATATGGATATGGGAAAAAAACGGATGAAAATAGCTAAAAAGTTTAAAAATACACATGGAAAAAAATATGTGAAAATTAACGAATGAGTTTGCAAAATTTAATATATGTATAAAATATATATATAAAATATATCGCTAGCTTACTAGAAAAGTGTTTCAACTCAAAAAATTGGCATAAATGTGGGACCCGTTTATCCGTTATGAAATAAATCAATCAGGGACGATGTTTAATATGATGTTTTGTTTGGATATTAAATTATTTTAATTTTAACAATATTACTGATGCTTAACTTGTAATAGAACTTAGACGAAATTATGTGTGTGTGTGCCGGTAACGACTACCTTTGTGCGAACGCCACATTTACTTACTCTTACCTACTTGTTTGTTACTATGTACTTGCTTACTCGATAGCTTACTCGCTCATTATCGATTCCCACATTTATATATCGGTAGCTTGCCAGAAAAGTGTTTCAACTCGAAAAAATGTTGGCATAAATACATTTTATTTTATTTTTGGATCACTTCTTGATCGTTTTATAATACAAATCATTGTTTTATACTGACATTTTAGGCCACATATTTAAAAATGTATCTTCGTATGTATAAAGTTTCATAGCCACTTTTGAATGATCTGCTAAATCGATGCCATTCCGAAATTTATTTTTATTAATATTCAGGCATATTTCCGAAACTTGTTCCGATTTCGATTCCGACAAGAGTCGAATGTTTTGAAAAGTTTGGCTTTTAGCTGTCGAAATGAAAAGTCACTAAATTTAATTTTATATTATTTCGTAATGTTGCAAGAATATTTAGGTGTGCTTAGTTGAACGGATTATGTTTAATTTACATTTAATATTTTTATTACAAAATTTGAATATTAAAATTACAGCAGGGAGTGGTAATTTTAAAAATGGGTTGCCTAAAATATGTATATAAAAACAACTGTACAAAATTTGTAATTAAAGAAAAAATATTTCTCACTTAGAAAGATGTTGGCAAAAGAAAAAATAAATGATTTAGTTACTTGTTCTAAAACTTGTGGCAACTCTACAATGTAAATTTATCGAATTTAGTGCACTTTTTAAACAAACAATAATGATAACAAATAACTACAAAAAGCGGCTCATTATTGTTTGTTTAAAAAGTGCACTAAATTCGATAAATTCACATTGTAGAGTACTCGATTAAGCGATGACTTAGAAGTCATCTGGTTGCTTCTACTACTACGATTTCTGGAGCATAGAGCCTCAACAATCAACTAAAATCTAACTTTGTTAGACGTCATTCCATGTATAAGTGGCTTTTCGCATTTCTGCTTCTATTGTACGCCTCCATGTCCTAGCTGGCGCCCCGGGACGTCTAGAAACTTGTGGGTTCCAACGGAGAGCACCAAATTCGCAGAATTCTTCTTAGACACCGGTTTACATAAATCTGAGAATTTATGCTAGATGTTTCTTGTTATGATTGTAAAAGTAAAAGAGCACAGACTTCATGTTAGAGTTTAATATGCGAAGTTTCCTTTTGGTGGCAAGTTGACTAGATTTCCATGTTGGCCCCAATTATGCACGTCCGCATCCGCACCGCTGCTGTTACTAACTACGTTGCCCTGATACACAAAGGATCGAACGCTATCCCTCCTTTCTTTCTGTAGTGTAATATTGGGATCCGTAGCGGTGGCGTATAGGCTGCTCATGATTTTCGTTTTTGACGCAGTGATTTCAAATCCAACTTTACACAGTTGTTGATTTTTTCGAGATTGTCTTGTAGATCGGGGCACTTATGTAATGGCATAATAAACATAGATCGTCTGCGTATTCAAGATCTTCCAACTGATTAAACGGGCTCCATTGTATGCCTTTGCGGCTCATGAGTGCAGATCTGACTACCTCGTCTAAATCCAACACGAAGAGTAAAGGCGATTGCACGCATCCTTGCCTAACTCCAGTTTTAATTGAAAATGGATTAGAAAGTAGTCCAGAATGGCTAACCCTACATGTGAAATTATTGTATGTGGCTTTGATCATGTTAATAATCTTTTTTGGCATGCCTCGGTTGTGTAAAGTGCTCCACAGAAAAGGGCGTTTCAGGCTATCTAACGCTCTCTTAAAATCAACGTAGGCTGCGTAGATTGAGCATTGAAACTGGTTCATTGCTCAAATATGATGCTTTAGAATGATATTATTTACCGCATAGCCAAAAATATTGTGAAACGCTTATGGTGGAAAAAAATTTGCGAATAAAGGGGTATATAGCAGAGAAGTAAATGAAGGCGACTCTGAAACTACTGCTAAGAATAGTTTGTTAAATAAAAAATAAAAAAAACTATGAAGCTAGCGATAATTTGTGTGTTATACTTATAAAATTAAAATGCAATCTACAAGCAGTTACATTTTTTACTACGCTTCCATGCTGGTGCGATTTTAAGATATTTATAATATGCACTATGAACGTGAATTCTATTACAATAAAGTTCGCATTTCGAGTTCGAATTGCCATATCTACTAAATAAATTTATTATATTTATTTAGAAAGGTTACAATGATAGTATCATGATAAAGGATTGTAGAAGAAATATATAAACACTAGCTGAAGTAGGTAACTACTTAAAATCTTATTAAAACTGAAGATAGATGTCTGTTTGCCATGAGCTCTTCTAAAGATAATCAAGGGGTCAAAGGTCAAGGGTCGAAATTTATTTCAAAAGTGCCGCGTTTGACGTATTTTAACCGTAATTAAATTATAACAAAATAACAGACCAAAAAAATTGACAAAATAGAAAGTGACCGGCTTAAGTTTATCAATATTCGTTTCCTAGCCTCAAATCAATATTTGCTTATGCCAAAAGGTGCATCACTAAGGCCATTACGTTCCAAATGTTATTAAAATCAGTCGTGACTGCAGACTTGGTATACACATACATATGTATATGTTTGTATGTATGTGAGTTCCACATCCCTTAGATCTTCCAAACACTTTAACATGACCCAAACTTGAGCTATTTGTATGCAGTATGCCCTCATTCCGTTGTCCACTATGTTTTACTGTGTCCAGTTATTGAATTCCACTTGTTTAGCTTGATTTTGCTCTTACAGTAAGTTGTTGGTTTTGTTGTTCTTGTTGTTGTTGTATTTGCTGCTGTTGTAGCCGCTGTGTAAACGTTGCAAAAGTTTTGCGTGTTAACAACGTTTTTCAATATAAGTTAGAAAAGTTTTTGTCCGCACATATTTGCCCAAGCCAAAAGTAAAAGTCTATGAGGCGGCAGCAAGTCAAGCAGCGCAGTCACTCACTCACTCACTCAGCCGTGCCACACACACGCACTCTCGCAGACAACCAGACTGGCACGGTGTATGTGATGGCGTGGTGGGGAGTGCTCTCAATGGGTCATGTGTGTGTCTGTGTGTGCCTATGTGTGGGTGTTCGTGTGGGTGTACGTGTGGGTATATTCTTGCCACTGCAAGTGGCAGCTAAGATGATCAAATAAAGAAAAACTCTCAAGGGTGTTTTAGTTAAAGAAAGCAAGTAAGTACGAGGGAAGGATGTTGAGTTATTGGCCAGGGAAAGTGCCACCATATGTATATTCCTTCCAAAAAGAATGACTAGTCAAATTCCCAATTATGTAGGGCAACTTATAAAGAGGTCATTAAAAAATTTTACAAATCTATACATTTACATTTATAACATTTTTCTGGCGTTCTAAAGTCATGTCGAACTAAAGGACTTCAACCTCTGCGAGCTTCGCACTCCCTGTACTTTGCATTATTTCTACAGTGTTCAGTGATGAACACCTATTACAACGATGGTTTTTTATTGGGGGCTCTATTAATATAATAACTTTCTTAGTTGGATTTGTTATGCAAGATGAAAGATCCGGAAAGGTCAAGGGTAAATAGGTGGGGGTGACACACCCAAAAAGTAAACAGATGTATTATATGCAAGTGAGAGGGAACCCAATAAATCGATTGCTGAAGTTGGGTGATGCATCGTCAAACAGAGTATGGCATTTTGCTAATAAGGCCTACATAAAGCTACGAACCCTTGGCTCACCAGGCTACCAGGTGTATAAGCCTAAATCCGCAACTTTTTAGTCAATGAAACACATGTTTCTATCATAGAAAGAGAGCAAGTAATTTATTCAACTTACGCCACCTAGTAAGTAGTGTCTCCAAGTAGTTGCCGACCATTTCTGACTTGTGTGATGGTGCGTTTTCGTAGAAGAAAATCAGCTTGTTAATACTTCAAACAGCTTTAAACTTATTTATATGGTACAAATTTAATTTTTTTATAAAGCTTATTATCCCATAATATGGCAAACAAACGAAAGATACTCTCTTTCAAAGGATAGAGCTACTCTTAACTTTGACAGTAATCATCAATGGTTACTCGGTATCGATGGGAGGCGCATTACTTTTAACCTACCCTCGTTACGGGAAGAATGAAAGAAAGAAACAAAATACGCGCCGGAAACAGCGCCAGGGCAAGTCAAATGAAACTTTCGCTTGATGAATTGAATTGTTGACAAACGAAGAGCAAAACACAAGAAAATTGTGTTTATTCAGTCATGTTACAGGTTGCTTGCCAGCTCATTGCCTGACTCTACAGGAATACAACATGTATCTTACTAACGTATAGTGCTACAGATACATAGATACACAGTATGTGCAACGTCGGTTAAATTGTGCTCACCTTGCGGGTTATATTATGTGAAGAAGTCGATTTGTTAGCACAGAGCCAAATCAAATATTTGTGGTCTGGGTTTCGCTAGACCAGCAAAAGGTGATAGTAAGGGAATTTTCTTTTTGATGCCTTCACTGCCGCCTTCTCACAAATGCTCCAGATGAAGTGCACTACTTAAAGAAGCACTTGGCCTCAATAGTAATGGAGTATAAAGCGAGTTACCATAAAAGTAGACTGCGAAATATGTTTAAATATGCATTATGCACTTATGAAGAGTTTTGCTGTACAGCCGGTGCCGGCAGTACCGAAGCGGGCCCAAAATCCGTTCCAACTAGACTCTACTCTACCCGATTCTATTGCATGTAATTGCACTTAAGCTTACAACATCTGAATGTGTCTGCCCTCTGTATTTGTAGGAGCAGGTGTAAACGTAAATGCATCCAATACGAATAGTATTGAGTATTTGGCTGGACAGTAAAGAATCAGCTTAACCCAGAGTAAGAGGAGAGTTCTTGTTTCTAAAACGCATTTAAATTTTTCCAGCAGGGCTTCCTGCTAATATTTTACTTCTTTTGCCCCAGCTCCCTCACTCATGTAATACGATGCTTCGAGCTTAGTTTAAAAGCATTTTGTCGAAACAGAAAATTGCAAAATCTGCTGCTGGCTCTAAAAGAAACCTTGTTGCCGTTGCTAGAAAATGACAGAACACATTTGAATTGATGTTGCATAAGTCCTGGCCAATTGAGACTACTGCCACCAGCTGTAGGAGTATTCGGACTCGCAGTGCACGTGATTAGCACAAAATGTCTGGTGGTTGTACGTTGCGCTTGTGGGAGTCCGATTAAAAAATATAGCAAAGCTCTAAAAACGTTGCCTGCGGCATGCCGCAGCACCAGTAAAAGTTTGCAACATTTTGTAGCAATATTTACCTTAACATAATAGAAAGTTTTGGCATTGCGCTTTTTCACCCTATGGCCGATAACGCTAATCGATAATTTCTATGCTTTTGTCTTTCGTTGCAATTTTCCTTATCTTGCAAATCATTCAAATTTTGTAAATCTCACGATATTTCATCTTACTGCAGATTCAACTTGGCGCTCATATGACAACATTGACGATATAACGCACGTAGTCAAGTTGGAATGTACACTTAATCGTTTTGGACACTTTAGCTGTGGTGTGCATGCATGGAGAAAGTGATCCTTGAAGCATACTGTACACACCACATTGGGTAAAGAGCGGCGTTTCCATATGTTTGCACAGACATTTCGTGCACTGCGTTAAAATTGTTTCATCACCAACCAACAGATTCAGTGTCCAGCAGGAGCGGAGCAGTGAGTGGTAGTGACTTGAAGCGACCGTAGAACTCGATACCCTCGAAAGTGGGTAACAACTTGTAGTTTCGCTTTGGTCCGCCTGGCAGCTATTTTATTTGTCCTGAACGTGTTTGGAAAATCAAAAGTTTTTGCTTCTTTTTATCTTTCTGGCTATGTCTGCAAATGGAAAAGGAAAGTGCCACCAAATGGCCAACTTTTAGAGCTCGTTACCCCAAAAATATTACGTTGAAATTTATTATCCCATAGAAGCTTCAACCTTCTTTTGCTGTCTTTTTGGAGGCACTATAACTTTCATACATACATACATGCAGTCATACACGAACATTTGTATATATGTATGTATTTGTTTGCTCCAGCGATTGTTTATCATAAACAATAAAACTTATTTTGACAAGTTGAAAAATGAAACTGCTACGGCAGTCACTTGCTCCTTAAGTTGCTCTAGTTAGTCAGTTTTGTTTACATAGTGTGTATGTACATACATATGTACTATGATATACTATATATACTATGATATACATATACATATGTATATGCATACTACATATAAGCAGCATATGCAGAAAGCATGGCGAGAGAATCTCAAACAACACACAACTTTCATAATTTGCATGACATGTGTTAGAGTATTATTTGTCGTCATAAATTACCGATAGTTGGAGTTGTCGGTTCCTGTTCTTGGAATTTCGAGAATAATTCTAGAACTCTAACATGTTTCAAATGACAGAGAAAGTGTCAAAGCGAAAGCGTTGTGATTAATTTGAACACAGCAGCAGCTGAGGAACACCCCTCTTTGAAACTAATTTTTACCCGCCCGACGCGGGTTTGGGTGACATTTGCACAGCACCAATTGTCGTTTACGTAGAAAGGTGATGTTTGTCATAAACCATTTGGCAACTATTTGCATATTCCGCCATATGGAAGGCAAACTATGTTTTTTATGGGTACACGCAAACATTCTAGGTAAATAGCAGAAATATTTGATTTAGCATTTAGCAAGGCATCATCTGCACTATTGGGGGTATTCTCAATAAATTTAAGCCACATTTTTGAATTTTAGTTCGATTAAGTAACGATTGACAAAACTTTTTGATTAAACATTTTCATTTTCAGTGGTATCGTTGCAGTTTCATTTGGACTATTTCTTCTTACTTATAAATTTATTTAGCATTTTGATCGTGAATGTAAAATAGTTCAATATAAGAATGTAAAATAAAAAGAAAATTTGTTTGAAAGAAATTTTAAAACACATAAATTAAATTCGAGTTACAAGCCGAGATTGAAGCAAAAAATTTCATCGAATAAAAAACCAAAAAAAAAACAGTTTTATTGAGACCATGATAAACTCTTTGTGGAATGGTTCTAAATTATCCCAGAGTCAATAATTTAAAACCTCTAATCGCACCCATACGCATATTTTTAATTTTTCGTGATAAAAAACACAATAACTGTCGTGAGAAGGAAAACTGAGGTTTCAACAATGTAAAGGTATTGTGTCTACCTTTGCAACAGGAGAGAGTCTCAACTGTAACTATTACTCAAAACGGCAATGGAAAACGCCAACACAATTTCCGGCATCACTTCTGCCCTCTGAGAGAAGGTTCATACATGAACACGAAGCACCACCACTCAAGAAACCAATGACGACGAAAATCTCCGGAAAATCTCCGTCAAGGGGTTCAATGTAAAAAATTATTATGGGTTCATCAAACGGAATGACATTGATGATGAGCATTCGTACATCAGAGCAGCAAAAAATACATAATGCCAAAAAAGTATGTCGCTCTGTTGGCAATGGGGAAGCTGTTGAGATCGATGTGGTCATTGGAAATAATGGCCACGAAGCTGCACACGCCGCAGGACCGGAGTACTATATCGGATCTGATAGCAACGATTGACCACATATAAACCATGATAAGGTGCCGAGGTTTTGCATTAAAGTAAAATTCATGAGCAGCGCACTTCCCACTTAGTTAACAAATACTCAAACACAAATACTGGATGTCACTTTTGCCCCGGGGAGAATGCTCAGACAAGAGCATGTGCGATCGCTTGAAATACATAGCTTAGTATATTTCTCCGACAATAAGCATATCATACTGCTTATCCCAGCATATATTTCGCTACTTAAAAATAAGAAAAATTAATATTGAATAAATAGAAGACCATTCGCAAGGGTGGGATCAGTATCAAACCTTACTCAACAATGTTTAGTTATACAACACATGTTATAAATAAATAAAAATTCCAAATTTGCCAAAAGCTGGTTAAAATTATACCAAAACAAACATTTTTGGCAAGAAATAAAAATATTAATTGCTCACAAAACCAGCCGATACCAACTACACAATTTATACTGAAAGAAATGAGTCTCATTGAATTCAGTGGTTCAGGAACAACTCCCGGCTTGGGCAACAGGAACAACTCCCGGCTTGGGTAAGAAATTAAATAATTGATAAAAAGAAACTCTTATTCAAAACCTATCTTTTAAAGATTGGTAACTTGAGCATTCATTATTAACTAGTCGTATTTTTTCACTATTAGCCCCAATTATATGCGTGTATATATTGCGTTATATTGCACGTACTAATGTCAAATTAACGTTTTTAAGCCTTCCACCTATAAGTCCCTGTAAAATTATTGTAATAATATTAGTAATAAGATACAGACGAAACTTAAAGAATATACAGTAATATTACTACCGTATTACTAACTGACCGAGATTTCCTAACCGTTACTAATAACATATTTGCCCTGAACTGGAGCTAAATATAAATATACGAGTATATGTCCAAATGCGAAATGGAATTTAGATACTACACCATTCTTAGATCAAGTAAGAAGACCTTATGACGTTGATTAATTTTATGTTGATTTTCAATATAAACTGATTGCAGTCGTGCGTGCAGCTTGAGACTCCAATCCAGCGATAATTACGATACCAACCGTCGACGACGCAGTTTTGGGAGACTTTTTTACGATTGAAAATAACATAAACAGTACAGCTCCCTAAATGCTCTCATTCATATGAATAAATAAAGTTATACTGCTCCTTTATTTTGTAAACATCGACGCATATAAAAAATTCTAGAATATCAGATTTCTTTTGTACACGGAACGTTATTCAATTGAATTCCATTTCTTTATTTATTTCAAATATTAATTTTCATACATTTTTCAAAATTGCTTCTTAACCAGAATTAATGCAATTCCGCATGCTGGAATTGAAGGTCAGCGGTTGATAGGCAGTGGCCGCAGTCTTAGGTTATGTTAAGAACATTTGGAGAAGAGTTGAAATGTACGTAAGCCAAAATCTTAAATGCAGAAGTAAAGACTCAGCATCAAATGCTCTAAGTGTGTAATATCGTTAGTTGCGCATTGGACCTGATATTATTAAGTACATTACTTCTTCATTCTCGAGTAACTTAATGAAGGTTGAAAATTTATCGAGTAGTAGTAGATCCAGTTATAAGCAATCTAAATGGTTACACTGCACCCAACTATTTAACTACCTCTTTAAATCCTTAACACATTGAAAAATTTAGCATCACAGCATTCAGCCTGAAAAGGCCTTATATAGAGGATGGAGCTGTGGATGCGTGTACACAAAATAAAAAATATTTATTACTAGCGGGCCCGGCAGACATTGTCTTGCCCAAACTTTTTGAATAGTTTTAAAGTGTATAAACATCCTAAGATTCTTTAGTTAGCTTATCTAGACCATCATTAGATTTTTGGATTAGTTGACTTTTATGACTCTCTAAAAAGCCGTATTCTTAAGAGATCGCATCTCTAATAAATTCATGACCCACAGCAATTGAACAATTTTCTACTATGCTACAATATATTTACGATATTCACAAAAATTCGTATATCTCACGAACCAATATACACAATCAATTCGCAATAGGCTGAAAACCTCCGTATTGACAACTTCTAAACACGCAAAAATCATATTTGAAATTCTTCAACGCGTTCAGAGTTATGCGATCATAAACGTACAGCATTTAATTTTTGTATATATAGATCAGTCATGTCTAGATTCCGGTATTTGATTTAATTCGTTTTCAATAATTTCAAAAACCCACATTTTTTGTATATATAACTATGTGCAGTATCATCTACATTTAGAATTTATATTGTTCAATTCGCATTTCCTAAAATTGAAAAGCATTTTTTATTAAAATTAAGATATCAATTCCTCATTAACTGTTATCGCATGATTTCAATAAAGCTCTCTTCTAGACCTAACTATCATTAACTACCGTTAAGGTTGCACTGGTAGAGCTGGGAAATCTATTCTATTTTAAATTAAGGTTTTGGGCATGCTACCTGCTTTGATTTTATTGCTTTAAGTATTTCAAAATTTTGTTATACCATTAATAGAAAGAAACAGATCTGCTGCAAGAAGGATAACTGGGCTAAACACATTATGAATTTCTGTAAATTCCCTACTTATTTTTTCCATTTTATGACGGAACCATAAGACTTGACAGAAAAAGCAACCCTTATCTCGTCCATATTTAATTATTCTGTAAAAGTGCTCTAAAAAATCTATATTGGGCGATTTCGTCGGTTGTCCGCTAAACAATTTTTCCTATTGCTAGTGAATTGCCTGTTGGGCTGAGTTTCTAAAAGTGTCAAAAGCTGCCTGGCGTGCCTGTATTCTTGCCCACGCCTGCACCTAATAATTCTATCAATGAAATCATATTCTTCAATATTTTCAATTCAATATTTTGTCTTCGTGCTGATCTTTGCAAATTCGTGCGCTGCAACCCTAAACTCTAAGTTTTCTCTGAACTATCTTCTATGAAGTGTTGTGATGAACAGGCCATACTCTTATACTTATAATTAGGATTAATAGAAATAAATAAACTTAGTAAATTTGAATGTAAAATTATATTATTGAAATATATAGCAAATTGGTGTTGCAAAACTTTATTAGGCGTATTTGGCATTTTTGGTACTTGCATGGTAGTTTTTTGCAAACAAAACTCAGGCAGCCCCATTTATTAGTATTAAATACTAAAGTCTCCAATGTCTATTTGCCATTAGCGCAAGAAGAAGCAAACTATTTCCGGCTTGTATACGCCTATATAAGCCAACATGAAGCTGAGAGCCATCTTTTATTACCACAAGGTGCTAGAGTCCAGTCATTATCATGGTTTGAAAAATAATACCAAGATACTTATATATATATATATATATATATATATATATACGTTCAAAACGCGTGTGCGTAATGAATTTGATTTTCCATTTGGGCCTTAGTTTGGATTACTTTACCACCGGTGCAAGCCGAAATATTAAAAATTACCACGATCCTAATTGTGATCTCGATTATATCTTTTTTTGGCATAGGCCCACCTAATGTAAGTAAAGTCCCCAAATCCTTTCCAAAAGAAACCCAGATTACTGACATAATCACTTAAAATCACACAGTGCGTTTAGCTGATGCTAAACATAATAATCCGAATTGGACAACTCAATCAGCAGCCATCGACGTCAACGTAGCTTCGACATAGCAGCGCAGCAGTTAGCACCCCATCACTAGGGACAAGGCGGCGTACAACAGGGAATCACAAACTTTACATCTAGATCTCAGACATATATTTTCTAGCCTCTTTATTAAAAAAATCAATACTAGCACCATACAAATAAAACCCAAAAACAAAAATAAATTGAAACTAAAACAAGAGATCATATTGTAGTAAATAATAGCTCTGCCCCAACTAGCAGCCAACATCGACGTGAAGATGGCCTTCGCCACGGATGGAATACGGGTGAGTGGTATTGGTGTAGTGATATTGTTTATTGTGATCTTTAACTTTTGTGAAAATGTACCTAAAAAAATACTGTTTAAATGATGTAAAATATCAATGATACGATATGCCTATGTAGGTGATATATGTGTATGTATGTTATTGAAAAAAAAAAACCCACAAAGAGCAAAAAAATCCAGAAAGCTAAAGTGTATGTAACATGAGCAGAAAAATTCAAATGTAAACAAAAAAGAACAAAGCCCTGTACACCCCACACTATGAAAAAATCAGTACCTATACTGATCAATTTTCTAGTTATTTTCTATTGTACACAAAAATGTTATGAATTCGTGTCAAAATGCGCAAAAGCTTTACAATACCCAACAGGAAAAAAACCCATACAATTAATACCAAGAATATAACCATGATGAACAGTTAAATGAATATTAAGTATTATTTCTGTAATTTTTATCGTAAGACATAAGTTTTCACACTCATCTTTTATATTTTTTTGTATCTTATGAAACGGTAAACACAATGTCAAGCCATTTACATTCATATTTGTATCTAAGACAAAAGACCTATTAGTTTTGTTAAGATCCACCCAATGAAGGGATATACTAGTTTATAATTTTATGAATAAATTTGTTAACTCATTATGAAATAGAACGGTGTTAGGATTTCTTAAGGGAGAGGATAGGGTAACAGAAAATTAGGGAGTCATGTAAAATTCGCACTTAATGACTGATAGGTAGGGTGGGTGAAGACGCGTAATGTTGCAAAACCAACTAGCAATATTCATCCGTAAATGACATCCATGGTATCTGTTTGCATCGTCTGTCCGTTTCTTCTTTAATTTAATGGTATAAAATAACCTGGCAGGGGTCTCCACATAAATTTTATTTTATGTTAATGTCGTACCTCCAAAATAATCATCAACGTACCCCCCACAGGCTGTTTTTGTTAGCTGAATCTTGGCGCCCAAGGGATGATCATATTGGAATTAGTATTGGTACCCTTTTTGTACTTTGGATAGGAAGGAAGTTAAATGCCATAATAACATCTATTCAATACTGCGTTGGACATTACAGTGTTCCTTAGCTGCTCTTCTCTTAGTTGCACTTTTAGCAGGTTTTCATCAAGTGTACAGCTTTCGATTTTACACTATTGTTTGCGTATTTTTACATTTTAAGATACAACACGGCTTATTCAATTTTATATTCGTGTTGTGTATGTTTCATGTTTAATGTATGTATTAAATTTGTAACATATATATACGCGAAAGTCGTTTACTTAAAAACGCGACAACTTTATCTTATCGTGGAATTAACATAGATCTTGGCAATTTGCGACATGGACGGAGAGTCATTAGTTTGATTTAGATATATGTACATATGCCTGCATAGGCCTAGCCATGGTATAATAAGAATGGTAGACGACTCTCAAATTTCACTCCCACGACAATTCTTAATTTTAGTTTCGTTGCGAATGTTCATGAGGAAGGTTGTGTCTGCGCATTGTTTTTAAGCATATGCAGTTATTTTGTGCAGCGTTTATTGCAAGCATTAGCAACAAAAAATAATTTTGTATGCATATGTGCATATGTATGTGTGTTTGCTTATGCACGACAACAGCAACGAGGTTGGTTTTTTTTCGCTTTCTCGCTTTTTTGTCCACACAAAAAATAAGAATTCGGTGGGTTCAGAGTATGTTACCATTCTTATTATACCATGGGCCTAGCTTAGCATACAATTCTCAATTCGCCGCATGCTAGCGGACGTGAGAGCGTTAACATAAGTTCTAACATAGAGATTTTTATAGATTTAATATTGTACTCTATAACTATTAGTAGGGCTTATGGATTGCCCAAACAACTATAATGTAAATTCCTCCCATATTGCTTAAATTTTCTAAAAGTTAATTGTGAGGTTTTCTTAAATAAATATTTTTAAACAATTAACAAAAATAAAAACAACAATTCAATTACACGTTTCATTAAATTCTAAAAAAACTAAAAAATGGCATTAATTCAGCGCCAGAAAAGCCTAATTACACTTAGACGGAATCCTTAATAATACTGGCTTAAACGGCATTTCAAATTGTATTAATATTTTGTGGGGATATCCCTTCATTTTAATAACTTCGTTAAGTCGGTTTGGCATTGATGTTACTAAATTTTCCAAAAAATTGTCATCAGTTTTTTAATTTTAATTGCGGTTTACTACGAATTACTCGTCCTCTGAGCCTTCCCTCCAATCTGTTGTACAAAGGGATTGAGATAACAGGCGAGTATTCAATGCAGTGTGTTTTGGGTAATGTTCTGTTAAAAGTGAAAATTTAACCAAATGATGTATTTCGACTCATTGGAGATTAAAACTTGGCGCCAGAACATGGCGGTATTATGCCTGTACGTTTTAGCAAACATTGTAACATTGTGACCAAAAAGTTTTCAGAAAAATTTCATGCCATTTAAAACTTTTTTTTTTTAATTTTTCAATATTTTGAGTTTCGGAGGACTGTACTTAATGACTATTTAAAAAATGAGCGGGATCTGTCAATTAGTTTGTTTACGGCAGCTGTTTATAGCAGTCCACCTCATTAGTGGCACGATTGTGAACGCATTTAGGGCAGAACACTCGATAAATACCATCGACCAGGCACCGTACAGTGCAGATCTGGCCCTGTGTGACTCTTTCCAAAACTAAAATTGACACTCCGGGGAACCCGTTTTGACTTTATATTGACCATAAAACAGAATGCGACGACCACTAATGAGTTGGACAGGTAAGTCGCTTAAGTCTGTGGCTTTATTCGTGGTGTGTACGAGCAAATTCCAAACTCTTTTATGGTTCTTCGAATGGTTTCCAGGTGCACAGTCTTTTGAAGTGTTGTCGAGATAATCGAACTGATTTTAACAGAGCTCTTTGTCTAAGTTTAACGCTGCGTTTGTCTCTATCACTTAATTTCGTCGGACGACCATTCCTACGTTGGTTTTAAACCCGACCTTTGTTTTTAAAACGACTTACGACGTTTTGGATACTTGACCGGGGTCTTGCCAAAATTTTTCAATTTCGGAACACGATTTTCCATCTTTTACGTGTAAATTCGAAAGTATTTTGCGTTCTTCAATTGTGAGTTCCTTACGCGTCATGTTTGCAGTTAATAAGGCAACTTTTACCATCTGCAAGCAACGTATATTCGGTATTCCGTTTAATTGTACTAAGACTTTTATGGCGCTGAATTAAGGCCATTTGTTGGTTAAAACATGGCACAAACGATCTAATAATCCTTTCCAACCTATGTATCAATACACGTGGCAATTAAATTTCAAACAGCCCTTGTAGGCAACTCACTCTATTTGTTGTTATTATAAAATATGAACAATCAATATGGTAAATAGCATCAGGCTTGGAGGATATGAACGCAAACGCAATGCGTATGCGCAATTTTTACGCTCTTTTAGTATCTGCCCTGACTTGCACGCAGAAACAAGAGGCAGGATAAATGAATTTGTGCATATAAATTGCTTATTTATTGTTCGTTTAAAACGACAAATATATTTGGTTGTTTATATTTTATAGATTTGAATTTAATTTTTTTAAGTTGAGAAACGAAAAATAAAGCCCAATCCGAAGCACTTAAATGTTTAAGTGTCAGTGCCCTGCAAAGGCAGACGACCAAACGGCATCCACATAAAAGGCAGTCACGTGTTTGAATTGTTTTTGCACAGTAACAGGAAATTGTATCTAAATTCAATTTATGCGCTTATATCCACCAAGCTCTCATTCTGCCGACTCAGCCACGACACAACCTGCCCCAAAGTTCCACATGTGTGTAGGTCGGTGGCATCGACTCTTATTTGCTTGTTGAAGCTTCCATGGCTGACATTAGCTTTTGGGCGCCCTAGCTCGAATCACGCAATCCGAGTGGGCCCACATTAAAAGTACGTGTCAAATTAAATTGTTGTGCTGAAACAATTGAATTTTGCGTTGAGTTTCATCTGGCTCTCGAGTACGCGCAGCGCACACAATCTGCATGGAAGATAGCATGGGCTAATATTTGTTTTATTTGGTGGTAAATTGACGAGATTTATCGAGCTGTATTGTGCCTTTGGTACAGGAATCCATGTCCTTCCATAACTTTCCCTTCAATAGCTTTTAAACTAGGGCTAAGGGGAGAAGCAGCTTCCATTTTTATCAACTCGAAATCCAAGCACGACTAAAACCTAAGATAATGCTCAAACACTTCTTTAACTGCTTCAAACACTTTTTTATTTTTTCCTTATCCATTTAACAGCAACTGCAAAGGCAAAAGTTGTTGATGGAGCCGACCGAAGAGTGCCTGGAGAAGGTGCCGTGAGAAGACAGATCGCACATGGCACCAGAGACATGGGTAATTATTGAAACAATGCGAGTGGCTGCCAACTGTGCTCTCCAAGTTTGCTATGTGTTTATGTTGATGTTGGTATGGTTGTTCTTATCGCTCCAGCTGTTTTTGCTGTAACTGGCCGGCGGCGCCCCTAGGAAGTGCAGTAAATTGTGCGACACAAAAATACCTAGGACAATGTCGTTGAAATACGCTGGCTGTATGCAGCGAGAGCAGGAGCGAAGTGGTACTGAGCGCTAAAAGGAGTAAGGGACATTCAATATAGGTGCTAATGGCTAGGACAGAGCCGGAAGATTGTCAACAGCAGACGTGACTAGGAAATACCAACAACGACAAGAGCAAAGACAAAACATGGATGTGGGTGCCTTTTGTGGTTCGGGGCATGAGCGATTTTTTGTTGTTGCTTTAATAAGCCCAAGCAATTGCGAATTTAATTGCAGTAAGGCAGCCAGAGGGTCTGCAATGGAACAATACACTTCGAACGAACCCATCCCGATGGACATTCAACAAGGTAATCCGACCCGCAAGTAGCAATGACATTTCTAGTTGATGGCAATTCCGGCAAACAGAGTAACTGGTTAGTGCAGCCCATGACAAGTTCATCAAACTTTGACCATGGTATATGCTGTTTTGACCCTTTGTCGTTAGCAGCACCATCACTGTCCTTTAAGAGAACTCTTAACCCTCGTCGCTAGTCAACAACAAGTTGACTTAATATGTTGATTTGTGTAAGTTGAGCAACTAAAAACTCAACATGCTGGCTGGCTGCTATAATTGCTTTTCAATGATACGGAGACTCAAAGGAAAGCCATTGCGATGGCGACAACGAAAGAACCAAGACACATGAGCAAAACTGGATATAAGACGGGATGAGCCGCGACAGCAAATTGGTTTAATTAGTTTTAAACACATTCGGGTTGCAGTCGGTAGACGGTATCAATTATCCAGACACACTGATTAAGCAGCGCATCAAAAGCATGTTCAGGTTTCAAGACAACAAATTCGATAACGAAAAGCCACCAAACTCGAATGACAGAATACAATACTAACTTAGCTGGCATTGTGGATTAAAGCGTTTACTAGACAAATTGCGTATTAAACAAAACTAATTTTAATTTATGATCGAAGAATTAACCCTTAAACAAATGGACCGCAAACCCTGACTGTGCGTGCGTTTAACCAGTACAAATGGCATAGAAATTTTATCGATAAATTTTTGATAATCAATTAAGTGAAGCGTAAATAAAGCATTTACTGTTAGAGTGCAGAGTGTGAGCGAAAGAGAGACATTGGAAGCAACCAAGGTCGTAGCCGCAAATATGCACAAAGGGGGGCCAAAATAAATTTTTGAAAATTTCATTGTTCAAATGTATGTGTACGTGTACTGTGTGTTCAAACGTCAAAATGGAAAGCTATAATAGAAATGGGGATCCCTGGCTACGCCCTTGGCAATTGTCGTGACCATTGCCATAGTAGTTATTGCCATTGGCTTTTATTTATGCGCGTCGAAGCAGAAGATGTATAGAGCAGTAAAAAGCGACTCTCTCTCATTCTCTGTGTCGGTCTCTGCAAAAGAGATTTATTTGCATGGCACCTAGCTAAATGCAGCGAAAATTGGGCGGAAGGAAGTTAAGAAGGATGCACGGAAACGGCACAAAATTTTAGCTTATTTCAATAAAAGTGTACAAAAGTGAATATTTTATTCGATGAATTTAACAAACCAAAAACACTCCCTGCAAGTTTTCGTACTCCTCTTGCAACTTTCCAATAGCTGGTGTTGTGCACAGCCATAAAGTACGATTAAGAAGTATTTAGAATGTTAACAAGCCAACATTCAGCTGATATGGACAATAATGAATACCAAAAGGAAAGCGATAGGCAAAAGAGAGAATTACATAGTTGAGCCTCGAAGGCATCTGTGCAAGAATCAAAATAATAACACCAAAAATTGATATGATATAATGTTCATATGCAAAGTTAAGGACACACATAGCATAAACACATAAACAACAATCCATACATATTTTGTATATACATACATATGCACGTAGTACCTACAGAAATTGCCTTTATAATCGGCTTATGTTTTGATATGCATATAACACGCACGTACACCCACACATACACTACTTTTGCATGTATACAATACACACTTTTTGGAAGCTGTATGTATATAGGTTTAAACATAAGCCAAAGAATAATATAAATAGTAGTAAAACTTATTGTACATGAATACAATATTCAAATTTTAACCATCATTTTGGGCATATTTATTGTCTGCCTTCCCATAGTTAACATAGTTTCTTCATTTGTAGCGCCAAAAAGTAGGAATCGCATCGTTTGTCTCGACTGCTTTGTTACTGATAACGTGAAATGCGTCGGTGACAAACTTCATGAGAGATGGTAATGAAGAAAGTCGGCCAAGGTGGCACGGGGTAAGAAGTAACGACCACAGCCCGCCCAGAACCATTTATAGCACATGATGCTTCAAGCTGGCTGACAAAGACGCCCCAACCAACTCGACTGCCACATGATCCATTATGTTCTGCAAATGCAGAGAAATCGCTGACAACGGCGGCCTGGACGAGCGTCACTGGCGCCTCAGCCGTCATCTAATGTAGCTGCGGTGGTTAGAGCCCAGCCTGCACGCCATTGCCCTAGAAATTCCAAAAGCAGTTGCACTCATCCACACAATGGATAAGGAAACACGAGGTTGGACATGGGATAGGTAGACAGACGGACGCGCACACAAAACAAACGATGTGGTTGCAAATTAGTAGTAAACCACCAACTACATCAAGCCATAGCGGGTAATGGTGCGAGAGGCGGCCTGGACTGTGTCTGAAGCTATGGTAGGTGCAAAAAATATGCACAAAAGCGCAGAGCTGTTGATGGTCGGGTTTGGATGCGACAACAAAGCAACATAGTGAAATAAGTCACTCAGCCAGTCAGCCGGGACTCTCCGGCAGGGCTGTTGAGCGCTCGCCCTGTGAGCTGACTTTGTTGCTCGTTGGCTCAATGATGGAGTTGGTGGTGCTGCTGGTGCCTGCCGGAGCTGATGATGTTGCTGGGCCTGATGAAAGGACGCCGTGTGCGCAGCTAACAAACAGAATTATTTCGTGCATCCTGCAAACGGATGCATGACAGGCAACCAGCCAGACAGCCACACTAGCACTCATACTCACTCGCACTGGCACACTGCACTAAGATACGACAACTGCAACAGCTAACACAACAACATCAGATGCTATGGGAGTGTGTGCGAGTGTGTGTTATAGCCTTTTGTCTGATAGTGTTTGTTGCCTTAGCGCATAAACTATGACGTAGACATTTTGTTGTCGTCTCAGTTGTTGGTGGTATTGTTGTTGTTTTTATTGTTGCCAGTTAGTATGAGTGGCCCAAAGAACGTGTGACAAGGCCACAGGAATTCTGCTAGCTGCACACACCAACGCCAACACAAATACCAACAACAGCAACAACTTCAGCTACTGAGCCGAGCACACGAACACAGAGGCAGGAAATACCGGATGTTACCGGATGTGGACTATGTGTGCGTTCCAACTTCAGCCCCATGGCTGTGTGGCTGTGCCCCCCATGGCACAGCCACAACTAAAGCTGCAGCTCCTGCCATTGCCTGGTTCTGATGCTACTCTGGTCATGGTTATGACTGCCAGAACATCTCAGGTGTACCGTTTTGAGCCCGCTACACGTCTCTACCCCTGGCAGCGGGCAGCACTTGCTCCGCCGTGTCACCTTTGTTCAGTCGAGCTGTCAGTTAAATGTCAACAGGATATGTGACCATAATAATTTGTTGCTACAGTCCGTGGCTTTGTCTTTGTTTCTAAGAATCCATTTATTGTTGTTTTGTATTTGGACGAACATATATGTATGTAACTAGCAACTTCCAACCCATCCACATTGTTAAATTTTTACTAATTATGTACGCCGCATTTCCACTTCCAATCCATGCCTTAGCTTCCCTCCTCTCTCGCCTTATCTTCAATAATTGATTAATCACAGGAAATTAAAAGCCGCAAAGTTTCTCACCTGCACAATTTCAAATTAAATTTCCCAAGCTTTCGTATTACTGTATTTGAGTATTGGCAAATTGCCAACAGGCATTAAGGGCTATTATTTTTCAAATGTGTATTATTGCCGGAAATGTAAACATTTCCCCCGCAAAACGACGATTTCGACTCCGACAACGAAAAACGACGATATTCGACATGTGTATGCGAATAAGACTAAAATTGCAGCTGCTCTGAAAGCTACGCAGGTAGGTGGCGCCACCACGGAGGCTGACAATTTTTACAGGAAATTATTTTAATTGATTTTGTATTGCATTTGTTATTACAACGTAAATTAGATATATAGTCAATGTAATCCAAAAGGGTGGGAAGCTTCCCATTTCAATGGATTGAATTCAATCCAGCTATAGCTGAAGTTCGATTTCAATGAAAAATATAGGTATAGCGCCCGAGGGGCAAAGATGACTGCCACTACCGCAACTTTAAAGAATCTCACCAAAAAAAGAAATTTGTTTTTGTACATCGTAAGTTGAAAGCAATTAAAGAAAAATAATAATAGTGGTATCCGCAACGGCACTGACGACGCACAGTGGCATAGCAGCCGAAAAAATGTTTCACAAATCGACTTGGCGATGAAATAATTTTGTAAAAGTAATATATGCATCTGATTTAGAATCTCCCAGGGATCAAGAATATACAAATCTTCTTAAATTCGAATGATAAGTTTAGTTGCTACAGCCGCTCGAAATTCTTTGAATAAAAGTTCGTGTTTAAAGCTGTTTTGTAAAAAATGTACGCAACCAATCTCCATTTTCTTGGTTTCTATGAAAGTGCCCATGAAATTTTAACATAAAAGTGAAAATAATGACTTCGTGTCTTTTATAGTTCTTTCAATACTTTCGTGAACCACTATATTTGGACCATTTTTTCAACTTTGGAAGAAAAAAAAAGAAGAATAACCCTGCACTACACTTTTTATTTCAACATATAGTAAATGCTTCTGTTATCAATTTATTCACATGCTCCGTAAATATACCCCCTCGTTTTGAAAAAATTAATGTAAATTATTATAAAGAAAGATGCAAATTTTGTTGGTATGTTCCGGCAGTTTAACTGAAATAATAAATTTTAATTAACAAAATTTATGAAGAAATACGAAAGGTGACTAAAAGGAGTTACTCTCATCGAAAATTACTCAGAAGAACCTCAGTCGTCTACGCACTATAACAAAGGAATACCCTCAAAATGTTTGGACGAGTGTGCCAATTTTACTCGAAAGAGAAAACTTTCTTTTGCCCCAGTCAATATAGCCACGGATCATCTTTCGGGGCTCTATAAATAAAGTACAGGAAGGACGATCAAAAAATTGCTGAAGAGGCATTGGCGGTGTTTAAAGATTTGAATCGGTCTAAGGGAAAATGTATAATATTACGGGATTCTTTAATACAGCATAATGTAAATATTCTTTCTGGATACAGCGAAATTGGATCAGCAAAACTGATTGCAGTACCGCAACCCACGATACAATGCAATGCAAAACACCTCATTAAAAAAAATAAATCTACTCCCACACTTCACAAAAATTTGGCACATAGCCAATCTTTAATGGAATATTATTGCCAACCCATTGGGAATATGTCGGAAGACTCCCAGCAATCAAGAAACAAGGATTATAAAAAATTCAAACCCATAAATACTTGTTAAATATCACGATCAAGGGAAAACAAGGATATTTTTAATATGTTGGCAGCCTCTTCGGATGCACTAGTGGCATTCCTTAGACATGTGAGATCCGATACCGAATTGACAAGTAGTTATTCATAAGAAATATTAAGTCTTTTAGTTGAATTTTCTTTAAAAATAAAAAAAAAAAATGTCCATATTTTTCATTAGCCAAAATGGCACAGGCAACAAAATCCAACTTAAACAAAATATTGCGTAGCTCTCAGATATCGTATCACCATACGTGAGTACTTATTTTAAAGCTTGAATTTCATTAAAATTTCTCAATTGGTTTAGAAGATATGATTTTTGCAACGGTTTTTCGGCTTCCGTGCCACTGTGCGTCGATGGAAATGGAAATTACAGCAGCTGGTGGCCAACAAAAGTAAGAACAAATTTGACAGGAGACTGACAGAATGCTCTTCACCGCGGGCTAAGGCAGCCGATTTACAAATTTGTTTCTATGGTTATGTGTTGTAGCAGATGTTGCCGATATTTCGGATGTTGTTATTTGGTTCTCTGTGGTCGTTGGCGAATTGGGCTGTCGAGGCTAAATTGACGGTTTGTTGGCCATCGTAAATTTTGCGCTCCGGCCGAGAAGCCACAAGGTAGTTTCGGTTTAAAGCGACAAAATTTTTTCTAAAGTCATAGGTTGCGAATTAAAATTCAGCGCACTAAAACTAAATTTAGTCTATAGGTGCATAGAATCATTTTAAAATGATTTTTATTAACAACAGCTATTATTAGTTATTAACAGATATTTATTAGAACTTCGGCTAAAACATGCAAATTGATGAGATTACGGATAATAATGAATACTTTCAAATAGAGCAAACAACATTTTTATTGCTTGACAAAAAAAAAAAATTGTTCGAAACCAAGCATACAAATCACCGGATCCCCACGATTAACAGATTACCACTGCTTTCTGTACCTTTCGATCCGCTACAGAGTACATTGCAAAAGTTCGGAGTGTCGTTATGTGTGCAATATTCTCCAAGAATTCGGCTCGGCAGTCTTAGCTGCTTTTGTGAAGCAACCACTGTCATCGAGCTTCTCAGCCATGAAAATATTGACTCTCCCTTAGATTTAAAATTGGTAAGCTAATAACAGTACACTTATGACTCAAAATATTAGCCCTTTGTTAGTTTTTATGAGTGCAACAATGAAATAAATCTTGCCTATCTTAGAAGAGAGCCAATGTAAGTGAAGTAAATATTTACGCTTTGAGTAGGGAGTTTTTTTTACCCTAATAAACAATAGGTTCTATAGACCCAATGCCCGACAAGTAATTGAAAATTAATTTAGCTCACATATAAGCTTCGTGAATATTCAATTCAATCGAATACTTCTTTTGACTACTCACAAGTTGTCGAAATAGTTATATGAATAACCAATAGTAAGATCTTTCAACAACAATGAATACTAATAAGACATTTTTAAATGAGGCAGAAATTATTTTTCTTTATTTAATTCATCTCAAGAATTATAACGGGGTTCCAAACATTGCCTGAAAGTTTCATTACTAAGTACTTCCTTTCTTGAGAAGAGGTCGTTTTTGAGCCTTCGTTTACTGTACTATACCTGATTGCAGAAGAGTTTAGAAGTGGCAGAAGCATTAATGATTAGAGGAATTGAAAATGTTGATATAAACATTTTTTTGTCTTTAGTAAAACCATACTGACCCAGCTTCTGTATCTACTGCCCATCAACTTTTTAAAATCATCCAATCCTCATTATTTATTTGTTCGTTATCACGGTGAGATAGCAAATTTTAAAATTTTTGCAATACTTCGCTAGTACCTGCTGATATTTATTTTAATAAAAAAAAAGGATTAAAGTCTTCACTATTCATAAACATAATGTTATTCTGCATTAAAACTAAAATAATTTAATAAAAGACCATCTGCAATACTCTTTCGTTGTGATTCAAAGTAGCACGAACGGATTAATCCGTTTAGCTCCTCTGTACCACACTGTTGCTGGACACTCACGTAATATGTATTTGGTCGTCCCCTCGTCTTCAAATCAATATCTGCACTTCGAAGAGTCCGGTAGACAAATTTTATATAAATGACAACTTACAGTATGGTGTACATATAAGTAGGTTACCACAAAGTAATTTTTTACGCTAATTAAAATTTTTTTACTCACCACTTTTCTGTGTCTTTGAATACGTTGCTAAATTTCTTTCAGTGTTCAATCTTGGGCGTGATCGCCGGTGACGCGTCAAATTCATAAAAGCAAAATACACACCGTGTCTGCCATCGCTCGACTCGCAGGAACTTACAAAAACAAAATGCACACAGTGAGCGACTTTTGTGGCCCTACTCGAGGATGCATTGGCGACGGTAACCGGACTTTTATTCTTGATGTTGTTGTGGTGCTCTTTCCATTATTTGCCACTGATTATTATTACTGAAATGTATTTCATGACTTTTAGTGAAATACATATATACAAATATTTATTAGATTTTTTTTTCTGAATTATTTCAGACATGGTTGTGGTAATTTATATAAGACATTTCTGTGGTAAATTGCTGGCGACATGTCATCCAGGAGGGGACAATTGTACTTCTCCTGTGACATCGTATGTAGTAATGAAATCACCCGTGATACGAAGATATCTCTGGTAACCTGACCCTATATCGCTAGTAATTTACCAGTAAGTCGGCTGGTATGTTTAAGTAATGGCTTAAAAAACGGAACCGAAAAAGTTTTGAAATTTTTGCAAATGTTTTGATGAATTAAATTGCTGTTAAAAGAAATATCGTAATTCTTTAAAATATGATGTAGAAGTTGGATTTTGTTGTCATTGAAAACTATGTATGAATTTTTCATTTACAAAGAAATTTTGATAAAATATTTTTATTCCCTGTACCACATGGTGCAAGGGGTATATTAAGTTTGTGCAAGGCGAAAATGTATGTTACATATAGAACGAGTTTTCGGAGATATCCCAAAGTTACCTAAAATATGATCAGGGTGACTAGAGAAGTCGATATACCCATGTCCATCTGTCTGAAATTGTGGGAGTCAGTTTCTTTTCTGTATATTTTTTCATTAACTACTCTGCAATTTCAATTCAATTATTAAAAAAAAAACACCATTTCTCAGTCTACTCTCAGTCCAAGTTTGAAGTCTTGAAGTTTTTTTGTATTATCCTTAAAAGATTCGTTAACTTGCGGAAAATAATATTTTAAATTTTGGTGGAAAATCATCCAAATTTTTAAAGTATTGTATGTGTAAGTTCGTTAGGAACCTTGCTATCTACACTTGATATGGGTGGAAGAAAGAAAATTCTGAAATGTTTCGATCTCACATCAAGTATTTCCATTTTAAATCCGAAATTCTTGAATTAAGAACGCTATTTTTAAAAAAATAAGGATAAAATATTCTTGAAATAAGTATGCAAGTGAAAAGTCTTGAGACTCCGCTGGCACAAATTTTGTCAACTTATTGTGTGTACACACTGTTTTATGTGGTGTGCATACACTGAACTTATAAGAACAAATAAGAACCGCAAAAACAATTAGCCCAAAAGTGCAGTTGCTTATTTTAAAAATAGAATTGCAGGGGTTAAGCTGCAGCAAAGCAGCAACAACATGGTTGACGACGAAGACAATGTTACTTTAGAGTGGACTAAAACTCAACAACGAAGTTGCAAGCGGCCTCGCCATTCTTCACCAAATATACCCAAAAAGATCTCGGTCACTGATTGTGGACCTAGTACCTCCAAAGACTTTAATCAATTTGCCTTACTAAGTGACTACGATGATGAAACGGATATTCAACTCCATGACAAAAGTGCCAAAGCTATAAACAATGCTGAACTAGGTGCACCAGCGGATTTTGACGAAATACCAAAGCTGCCACCAATTTTTTTGACTGATGTGAACGATATCAATGGATTGTTATTGTATTATTATTAATTTTATAACATCTAAAATTACGGGTATTTTTATCTGTCATACTATTTTTTATTATTTACTTTTAATTTTGTCCACTATTATTTATGGAAAATCGTTTTAATTTCGTAACCTATAATATAACAAATAATAAACTTATGCGTTTCGAGGAGCATCAATCATAAGAAATAGATTTAATATTCTTATCGTAGCCATAATTCTAATAATAAAATTTCAATCTTAAAACAAGCAAAAATATTCTTCAACTAAGAGGAAAAATCTTAAAACATAACCAATCATTCTTAAAATAAGATTTAAAATTCGTAAATTACAATTTGAGTATACTAAGATTACATGACAAAAACAAATCACAGGCTTCGTCTGAAGCGTAAGTAAGAGTTCTTTCTCTTTGTCTTAATTTGTGAATTTTCGTTATGACTTAAGAACTTTAGGTCTTGATTGTTTCTTAATTCAAGAAATTTTCATCTGATTTTAAGAAGTAAAATAAAGAATGCAAAAATCTTGATTTAAGACTTTAAATAACTCTTAGAGTAAAAATATCAAATTGCCCGGATTACCGAGAGTTTATCTCGAAATCGAAAGAAACAAAAACACACATACATTTGTACAGATATACAAAAATCTGTACAAATGTATGTGTGCTCATCAACTAATAAGTCCTAACTATGGGAAAATGACAGAACTTGTCGAGAAACAACCGCAATAACAAAATGTAAACCAGAAGATAACATCAACAACAACAAGCACTGCATACAATAAGAGGAGAAAAATAGTTGCATTTTGTAAATTTCTGATCTTTTTTGTCGGCACCATGAAAATTCAATTACTTGATTTTCCCACGTGGCACAGCCGCTATAAAACAAACACACAAACTCATTCACAGATGTCTAAAAAATTCTTCCAAGTTTTTTAGCATTTGCAACGATTTTGCGCGGCTGTTAACACCTTCCGACTCTTTCCTGGGGACGGGCCCACCAAATTACACAGAAGTTTTCACATTGCCAAAAATATGTGAGTATCTCACTACGCATACACGCAGCCAGATAAAAAAACACAGATACGCACACCCTGAAGTTAGTGTGTGAAACGTGTTAGAACCGCCTTTTTCCGTGATTCCTCCTAAAAACAAAAAGAAAAAAATATATATATACATATGTACATATATAGTATATTAAAAAATCGAAATCTAAGCCGCTTGGCGCAGTGCACACATTTGTGTCTGTCTGCATGTGCACGCAACTTTTCCTCAAACTGAAAAATCCACTTTATTCCATGCTGGTTGGTATTGCTTTTAGCTAAAAGATCTTTTCTATTTTTTCCTAGTGCCACCATGCCTACTCGTTCTCAACAACCCACTGCCCACGCCCCAGGCATGTTTTTCAGTCATCATCTAACTCTAAGTGTGCTCCAAATGTGTGTTTGTCTTTGGCCATCCATTTTGTAGTGTTTTTCGCTTCTTTTATGCCCGGAAAACAAATACCTTTATGGTGCTACGGGAGGATGGGTAAGTAGAGGCGCATTTCTTCTTGTTTGGTTTTCACGTTTACATTAAAAACTGCGAATAACAGAATCTGAGCAAAATATGCATGTACATCGTCAATGTTTAACAATATGCAACAATCATATTTTTTTAAAATTGTTTTTAATTAAATCATTCATTGTTTAAACTAAGTAAGACTTTGAGATACACCTTACCATTTAATTATTATAAGGCAACTTATCATCTGAATATGAATGTGTATGGAATAATAAATAATACAAGGCAGCGTCAAAACAAAATTCTCTAGAGCCTAGACTAAGAATTGAACCTTGTTCTCTAAACGGCGCGACGTTCTGCGATCTGATCGAGGTCCAGCCTCTTAATACTTAAGATTAATGTGAAAATACTACGCCAATTCTGGTTCCACATTTCATTTAGGGGTGGAGGAAAATGGTAGATAAAGTTCCTCTGGCTGGACACAGAGGAAGTTTAAGTTCCCAGAAATCTAGGCGTTCATAAATTTCGTTAATAAAATTTCTATTTTTGTAAGACATGTGTCAGTTATCCAACAGGCTGATCCCAGTTTTCTAAAAAGTTCCCAAGTGGTCGTCGTCATCGGCACAGACAACAAAGCTATTTCTGTCGAAAAAACCGAAGCTCGACAAAATTCTCACCAAATTTTGGGAGGTTGCGGATAGTCCAAATGAAGCGACGAAAATAAAAGGGAACAACAAATAATAAGGAACAAGAAGGACGCAACACGGTTTTCATGCCCTTTAAAATTCCTGAGCACATTGACTCAGGTTTGTCGCGTCCTTTATAAGAAGATGTGTCGGTAACTCTATATGGATCCTCCCCACAGGATTTTGCTCCGCAACGACTCAGGTGAACTTTCTGACTACGAGCTCCCGACAGGCACTTTTAAAGTAAACTGTGCGCCGTTCTTGGCAATACTAGTGCTGCCGCAACTCTAAGAGGATGTACGACATAGCCTTCCAGCGAGATTATCCGAAATTATATGTACGTCGATGACGTCTTAGCCCGCGCTCATTCCGAGCAGGAGGCAGTGGTGGCCATCGCCCAACGCTTAAACTCTCTGCACTCAGCTGGCTTTCCGCAGAGGTAATGGACCTCCAGCAAGAAGAATGTCTTGTCCGATAACCCGACATATCGCTCGTTGCACGCCGTCATTCTGGAAATCAAGGATGTTAGTGTGGCGAAAACCCTAGGAATCCGTTGGCAAGCGACATCACACACGTTTTACTTCGATCCAGCCAAGGTGTCGCAAAACCTTTTGTACTCCGATCCAGCAGATTGGCTAGGTCCGTTCATTGTCCGCGCAAAGATTTTTATGCAGGGGATGTCTGGCTACGAGAGATTTGATGGGATGATAAGTAGTCTCCTCCAAAAATGACATGAGTTCCTGCAAGCCTACCCGGCGCTAAATTAAATCTGTCTCCTGGTGTAATATACTCCACAGGCCAGTGTTCAAGTGCATGCTTTTGCGATGCATTTCAGTATGCTTTCGCGTTACTCACAACAGTAGCAGTACCGTGCATCTCCTTACGGCAAAGACTCGTGTCGCGCAAGTGTTAAGAGTATAACTGCCATACGCCTGTCCATCCTTTTGTCTATTAGTCAACTTCACCCAACTTATCCCATCAGTGAGATTATCCTTTTTTCGGCCCTTCACCCATACCGGCGTTGATTTTTCCAGCCGTTTCGAGATAAAGAACTACACGGGACGAGCGTGCCTACAACAGAATAATTCTAGGCAGTCTTCGCATGCTTAGTTTCAAGAAGGGGATGCCCCAAAGAAATTCAGTCTGACAACGGAAAGACCTTTGTAGTTGCCTCTTCGATCCTTTCTCGGCAATTCTTAGAAGCTACTAAGGCTTCCATTGCTTCGGCATACATCCATCAAAACGTGTCCTGACGTTTCATACCGCTTCTGCACCCCATATGGGTGGTCTCTGGGAAGGAAGAGTTGAAAGACTTAAAACGATTTTCTACAAATGCGCACCTTCCTTAAAATATATATTCGAAGAGCTGTCCACACTCCTAAGCAAAATCAAAGCTTAAACTCAAAGCCGATTGCCCCCATGTCTGAGGATCCGACAGACCTGCTTTCCAAATTCATCTAGACTTGTAACATTACTAATTCCTTTTTTTTTCTATTTATACACAGCTGCACATAGCCGGTCTAGATGTCTCCATAAAGAACTCGCTTTAAGAGGAACTAACTCCTTACGGTGTAGAGTCTGCCGGGGTATACCCGCCCTGAGGATGTGTCGCACTTTCCTGCGACTCAAAGCTGAAAAGTGTTTTTATTAATAATTAATGCCTTATTTATAAGTGTTGCCCAAACTGCCCGACACACGAGCACTCCAGACAATTCTGTCGGTGTATCTTAAAGTCACCGCCCATGGGCTTACTCGTCCCAATCACCTCCTATGCATCCACGAATAAAATCCACGCCATAGTCCGCAGTGGTTGCTTGAGCCGACTTCAAACGCCTCTCGTCGCCATCGCTCCCGATGAATCAGGGGACTCAGGTTGTCCCCACAGCGACGATCATAAATAATAACGGCTCCACTAAGACACGAGCCACGCCAAGTTTTCGAGCCTTGTGCTCGCGGATCCGGACTTCCATCGCCCGTCACATATGCTTATCGTGTTGGGCGCTAATGTTTACTCCCATTTAATACACCTACGCCCGGACCCCCTGTAGCCGAGTGCACCATTTTTGGCTGGATCCCTTCCGAATCTTGCAGCCTATAGTCAGCTGCAGGTAGCACTCGCCTTAGTCCGCACCCCCTTCCAATTACCGATCCTTTTGCAACTAAGTGTTGCAAAACGGCATGTATGTTACAGGCTAAGGTTGTGATCCGTGCTAAGCTTTGACCAAAGTTCAAATGCAGCTGTGATGAAAAGGTGCTCCAGCTCAAGCGCACACTGCACAGAGCGATGTAGTTCAGTATTCAAAGAACATTGACCGTAAGCAGATCCACCGTGCGCGCACTTTACGATTTGTATAAAATGCAACACTGCACATATAACAATAAACAGTTACTAAACACGAACAAATACGCTAACAACATAACTAGAGGAAACATATAGGGCAAGCGGGGCAAATCACAGAGCCACAAACAGCACAAATAGTGGTAGGAGGAAGCCCCTATACTTTTGTTACAAAGCGTGTAAAATTTATAATACCTTACGAGTGTACAAAAAATTAACTGTGACCAAAAGACTTGGATACATAAATTGGTTATGCCTTTCGATATGACACTCAGGCTGGAAATAATGATTCCAAAACTATTACATTTTTATGCAGCTTGCAATCTTACAATAGAACAAAGATCTGGAATAAGATGTTGGTGCTTTCACTGTTGGTCCTATTTTTGGGAACCTGGTTAGCAAATTGCTTCGAGCGACCCTACTGTAAGTGCATGGTGCTAGATTCAAGATGACAATTTCTATTAGTGGCATTATTCAGGGATATGTGAAGGAAAGCCCAATTTCCATGGATGCATCACGCGTTATAATCGTCATTTCTACCATAATAAAAGCAAAACTTGTCGGGAGGTATTTGTTTGTAGCGGTGGCTTTGAGTTCCGTGTGGAGTGCCAACACAATTGCCACACCGATGTTTTAAATCCAAACGTAAAAGCGAAGCGTATATTAAAGGAGGTTTATGCTGATACAAAGTTCGAGCATGTGTGGGAGAGAAAAAACAGAATTCTTGACTTGATTGTTTAAAATAATAAGAAATGGGAAAAAAGAATCAAGTTAAATTAAAAATTATTTGTTTACATTTTTTTTTAATACTCCAAACTCCGCTATAGTTAACTAAAGCATTAGAAGGGTCACAAAAGAAGTTAAAATAGACAAGTCCGTCAATATGAGCGCTTAAGCTCTCAGCGGTGTTAGCAATTTGAACAACCAAATATATTTTCGTCACTATTGCGCTTAACAATAAAAATTAGATGCAATTGAGTTGAGAAATGGATTAATTTTTTATATAATTTTATATAAAAATGTTTAATTTTTAAAGTTATTCATGTCTTTTATTATGTGAGGGGGCTGGGCGTAAATAATTTTCGATTGTTAGGCACTCTCCATGCGAAAAGTAATCAGCATTTAAAACGTTGTAAAAATCAATTCTAAATATTTTTAGATTCCAGCAATTTTTTTTTTTGGGAAACAAACTTTAATTAGCCAACGCGACGCAGTCAGTCGCACGTGGTCGGATTCCCCAAATTGAATTCAAACAGAAACACATTGAGTAAATCAGGAGGGCTCAATAAAATCTAACAGCCCCGGCAGATTGCGGCTGGACACGCACAAACTTTTGGATACCATAAATTATGGCAGCGTATGCGTTGGCTCAGATTAATAAAAACAAGAGCGTAAGCCGCAGGGCCATTCGTCCGCCGTTCAACAAATTAACTAACGATATTAGGTGGGGGCTCCAACTCCCTTCAGCCCTCCATAGGGAACGCTGGTGCCCCATTGTCGCTAAGCTTGTTTAATTGTCGTGCGGGGCTCGTTTTTTGTTCGTTTTAATGAGTCAATTTAAATTCCGATTTGGAGTGCGTCCCGCTAGGTAGTGCTCGTATGAAGCCGGTCGGCGCCCACAATCGTCGAGGCAAATCGATGTTCATTAGGAAACTGCTCGTCCTGTGCGTCCCCGTTGCCGTGTCCTGCGTCAAGATGGGCAACGTTTTTGCCGATTGTTATTGGCAACGCAATTAGCAGAAGTTTTAAAGTTAATATTGGTTTTTGCATTCAAATGATTTTTAACACCAATAAAAAGCAACTTAGCTTGGCCATTAAAACGTGCCGTCAACATATTTTAGAGGCTTTTGCTTTGGGAGTCTCAATAGATTTGGTATGGATTTGGTGAACTTGGAATGGATACTGTGACTTTGGTTCTTTAAGCTACGCTAGAGCAATTAGGATTTAAAGTCGCCTGCTTTCTGTCGGTCAATAATAAATGTATAAATTCCATTAAGTATTTAACTAATTTTTTATTCTCTGTGTTATCTACAAAATTAATTAAAATTTTACAAAACTTTTTGCCACATGCATTAATTTGAGAGAAAAATTTGTATACGAGGTGTGTTCAAAAAGAAAGGCAACTTAAGCAATTTCGCGGGCAACGTATTTTCAATTATCGATTTTTTTTAATTTTGTTTTGTTGGTACACTTTTCCCGAAACTCTGTACCAAATTTCAAGTGAATGGCATTATTTGTTTGGATGTGAGAGGCGTAAAGGTTATAAGTGTTTTGCGTGCTCGGCGATTTTTTTTTCGGTCTTGGCTCTTCTGGCCGCTTCTATTGGGACGATTGGGCTTTGGTTTCGATATCATAACCCATGATTCATCACCAGTTATGACCCTTTTGAGTAAATCTGGGTCGACGTTGACGTCATTCAACAGCTGTTGAGCGATGCTCATGCGACGGTTCTTTTGTTCAAAATTTAGCAATTTCGGAACAAACTTCGCACACACACGTCTCATACCCAAAACGTTAGAAAAAATTTCATGGCACGAGCCAAGCGATATACCGATATCCTCAGCAACTTCTCTGATAGTGATTCGACTATTTTCCAAAACAGTTTTCTTCACTGCTTGAGTGCGTCCAGAGCGAGGCTCGTCATTGGCATCTTCCCGCCCATCTTGTACCACTTGTAAACATTTTTTTTACTCAGAACAGTTTCATCGTATGCTACTGTCAACGTTTCAAGTTTTACGGAGCACTTAATTTCATGTTTATACGCAAAATTTGATGCAAATCCGTTGATCCATATTTTTCGATAGCAAAAAATCGTCGAGCACGCAAAACACTTATAACCTTTACGCCTCTCACAACCAAACAAAAAATTCCATTCACTTGAAATTCGGTACAGATGTTCGGGAAGAGTGTACCAACACAACAAAACCAAAAAATCGATATTCGAAAATACGTTGCCCGCGAAATTGCTTAAGTCACCTTACTTTTCGAACACACCTCGTATATCACTGTACACTGTGTAAATACATAGGTATATATAGACGCAAATATACTTATATCATAATAAAGGACATGTGTTCATGTGTTTGTTAAACATAGAGAATAACATGTTTTTGCGATTGTTTTAATTAAAATATCAACGCTTTATTATTTGATTTATTGCTTTTTCAGTAGCTAACGCAAAATCAGCAACAAAAAAAAACATATTCATAAATACATAAAATACGTTTACACACAAACACATATGCAATAAAGTTATTAAATGTAAATATGATTTTTTTTGGTATTTAATAAACCTGAGAGTCCAACAAATAACTCTACGAGACTAGCTTGAGATAATGAGCAGAATAGAATGCAATTCGACCGAGACCCAACCGAAACTATTCAAAAGTTCTGTTTCTCCATAAAAATAAACTTTTTATCATGAAAAAGTTGATCTTCGATCTTAATCATTTCAAACAATAAGTATCCGCCTGTATGACATCGTTTTTAGCTACTGCAAATTATTGAAGGAGTATGTCAAATTGACTTTGTTTTGGTAGAAAGTTTGTTTCTCCCGAAGCTTTCAAATGAAATTAGAACACACTGCGTGTGCAAAATACTTACAGTTCTTCACACAAGTAACTTGTTTTGAAAAGATCTGTATGGTAAGCTGTTTAACTTTTATTATTACCATTGACAATAACTTCGGAAGTTTCCATCGGATATTGGAAAATAATTGCTTAATGCAATGGTAGTAAAAATATATCACAAATCTTTACCGTCTGCTATATAATAACTGTCCTTATCCCATATTTAAATATAAATAAAGTAAAGAATTGAAGCCCATACGATATATTAAATCCATCTGGCCATAAATATCGTTACTAAGCTAGGTGCTAATAGTGAATTTTTTCCGGGAATATTCGATATTCTTTTAATACTCTTAAATCTTGAAATAATACTAATAGATTGGAAATTTTAACATCATCCTTTTCCTGGTTTACGAGCACGTAAGAAATTAAAACTTTTAAGCCGCGTTAAGACCGAACCAATGGACACTTACTCTAGTCGAGAGAGTGTACAAGGGATACCTATTATTGTTGGAATGTCGCAACTTTTGCCGGCCCACCTATTTCCTTATTTTTGTCCGAGCTAAATTTTTCGTGCGTTCGACTAACAATTTATGGCTAAGCACATGTTGGCCTAAAAATACATATCAGTATGTGTATGCTATGGGCAGAAACACGTTAATAAATTACAGCTTGGGTGACGGTAGCAAAATCGCGTTGGCTTAATGGCAATGGCCGCAACAACTAGTAAAATAAATTTAAATTCTTTGTCAACATGCAGCGAAAAAATGGCGGCAATAGTGTATGTATATATAACTTATATGTATATACGTAAATGAATATTCTCATATGTATGTGTTGGTGTGCTTTTAACTAGGCATGTGTTAATTAAAATGGCTTAATTACATCAACCTTATAAATGTAGCAAAATTTTAAAATTTTTAGCGAATGCAACAAAACAATATTTCCATCAAACAAAGCTTATATTTATATTTAATTCTTAAATTAATATTATAAACCTTAATGCAATGTGCGTTAAACCTCTAATGATCTCAGATGCCAACTGGGAAATATTCAAATTTTCCACGAGCTCTTAGGTGAAGACAGCAATAATATTCAAATCATTGACGACCTTTAAAAATCACTCTGAACACAATAGGGTTTTACATTCATTCGGTGCACTTTCCAAATGGGACAATCCAGACCTCAACTACTGTAGAGTTGAAACATGTTTCCTGCTATTTTTATAAGCAGCGTTTATACAATATTTTTAAGTCCCCAAAAAAATCACTCGGTTTTTTAGTTGCCAATTTAACTATATTTCTGTGCTCAGTTTTCTTGTGCGTAACTTTTGTCCGCAAGCACTCATTCGTGTTAGGGTCGCACAAGCATCCTAGAGTTGACCAAATACGCTCCGCGTAATTTGATTTTGTAAATCTGGGAAGCGCACTCGGAGCAAAGTAATATATAAGTAATACCCAAAATACTGGAAACAGTATACACTGCTGGTCAGCTTTCTAATCACAAGACGGCGGTGTTCTTGTGAACAAAGAACGATGCAAATATATTTTTATCTAAACTTTCTAGTTTAAAAACAAATATATATAATCCTCTTGTCATGACGAAATTCCATACATTGCATTTCAAATATTTCCTCCTATTGCCAAAGAAGAATATTGCGCCTTGTTTAACAATATACTATAAGCATATTGCCTACTTGCCAAATATTTGAAAAGCCGCTTGAATATAAGAAAAATTTAGTATTACTAAGATTTTTTAGATCTGCATATACTAGACAAGCGAATGAACGTATCTTATTTGACTCAGTTCCGATCAGGAATACTCAAACGCTGCTTATGGCAGGCAAATACCAAACAAAATCCCAATTGTTTATATTATTTGAATTTTTCCATTTTTAGACTTAACTTTTACAAGCCACATCCCCTAAACGAATAAAGTTATCGAGTTTTTTCCATGATACGTAAAATGTTGAATTAAAATAAAAAAGCATATTTTAAAAAGAATTTTGTTTTTGATTTTAAAAGTCAAAAGTGATCTTAAAAAAAATTAAATTAAAATTTTAAAAAACCCCCGACACAAGAACTTAAGTAATTTCCCTTTAAAAAGCAAAAAATAATAAAAGAAACTTAATGTTAAAGTACCTAAGAATCTATTAAAAATTCTGAAAAAAATACGTCGTGTGGGGGGACTAAATTGAAATCACTGCATGCGTTCGGGAGTTATGATGCCATAGACAGACAGACAGACAGACACGTCAAACTTATAACACCCCTCTTTTTGCGCCGGGGGTTAAAAAGTTATTATTTTATGCTTATTCAAGTGATCGATGCTATCTATGGTCGACATAGGAAGCATTGGTTCGGAAGATAAATAATAAGCTTAACTCTTCGGAGTTTAAAAATATTAAGTTTGAACAACATTTTTCTCTGCAGTTTAAATTAAAAGTTATGCGTACCATTCTGAACAAAATTGTTATAGGCATAATCTGCATTCTATTATATTTGGAATATATTATTGTCGAACTTACAGTTTGGTCGTTATAAATGCGTTCGTAAGAATTACTTTTCATTTTGACCTTTTTTTGTGTGCATCAAATATTTTCGGATCGCCTTTAAATTTTACAGGCTCTATATGCTGGTAAAATGGAAACTTTTTTTTTTATTTTAAAAATGTCTACCTTAATGTACATACTACAATAATTTTTATTACATGAACTAAGCGATTTGAATTTATTAAGTAAGGAAAAAATAGTTTAAAATTTGTATACAATTTTACTGTCGTGCATAGTACCAGAAGATTAATGTCTTAAGCCAAAAAATCTCATGAAACTTTGAAATTCGGTATGTGGATCTTCGTGGGTCAAACAAACAAGTCACCTGGTGGTAACCCATTTCATTGAACATGCCTTAAAGTGTATTCCGGATACCGCACCGACTGATTCACATTTTCATATTGACTTTGTCAATCCGACTACAGCTACATGATTATACTTCCCTGACTCTGCATCTGAACCTAAGATTTTAGCAATCATAGAGCCGGGCCCAAACGTATCACAAAGTTTGCAGCTTACAGTTTTCAGAGTAGTCAAGCTTAATTTTTTGGTTGAGTTCTTGCGAAAATTGCGAAAATCATATTCCAACTGTTTGACAAGCCATCAAAGCTACTGGCACGGACTGGAAGAAGGCTAACAAGCGGTAGACATATGTTGTATCCATGGAGGAAACTGCAGCGAACATAAATCGAAATATGACAGAAATGGCTGCCAGCCAGCATTGAGACAAATACTACAGAGTGTCTGTGGAAGGAAGGGTAGGGTAAGTTACCCTCTAGGAGCATACCCTCTGCTCCAATGAATAGCGAGGTAAGCTTTCAGCAAACTCATAGATTTATTTGCATAGCAAATTGAAAATTATTCATATAATAAGGGAACCAAGTTGTGTTTGAGTCTACCTATGTAGTTCGTTCTAGTCAGGATTTGTCACGTGGTCAAGCGTATCCATCTTCTCGAGGATAGGACGCGAGTGACTGCTCCAGTGTTATTCTGCTTGTAGGTATTGGTGGACCGGGTAAATGTATCATTTTTGCAGTTGGTCTGGTTATAGCTTTTTGTTTATCAAGTATTTTTTTTTGTGTTTTGTTGTAACTACTTCTTGCCATTTTCTGCTTTCTTTTTGTGCTGGGAAAGATAACTGTTTCTTACTGCTCTTAATGTCTTATCTACGTGGATGCTTGTTGAAATTAAGCAACAAATTTAACACAAAACACACGCACAATGCATAAAAACCAAGTGGCAATGCCAAAAGCCAGAAAAGACTGAACAGACTGAAAAAGCCGAAAATGCTGTTGAAATATTAAGAGAAGACCGGAAGGGGGTGATATAATTATACTGGAAACAGTACACTACCACGTGTTGAAGGCACGCAAAGCATTTTTTGTAATTATCTCTCTGAAAACCAAATACACAAAGGATACGCCAAAAAAAAAACAACGACTATGTCCTAAGTGAAGTTTTCGTTGCGCAAGGAATGCTTGGCAAAGGGTTCAGCTGCCTTCTTGACAGCCTTACACAAGTCCTACTATCTTCTATCTTGATGAGTTTACGCTTTTAAAGCAATGCTCGTCCAAATGTTGTGTAATTATGCTGAAAGCTCAGTTGTGTCCAACAAAAGTTTTTTCTTTCGGCCTTATAGCGAATGGGGCTTTAGCCATTCAAGATAATTTTTATTATTTTTATACACTGTACCAATAATCATGTCCGTCTTAGATATTACAAGAGTTAGGGATACAAAATGTTGGCACAAAATGTCAATTACATGCATTCTGGTCAGTGTTGCCATATAAATATGCGAGTTTTTCAGTAATATATTGATTTTCAAGTCTGTCGGTAAAGTTTACTGAATTATCTTGTCTTATATTCATAAAATCACCTAATAGGTAGTATAGTGTGTAATTGATAGTACAGCAAGCGATTTTACTCTGTGAATTTCTTCCATATTGCTTAAGTTCAACTGATTTTTTGCCACCCCTCCTGTAGTGCAGCATTTAAATCCTGATTGCTACGAATTTCTCATCTTTCATCTCAGTCTCACCTACAAGTTTTTCCACATGCGCTCAATGGGATTGAGATCGGAACTCTGTGGCGTCGGATTAACCATATGTGCCACTTTATAAAAGAGCCACCGGCGAGTATTTAATGCAGTGGGATTTAGGTCATTATCGTGGTAGTAGTGGATATTTGACCCAAGACCAAGGCGATCGAAGCTGACAAAAAATACTCAATTGTGTTTTTGCTCAAAAGAGCACTGTAGCGGTATATGACGAATTAAAAAAATTAAAGGACATATTTTGACACAATTGCGACAGGGAATTGATCACATTGTGGCATTAAAAACTGAGGCAGAGGTGCGTGAAGATGGTTCTTAGACATTACCCACCAAGTTAAGGAGCTAATATTATAAAATACATTTTTTGTCTCAACTTTTCTGACTTTGTTCCTCCTTTCTTCATCCTTTTAAATCTACATTGCTTTCTCAGTAATCAGAGCTAATATATACGTATTAAGGTGACGGAATATGGTGACTATATTTTTGTCATATAATTTTTGTAACAGTAAAAAATATATGAGCATTTTTCCTTGGCTAATGAGAATTTACACGGATTTCATCATTATTATATGAAGCAAAATGTGGTACAGTCGGTAAATCGATTGGATTTGTTCATAAGAGCCACATGAATCAGTTTACCACAAATTGTGATTTGAGGTCACTTGTAGCCATAACTAGGTAGAGTCAAATATTGACGCAGAAAATTGTATATTTATACCCTGTACCCTGTACGTTACAAAAGGTATATTCAGTTTGTGCAAGCCGAAAATGTATGTTACATTTGTATTCGTCGGAGACCCCAAATATACATATACCTATGTCCGTCCGTCCCACAGTGGCACGGAAGCTGAAAATCCGTTGCAAAAATCATATCTGTTGAAAGAAAAATCTTAAGCCTTTAAAATAAGTACTCCTATGTGATGATACGGTATCTGAGAGCTGAGCAATATGTTGTTGAAGTTGGATTTTGCTGCCTTTGCCATATTTATGAAGAAAATTTTAATGATATATTTTTTGTTCATATATCAGCAGTTTTTTGTAAAATAATCATCCACATTTACATTTGAGGGGATATCTAAAAGACCTAGGATAGGCTACACATGTCTGCCAACATAGCCGATCCAATTTTGTTGGATTTAGGAAGAATATTGACATTGTGCCGAATTAGCAAATCCCGTAGTATAATATATTTTCCCTTGGACAGATTCAAATCCATAAACCACGCCAAAGCCTCTTCAGCGCTATACTCCATAGATAGAGATTTTGGTGGTGTGGGGATGCTTTATCCTTATCCTTTTAAGGCGCATCAGCAACCGCTTTTGTTATATGCGACCTTATATTTTCATCATCCTTCCTGTACTTTAATGATAGACCCTCCGATAGATGATCCGTGGCTATATCGACTGTGGCATCAGCAAGTTTTCTCTTTCGAGTAAAATTTGAGCACTCGTCCAAGCATTTGGTAGGTCTTCCTCTGGTTCGGTGCGTAGACGTTTGGGGTTCTTCTGAGGAATTTTTTAATGAGAGTAACTCCCTTTTCGTATCTCTTAATAAATTTTTCTCGGCAGTAATTAGCGTCTATCAACTTTTTTTTTATTCTGAAGTAAAAAAGATTAAGTTTTCTGCTTAAGTTATGAAGGTTCTCCATATTTGTTTTTCTCAGTATTGAGTTCTTTTCTGGTTTCCGAATCGAACTCGATCGAGCTTTTGGAGTTTTGGAACAACTCAAATAATTTTAAGTTTTGCAAAGACATCGTTACACTTATAAAATATGCTTGCGAATTATATTTCAAACTACTTTTTACCGCAATATGTGTTCTTGTAAAGCCAAATCAAGACTATGCTATTTTAGAAGGATTCAGGAAAATATATACAATTTTTAAGCCTGTTTCACAAAACTTGTAACAGGTAAAAATTACATTACATAAAATGTTTTTTTAGTTGGTACCTAATATTTCATTGTTAAGGGAAGGCTGCATACCTATATTCGGATGATTTCAGTAAACTACCTGAACATACAAAAAACTTTAATTTTTTTAATAATAATCTATAATATGTTAATTTTTTTTCAAACATCACAGGTAAATTTTATTTTATTGCCAAGTTAAAATGTAAGCCAAAAATTCGTATTTATTAGAAGCATCTACCCCGTGTTCTTCTTCTTTCTATACCTGTGGCATCATTTTTCAAGTTGGGATTCCGCACTTTTTAGCCTTACAGCCAAGGGGCGGGGGATTAAGGAGACCTCAAATTTAATACAGCAGGTAAATAAATTAATAACAAAATCATTTTTATTAAACTAAAAAAAAGGTTTCATGAAACAGCATTTTTATTTTCAAAACAACTTTAAACATAAAATTTTTTTCAAAAAATTACGATTTTTTTATAGTTGAAAATTTACTTAACTTTGAGCGGCTGTAGGAACTAAACTATTCTGCCGAATTGAATAAAATTTATATATTCATGATCCTTGGACAATTCTAAATCAGATATATGAATTGATTTTATAAAACGTTTAAATCAAAATTTTGATTTTTGCAACGCTTTTACGGCTGCCGTGCCACTGTGCGTCCGTCCGCCTGTCCGTTTGAACGCGTAGATCTCAGAAATAGTAAGAGCTAGAGTAACCAAACTTTCATATTAGATCCACTATTATATTCCATAGGAGACAAGTTTATTTTATTTTTTTGATATTGGGGTTAAATTATATAGCTCCCATAGGGGTGTTTTAGACAACGAAAAAACAAAAGTTTTATATGGATAATTCGTTTGATTATGTTATGAACATATCGTAACCAAATATGGCATTCGATACCCAAGCACTATACCAAATTTGATCAAAATCGGGAACATAATTTTCATCAATTTCCAGAAGTCTGATTAATTTGAATTTTTGCATACGTATTAAGGATCGATGACAATGCAATAATTTCATAATAGTTTTCCATTATCCTTAATAGGACCGCCAGGATAAATAAATTCTTTTGTAGATCCTCTGTAGGAGAGCGAGAAAGAAATACCATCAAAAAATTTGAAATTATATCAAGTCGACTAAAATAGAATTAACGAATATGAATTGAAATAAGACCGAAATTTCAATTAACCAGACGTGTAGAAAAATGGCCGATCGCGTCTTAATTGTATCAGTATACTCTTTGTTCCGGGAGTGAGTAATTTGCGCGCCCGCTGCCTTCCTTGGATGTGGTAGCCGTTTCTCAGGTTCCCCCTCGGAGAAATAAGTTCTTACTCCCGACTTCTGTATCAAAGACGATTTTTGCATAGCTTTGGACTTACAGTCGATAAAGAAGGAATTAAATATAATTAACACATCTAATCATAAATTCTCACCGACTTGAATAAAGATAACAAATTTTGATTCAGAAAAACAAGGCCGAAAGCTTAGATAACTGTTCATATGGAAAAATGCCCGATCGAGTTTCAAACATTTCGGTATAGTTCGTGGTTACCTCTTCGTTCCGGGAGTGAGTAATTTGTGCGCCCGCTGTTTTCCTTGGATGTGGTAGCCGTTTCTCAGGTTCCCTCTCCGAGAAATAAATTCTTACCCCCGATTACTTCTATTTCAAGGACGATTTCTGCATAGCTTTGGATTTACAGTCGATAATGAAGGAATTTAAAAATTCCAAATTATGAATTCTGACCGATAAAGAATGTTGCAAAAAAATTTTAGTAAGCCATGAGTTTATTTAATATATTAGACAATTAAAAAAAATAAATTTGAATAACTCAAAAATAAAATTCGGAAAAAATTGAAGATTTTGAATTGAAATAAGAAAATAATTCTACATCAATAAAAGTCATTACTAGCCGGTCGGGTTTGCACTTACGTGTGAGTGAATAGAACCGAGTTCGATTCCGACATCCACCGATTTTTTTTTTCGCACATTAATTTATATGAAATCAGTAGCAACATAGTTAAATTTGAAAGTTCTACATTAATTGAAATTTTGCAAAATTTAAAAGTAAAAAATTTCCGCTTGCGCACTGGCCTGCGCAGTAGCTCACACCGGGGAGTTGGAACCTGTCCATACAAGTTCATTCCTGCAACTTATGCGTTGGTGGCTACGAACTATCCGCCGCCGTCTGAGCCTATGTAATCTTACACATTCTCCTTAGTTCCTTTTCGCGTTGGCGATATATATATATGGAAAGGTGAAATATTTAGAGCGACTCAATCGACATGGGTTAAAGTTGCACCGTACAGGTTATAGCTGTGCTGACCATATCTGGTCGTGAAACAAATAATAATATAATTAATATAAATTCAGGGATTTCAAACTGGTATTAAACGAAATCAATTACTTGAATGTGAACCTGGAATGTAAATTTTAAAAATTTTCGCTTACAACTGTCGTACTTGCTATGGAACCTCAAAATTTGATTTATCTTTTAACAAATAAAAAAATTCGTTTATAAGTAGCTTTTTTAATTTTCAATGAAGGATATTTAAGCTTCAGCAGGAATGAAAAACTTTTGATTTTCCATTCTTCAGCTAGAAATTTAAATTTAAATATTGAATAAATACTATTAATTACAGAAAATCAGTAGAAATGCAATTCCCGTATCCACAACTATAAAATGTACAGCACAATTTTAATACATGTCTAGCGCTAAATCTTCACTCATTTTAAACCACCCAATCCAACATAAGGTGAGAAACGTGCCGAGGGATGAATGGCAGAGGGTGTTTAAAAATGTTTTGCCGCTAGCGTCAAACTCAGGGCACCAGGCCGAACCCTGTTTAATGAAGGCCTTACCCTTCTATCGGACCTCTGGGAGGGTCGACTGTTTAATTGTCCATTACTCGTGGGAACAAAAATGACACATGAAACTACAACACAAAGAAAGAGAAGATTGGCGAAAAAGAGACAAAAACTGAAAGAAAAACTTTCAGGATTGTCGAATGATGAAATGGCGGAGAGAAGAAATAAATGGCGACTATATATGAAACAATATAGAGCCTCACAATCAGACGAAGACAGAGCGGCTCGATTACAGCACATGCGGCAACATAATGCTGAATATCGAGCCTCACAATCAGAAGAATACAGAGCGGCTCGATTACAGCAAACGCGGCAACGAAATGCCAAGTCAAAAAGATTGAGTAGAGCTAGTATAACAGGCTTCATGCAGTCAATTAACACGTTTTGTGACAAGATCTGTGAAGTTTGCACCAAACGATGCTATCAAAATCAGATCTCTAAATGGATTGTAGACACTAAGTCAGCACCAAATTTGCCATGCGAATTAAAACAAAGAAATTGCTTGATCGTTTGTAAACGGTGTAAGACTCATTTGAATTCAAAGAAAAATTTTGCACCGTCTAAATCTTATTGGAACAATTTGGACCCAGGAACCATTCCAAAGGTCATTGCGGAATTATCACAAGCCGAACAACGGCTAATATCACGCATTATTTCATTTGTAAAAATTATCAAATTAAGTGGCGTATTTGGGCAATATAGCTTTCGTGGTCAAGCGGTATTGTTCGCACAAGATGTTTTCGAAGTTACTGAAAACCTTGCAAACATGTTACCAAGAGCTGCAAATAATGCAGGTATAGTAGTCATTACTGAGCGTTTAGAGAATATTAACGTAACTCGACAGTTTTTAATATCTAGACAAAAAGTATATGATGCACTCAATTGGCTAATTTCGAACAATCCACTCTACAAAGATGTCACTATCGATCAGAACGTTGTAATTGGAGAAAATGATGTTATAAGAGTAGAGGAAGCACCAGTAGAGATCGCTGTAGAGACCAATGAAGAACCTACTGACAATGCTAGTGCTTACATGAAAATCAGTGATTCCTCGAGAATTGCACGTGCTTCATGGCATCAAGGCAACGATCTCATATTCACATCAGGATTCGCAGGAGTTCAATGTTGTGCGATGGCATTATATTGTATTACAATATTGGTCTACAAACATCCTTAAGAGTTTTTAGTAATTGCTTGATTAATTGGAGCCAAGGTAGCGCTCCTTCCTATAGAATTCTGGGACAAATTTTATGATTGCCCTAAGACTGTACTAAAAAAAAAACAATTTTAGATGTAATAAAAGTCAAATAATATTAATTCGAGAATTTATCTCTCTTCTCAAAACAATTTCAACGTTTAAGAAAAACCAGTAGATAATAAAAATATTATGTCTTCCGACAATTATATTTAATATATTTGAATAATAAAATATACGAACAATGTGGTAACTATTAAATCCAAGTTTTTCTATTACGATAAGCCAAGTAAACTAATGGAATTTTTTAGAAAGCATAAAAAACAATCCAACTTAACAATATATAGTACTTAGGGCAAGTTTGGCTTGAACCACATGTGAATTGTAAGCACACGCAATTTGCATGTACAGCGTTGAACTGCTTTAAGCGCTTGTGAATTGTAAGCACACATAAGTAAAGAAAAAAATATATTGTGATACACACATTACTTGATAACAAAAAATTAAATTAAAAATTTAAAAAACCTCGACACAAGAACTTAAGTAATTTTCATTTAAAAAGTAAAAAATAATAAACGGGACGTATTTTTTTTAGAATTATTAATAGATTCTTAGGTACTTTAACATTAAGTTTATTTTATTATTTTTTACTTTTTAAATGAAAATTACTTAAGTTCTTGTGTCGGGGTTTTTTTAAATTTTTAATTTTTATACAAAATTCTTTGTGTTTCATTTGGTTGTAAAGATTTTTAAACCAAATTCGGCATTCAGATCTTTTATAAGATACCAAAGCACTGTGTCAAATCCGATAAAAATCGGTTAATATCGGTCATATAGCTCCCATAGGAACGTTTGACAAAAAAAAAAAATGTTTGCTTAAAAATTCTTCTGTTTTTGGTATTTTATGAAGAAACCTAATTTGACAATCAAATGTCTTTGCATATTTAAGCAATATACCAGATTTTATTGCAAGCTAGTGGTAGAGGGCATCCCAAAGTTCAATTTTTTTAATTTTTCACACACTTATGCGTAGAACCATAAAGCATCACTATGTTAAATTTCAGATGAAAATATGAAATGGTATGTCCAAAAACCTACGGGGAAAAATATTGACATGATTCAACAAACTTAATCTTCTGGACGGACGGACGGGCGGACAACAGACATGGCTCAATCGCTACCCGAGGTTATGATAAGCATTTTGGTATAAAGGACTTGGGTCTACATTGCACAAATCTAGTCTACCCTTTGCACCAATAGGTACAGGGTATAAAAAGCTGATATATAACTACACGAACGCCACGTTTTCCTCATGTTATCCCTATGTTTTCCTTATTTGTTACGCACCTGCTTTGACACTGGAGTATTTCAGCGCTTATAGAGATCACTTAACAGCAATGAATACAATAAGGATAGAGATACTACACTCTGAAGTAAACACCATTTTTTCCTATTATAAGTAATCAAAATTTGTTAAATCGCAAAATATCGCCCTTACGCCCCTTACAAAATGAAATAGATTAGGTTTCTTGTTAATGACAAGCTAGAGAAACCCAATTTGGTTAGTTGAGCCATGTGAACCTTATCAACCAAAAAACTTCAACTTTACCTTTAACCATTTCCAAATTTGCAGCAAATAGCAAGCTTTTTTTTAGAACAACTGGGTGCAGAGTACTCAGCTGTCAGGCAATGCATCCACTACATTTCTCGTTCCGCATTAGCCAGATCCGTCTGGTCTCTGTCTCTAATCAACCTTATTTAAAGAATTCGTCTCACCTGCATCCAGCGGATACCACGCTGTGATCAACTCCAGTTTAGTGTTTGAACGCTTTCAGATATGATAAAACACATTTGCTTCGGCTCGAGCTTCGTCATTGTCGTCTTGTTGTTGCTTACATGGCTGCTTCTCAATCGTAATTACATAAATACTCAGTCTGTGGATATTTATAAGGCTTTAATCAAATTTTACAAAGAAACTGCAGTTGGTAAGAAGTTAGCTCCGTGCATCCGACCTGACAATGATACGAAGGACTGCCGCATGTTGCGATACTACTTCAATCAATATACGGAGAACTGCGAGCGAAAGCTGACCTGCATTACGGAGGGGCACAAGACGTACACCAAGTGCATGCGTAATTGCGCCATTTAAAAATAAATTTCCGGTTTGGCCAAGTCAAAGTTTAATATTTCCCAATTGAAAGGGTTCTAAAAGTTTGTCATTTTATTTGCTAAACGCTTGACTGGTGTAATGCAAGTTTTTTGTTTTGTTTTGAAGCTCTTATAAGGTTTGTTGCGTGGTGGCCTGCTGATGTCATTTGTAATAGAGGTCACATATGAAGCCAAATGGCAATGGGTCGTCTTGGAGGGTTAGTCGAGCCAACTTCAACTGCGACAGAGGCAAATTTTGTGCAGTAGAGCCAAAAATGTGTAGAACTAAGGTGCTCCTCAGCTGAGTACACAACAATACCGAAAATAAAGAAGGGAATTCCATAAAAGGACGACGAGCACAACGAGCCAATAAACTCAAGAACAAGGCCAGTTCTGCCGCAGCTACAAAAATATTTCGTGCTTGGTTGTAGGTGCTGTGTCAGAGTCTTCTTCGAGGGATGACACAGTGGCTAGAAATGTTTGTGTGCTATTATTATTTTCACTGGAAGGCATTCGCATAAAAGACATAATCATATTTTTCATCAAAGTCAGCAACAGCGATAAAAACTACAACAACAGTAGCAACAAAAGCTTTCAAGAGCGAAATAATACATTTGTGTATGTGTGTGTCTGTATGCTCGTATATACGACAGATATGAGATCCCTGTGTTGGTGTCTGAATTTTGTATCGGGGTATATACTAATCACACATCTACGCTGGAGTTGTTGTCAACATTTTTCATACTATAAACACTTTTAGTGTTGATATTACCAACAATAACTTTTATACTCGCGCAGTTATGACATTCGTGGATAGAGTGGTTTAACAGGGGTTGTTTTTTAAAATAAAGCTTTTGATCTTACTTTAATTTTAATACGTTGTAAGTATACACAATTTAAGTTTGTATATATAAGCTTGTTCTACAAAACTCAGCCTAATCTCTCAATTATCTATTACATTATGATGAAACATCATATTTGTAAACACCACAAAGTGATTGGCAGCTATCGCTAAATCTAGTTGGCAACTAGTGCAATATTGTGCAACACTATAGTCAGATCGATCTACGTACATGCGATGTCACCAAATCATCGATAAGCAACAGCAGATTATGCTACATAGGTGGCAAGGCTTAGCTGGACGGAAAGTTCTGTACAAAGTTATAGCGCGTTTAAATTTAAAATTTATAGTGTCCGAATATTTTGTGTGTCCACTTTATATAGTCTAAGGTGTGCTTTCCATTAACACCTACCCGGGGAAAATAATATAAATAATAATATAATACAAAGAGTTTTCCTTTAGGGATGACAAGACGAGAATCCTTTCTTACATGCTTTGTGGCTGCCCCACGTGTTGATGAGCATATCCATTATACTGCTCTGTTTTCTGAACGGACGATATTGTGTTTCTTGATGCAGAACTTACCCGATCTATTTGTACAGCACTTGCAAAGGTTACATTCTTGTTGAATGTAGCAGCGCCAAAGAAGATCTGACTCCTTTAGCGCGCGGAGTCTTCGACAGGTAATAAGTCAGGCTTGATACTCTTTTGTACAACTAACAGGCGTTTGCTACTTCTTAGTTAGTAAGTATAAAAATTCTTCCTGCCAACTTGGACAACACTCTATAGTCTTATTTGGATTTGGTCTGCAGTTTGATTTCATGGATACTTCCTTTAGTTTGGGGGGCTATTGGAAATTATTCCATCAGCAATGGAGGGCATTTCTTCGGACGTATCGGCTTCTATTTCAAATCTATTGCCATTCATGGCAAATCTATTGCTCTCTGGCTTGGATTTCCGCGGTTTATTTTGTTTTATTGCCTACAAAATGAATGGGATATCTTCAAGTGTTGCCACATCAACACTTAATTATTATTGGAAGCAAGCAAAATAAATATCATAACAGTTGTAAGTTTGTGCTTCATGCAAGCGTAGCCCACAGCCATAGGTGGAGGAAGTGAGCGAAGAGCTCGCCACATGATTTTATTAATATAATTGGCAGTTTACTGTACGCGTTGCTAATTTATGGACACTAAATGAGTCCACTTAATGCCAAACAAAGTAATAAAAATTCTCAGAAGAACGGAAACGAAAGCAGAGCAGCGCCGTTAAATGTTTAGTTGATTTAATTATGTGAACAGCAGTGCCACAGTCCTTAATAGCAAATAGACCAACAATCACTGAAGAATGAAACCCGGGGAGGTTAGCGCCAGACCAACCATTTCAGTGCTATTAAATCAACTCCAACTGTAGGCCAATTTATTAGCGGACGACTGTTCTACATGGTAACGGGACGACGCACAGTGGCACTTCTATCTGATTTAGAATAGTTTAGTTCCTACAGCCGCTCAAAGATGAGTATATTTTCAACTATAAAAAAAAAACACAAAATACGCCATATATTTTTTTAACATAAATATGTTTGTAATGAATCTATTTACCTACTCTAAAAAGATTATTTGCTCTTATTTGCTCTAGTGGCTGTAACACAAGTAAAAGCCTAGAAGCCCAACTAAAAAATATTCTGACGCAGGTATAAGAAGAAGAGCATGCACTAGATGCAGGCACTAAATTGGGAGTTTTTCGCTTATATTTTGACTTTACAAAAAAATAGCGTACCTGTGACATTTGAAAATATTTGTTAATCAATCCTTTTTTTGTATTTCCAGGTAGTTGTAAAAAAATAATATAATTTAGTTTGCACCTGTTACTTTTTCCTGGATAAAGGCTTAATATTTGTATATATTTGCCTGAATACTTCAGAAATATAATATTTTTGTTTTGACTTTGAAAGAATACACATTGCAGTAAAAAATATTTTTAAATATAATTCGCAAGCAGTGATTTTATAACGATGTGTAACGATGTCTTTGGAAAACGTAAAATTATTTGAGTTGTTCAGAAACTCCATAACTCCGAAGGAGTTCGTTTCGGTAATCGTAAAAGAACTTAACGTTGAGGAAGCAAATATAGATAAGTTTGATGCTACCAATAATAACTTTTATACTCGCGCAGTTATGACATTCGTGGATAGAGTGTTTTAACCGGGGTTTGTTTTTTAAAAAAAAGCTTTTGATCTTACTTTAATTTTAATACGTTGTAAATATACACTATTTTTTAAAAGCCAAACTTTCTCTTAATTACGCCCAAATAAAAACAAAGTGGCAAGACTCTTATCGCTGCAAAGAAAAATTTATTAAGAAAAACGAAAACTGTCTGCGCTTATTGAAATTTTGTCAGAAGAACCTCAAACGTCTACGCACCGAAACAGAGGAAGACCTGCCAAATGTTTGGACGAGAGTTCAAATTTTACACGAAAGAGAAAACTTTCCGATGCCACAGTTGATATAGCCACGCATCATCTATCGAAGGCTCTATTATTAAAGTACAGGAAGTATGATGAAAATATAAGATCGCATATAACAAAAGCCGTTGCTGATGAAAGCCCTTTGCGAATTAAAACGATAAAGGAAAGCATCCCCACACCGCCAAATTCTCTACTTATGGAGTACAGCGCTGAAGAGGCATTGGCATTGTTTATGGAGTTGAATCTGTCCAAGGGAAAATATATTATATTGCGGGATTCGCTAATTCGGCACAATGTCAATATTCTTCCTGGATACAACAAAATTAGATCAGCCACACTTAAACCAACGACAGTGACGGAAGTGTCAGCAGAGGTCAAACTTCAAGACCCTATGGATCATACTGGAAGCTTTTCTGAAAGTGAGATGGAGACTCTTCCAGAAAACCTCACATTATTTAGCAAATGGGGTTGCGATGGATCTTCTGGCCAAAGTGCTTACAAGCAAAGAATAGCCACAGATGATGAAGGTATTACAGATGCAAACATGTTTCCCCTACGACTAATAAATGAAACACTGGATCATTGTAAAAATCCGCGCCCATCATCTGTTCACTATTGTCGCCCGATATTGTTTAAATATGCCAAAGAATCTTCGGAATTAATCAGGTCTACAGTAACCGACATTAGGAAGCAGATTGAAGGTATAAGCACTACATTAATACAAATCAAAGAAGAAAAACGATTGCTGTGAAATATGTATTTTTTCTAACAATGGTAGACGGCTAGGTTCTTAGCGAGCTGTCAAACACAAAATCTACTTTGACATGTGCTTTTTGTAAAAAAAACACAAAATTATTTTCAAAATTTGGATAATTCTTTTATTGAAGAAGAAAATCTGAATTTGGTATTTCTCCATTGCATGCCAGAATAAGATGCATGGAGTTTATTTTGAATCTTGCATATACTCTTCCGCAAGTTCAGGATTCATTTAAGGACAACACAAAGTTTCAGGAAAAAAAAAAATTCAAGACGATTTTTATACGAAACTCGTACTGAAAGTCGACTGCACCAAATATGGATCTGGTAATTCAAATGATGGCAACTCATCCCGCAAGTTCTTTAAAGAAAACAAAAATACGTCAGAAATAACTGGAGTGGATGAAGATATTATCAAAAGATTTGGTATTATTTTTTAAATATTCTGAACTGTAAGGAAAAAATTAACGGCAGCAAATTTGGTGAATTTGCGACTAAGACTGCAGAGTTGCTAATGGAAAAATATCCGGGAAAGAAACTAACTCACACACTTCACAAAATTTTGCCACATGGCCAATCTATAATAGAATATCATTGCCTACCCATTGGGGAGATGTCAGAAGAAGCCCAGGAATCAAGAAACGAGGATTATAAGAAATTCCAAGCCATCTAAAATTAATTGTGAAATGCATGTTATTTAATTCTAAATTCGGTGGTAAAGTTTAAATTTTTTTATAAAATTTAATAAAAGTTTTGAGTTGTTTTGATTTAGATTACCGATAACTGAGAGGGGGTTTTGGCTTGCGAAATAGAAAGAACGATGATGGGATAAGTCTGGGCTGAAGCTATTATATGGGTAATGTTTATGGGGGAGATGTTGCATAGTGGACAGGTGTTGTTTATTGTTGAGTCCATATAGTGAGGGTTAGTTAATTTTGTATGACCAAGTCGGATTCTAGTAAATTTTACTTGGTCAAGTCGTGGAAGATTATTATAATTAATGGGATAAGAGCCATTAACAGAATATTTTTTAAGAAAAGAAGAGATGTCGTTAAAAGAAAGGTTAGGAGTATAAATGAGTGGAAAATTATTTGCTGATTTCGCTGATCTATCAGCTAGTTCGTTGCCTGAGATGCAAATATGGCTAGGAATTCAAAGTAATTTATATTTAGGGAATTTGTTTATAATAAGGTTTCTGATTGACACTGCGTAAAAATTGCTATTGTTTTCGTTAACTATTGCTTTGATTGCTGAGAGTGAGTCGGAGCAGATAATAAAATTGCCACGTTTATTTGAAACTATTTTCATAGCCTCGTAGATAGCTATTATTTCTGCTGCGAAAACTGAGGAGTAAAGGGGAAGAAGACCAAGTTGGAAAATTTCAGTGTCAGAGGTGATGGAATACGCAGTATTGTTATCTTTTTAGATCCGTCAGTGTAAACAAAACTGAATCTGTCGTTGATGTTTTTTCAGTTGAGAAAGAGTTGATGGTAGATTTCCAATGAGCTATTAGGTTTATTATAGAATGAAAGAGATCGGTTATATTTTGCCATCTAAACACTTTCATTTTGACAAATTTGGATGGGGAGATAGGGAAGATTAAGAAATTTGCAGAGAGTTATTATTTTGTCGATTGTGCTTGGACATTAATACACTCGTTTATTAGGTTTAATTAGGTATCTGAGTGAAGAGTCGAGAGAGTTAGTAAGGGTCTTAGAAAGTTTACCTGTTAAAAAAAGCATCTATTGCGGATTGTGTGGATATTAGATTCAATAAGCATATTGTTAATCGGGGAAGTACGCAATGCACCAAGAGCTGACCGGATTGCAGCGTTTTGAATTTAGCCTTGAGGAATGCCGTTCTGAAGAGTGAAATAGTTAGAGAGACTTTTGCCATTTTTGACCACTATTTTACGATTGTACATTAAGTGTCGGACATAAGAAAATAAATGTGGACCTACTTTTCATTCTTGAAGTTGGTGGATTATGGAATGGATGCCAATTATATTATAAGCTTTCGCAAAATCAAGAGAGACAATTGATTGGTGGCGCTTTGTAGATAAGGATCTAGTTGCAAGATGATCTATAAAAAGCAGACAATCAAAGACTGACTTACCCTTCTTGAAACCGAATTGACCTTTATTGATAAGATTGTTAGAAGTTACAAACCACCACAGTCGCTTAGCAATTATTTTGTATAGTACTTTAGCTAAGCATGGGTCCAACACATAATTGCTAAGTAGCTATTCAAAAGAAATGTTAAGTCTTTTAGATATCCCCTCAAATGTAAATGTGGATGATTATCTTACAAAAAACTGCTGATATATAAACAAAAAATGTATCATTAAAATTTTGTTCATAAATACGGCAAATATTGCACAGGCGACTAAATCCAACTTCAACAACATATTGCGCAGCTCTCAGATACCGTATCATCACATATGAGTACTTATTTTAAAACATGAACATATTCCTTTTAACTGCATTTTATTTCATTAAAATATCCTAATTGGTTTAGAAAATATGAAAAAAATATGTACATATTGTTCAAGAGCGAATATTCCACAGGCAACACAATCCAACTTCAAAAATATATTGCGCAGCTCCCAGATACCGTATCATCACATATGGGTACTTACTTAAGCCTAAAGATTTTTCTTTCAATTGCAATCTAATTCATAAAAATATCTCAATTTGTTTAGAAAATATGATTTTTGCAACGGTTTTTCAGCTTCCGTGCCACTGTGCGACGGAACAACGGGCTGACCAGTCGACTTCTAGTCCATCATGGTGGTGCTTTGAGTCGTCATTTTATATTGTCTTTGCCTATCTCATTTCTGATGCTTATTTATTACAAATGCCTTATGGTATATGACATAAGAGGCAGCAACCTAAGATCTGGGAATATGTCCTACGTCTTATTCGTGTTCTTCTCTATGTGTGTGTATTCGCGTGGAAATTTTTTGGTAAATTAATTAAACGACAAATAAAATCATAAGTCACATGCAGCATAATGCAATTAATACTAATTTGACTGTTTCAACGCAAATGTCCTTTTTTTGATTAGTGAAAGGACGCATTCATATCCTCGAAATGGTTCAGCAAAACAGGATGATTACGCACGCACAGAATTTACTTTTCTCTCCTCTCTGGCGTATCATAACTTTGTTAAACTTTACCAATAAAGTCCTTGCCTAGATTCTATACTACCGCATTGCCCATCTTGCTGAACCAGAACTCCGTAAATAAAAAGCAGGATTCAGGCCAAAACAGTCGTGTACAGACCACGTAAGCAGTCTTCGTATATTCGTAGAACATTCCATCGAGAGGCATGCTCCCTTATATCTTTTATCCACCGACTTCAAATTTGCTTTCGATATGCTTTCCCATCGCGCAATCGGGATAGCCTACAAGATCATAAACACAGTGATATAGATCCGTTAAGTTGTAAAAATAAATCTTTACCGATTAGCTTTATATTGGGATCTTATAATACATACCTCATGCCAATGCCAATATATTTTTATAAATTGTATATGTTAATTGTCAGATACAATTATTCTTCTTCAATAGCATTGCAGCTCGGGGTGGGTTTTACCTTTCTTCACTATCGTACTCCTTTGATCTCTATCCAGCGCTGTCTTCTTCTGTTGATCACTTACATCCTTTAAATATCTTTTCTTATGTTATATAATAGATGCTGTCTTGGGCATTTGAATACAAATAAATTTACACATTACAAAAAAAAAAATACTTTTTATACCATGTACCTATAGTTACAAGGGTTATACTAGCCAAAGGGCAGAAGAGGGCGAAGAAGATGTCCTTTATACCAAAATGCTTATCACAACCTCGGGTAGTGAGTGATTGATTAGCATCTAATGCACATATCTCCTGAAAGGAAGTTTGTTGAATCATAATATGCCAATATCTTAGCCCAGTAGATTTTCGCCACACCGATTAATATTTTTATTTCAAATTTTTCACATGTGTGCTTAAAAAATGATGGGACAAATGCAACAAAACGTCAAAGACTGGCGCGGTCGACTCTTGATTACCCAGTACCAACACATTGTAAAAAAATTAAATACAGTCGAGGTGGTGCCCGACAATGCATTACCCTGTACTTCTTTTTTCAAAAAATATTTTAATTCCTGCATATTCCTTGCAAGCAAAACAATAATTATACTCAGCGGTGGGAACGAAAAATATGGGAAAGAGCCCTACAACAACATTAAGAACAAAAGTCGTGTTACGGGCGCACAAGCAATTCTCGAGTAGGAAAATAAAACTCGCACACTCCGTGTTTATACCCTCTACCGTATGGTACCAAGGGTATATTAAGTTTGTGCAAGACGTCGGAGACACCCCAAAGTTACCTAAAATATGATCAGGGTGAATAGAGAAGTCGATATACCCATGTCCGTCTGTCCGTCTGTCCGTTCATCCGTCTGTCCGTCTGTCCGTCCGTCCGTCCGTGTGAACGCCTAGATCTCAGAGATGGTAAGAGCTAGAGTTACCAAACTTTCACATTAGATCCCATATTATTCCATAGGAGGCAAGTTTATTTTATTTTTTTGATATCGGGGATAAATTATATAGCTCCCATGGGGGTGTTTGAAACGACCTCGACAAAAAAAAGCGTTTTAGATGAATAATTCATTTGTTTATGAAGATATCGTAACCAAATTTGGTATTCGAAAGTTTTTTATAGTTCCCAAACACTGTACCAAATTTGATCGAAATCGGTTGACTATATCATATAGCTCCCATAGGACCGATCGGCCAAAATAACTTTTTTAATGAAAAATTCGCTATATTTCTTTTTTTAATAAAGATATCGTAACCAGATTTGGCGTTTGGAAATTTTTTAGACCACTTAAGCAATGTGCCAAATTTGAACAAAATCGGTTGACTATATCATATAGCTCCCATAGGTCCGATCTTCCAAAAAAACGATTTTTTAACAAAATTTTTTGAGTTTCGTTTGTTTGTTAAGATATTGGGACCAAATTTGACATTCGTGAGTATTTTATAGTTCCTAAGCACTGTACTAAATTTAATCCAAATCGTTTGACTAGATAATATAGCTCCCATATGACCAATCGGTCCAAAAACACGTTTCTTATACAAAATTCGATGTGTTTTGTTTGTTTGTAAAGATATTTGAAATAAATTTGGCATTCAGATCTTTTTTAAGGTATTTAAGCTCCCATAGGAATGATCGGTCAAAAAAAATTTTTGCTTAAAAATTCTTCTGTTTTTGGTTTTTTGGGAAGAAATCGGACTTTATTAGAAGCTAGTGGTACAGGGTATCCTAAAGTCGTCCGCGCCCGACTTAACGTCCGCCATTTTTTTTGTTTTTGTAAGTTGCTGCGAGTCGAGCGATCGAACACACTTAAAGACACAGAAAAGTCTTATGAGTTTATGCTGCGATTTTAATTACACAAAAAATAGCTCTCGTCTTTTCGTTGTCAAATAAATTATATTTGTGTGACTTGCTGTATGTGCGTCTTGCTGGCACCACTCTCAAGAAATAATGGAAGGAGCACTCAAATCCAAAAGAGCCGAGCCGTGCCCACCGCTGGTTATACCTATAACATAAGTTCCGCAAATTTTTACTGATTTTGATGAAAATCGAAAGTTACATCAAAGAAGCTATTTAAAGTATATGGGACAAGTTCCAAGTTGATACGTTGGGGGGTATGAGAGAAAACGTGGGAAAGGTGGTGGGGGGTCCGAATCGATAAAATTTGGATCTGAATTTGTTCATTAGATTCAAAAAAATCAGCTTACCAAAAATTGTGATTCGAGGTCAATTGTAACCATAATTAGGAAGAGTCAAATATTGTCGCAGTTTGTATATTTTTGACTTTGATATTTAGTATTTGTATTATATCGCATCGCGCACCGCGAAAATCTACCGCGAGAGATCGGGGAAAGATATCGACATGATTCAACAAACTTCATCTTCTGAGGAAATATGCGCACCAGCTGGTAAAGTTTGAAGTTTCTAGCTCTTCTAGTCTCCGAGATATAGGCGTTCATTTGGACGGACGGACAAATGGACGGCCATGGCTCAATTGCTACTCGAGGTTATGATAAGCATTTTAGTATAAAGGAGGAGGGGTCCTTCTGTCCGTTACATACATTGCACAAATCTAGTGTACCCTTTGTATTTTTAAGTACAAACTGGGATTAAAAATATGGCCGTTGAATGTATTACGCACTAATATGAAACTTATCGCTATCGGGATGTTTTCTAACCTGAAATGAAAGAGATAGAGCTAATAAAATGGCGGGGTTGAACTATTTGACACTCCAACTTCTGGAACTTTGCACTAGTTGATACTTCAACTACTGGAGGGACCCATCAATCTATGAAAGTAGCTGTCTAGAATAGAATTCTTGTGGAGTCAAGTAACTATAGAGTACTTGTGCTATGGTTAGACGTTAATATTCGGCTATCCCGATTAATCCCGGCTTTGTTTGTATGAATCTTTGCTAAGTCGTTCTTCAGCCAAGTCATGAACTTCTTTGGTCTCCCGTGCTCATTTAAAGCCCACTTAACAAATGACAGACACATAGAAAGCCCCCTATTGACCTCCTCCACTTTTTGTTGCTACGGTCATAAAAATCAAAAGAGCATAAAAATACATTTGATAACAGTTTGGTGTTTGTATTTTAGTTGTGTTCTTTTTTTTCTATGCGTATTTGTTTTGTCAGCCCCCGGATGTTGCTGCTTCCGAGCAAGGGGCTGGACATGTGTGGCGTGGGGGGATGGCTGGAATTTGCCTAAAGTGCTTATTTCAATGTCGCCAAGTGTCAACTAAGACGTGGCAGAAGCAGAGCATCGGAACAGGAAATTGGGAAAGCCAAAACCAAAACGAAACAAGGAGCAATGTGAAACGTCCAAAAGTGAATTAAAATAAATTTGCTAGCGGGGATTTGGGGATTTGTAGCGTTGCGCATTTTTAGCAGTGGGCCAAAGCCAAACAATGAAACGAGTTTTCTTTTCCCCGAGATCGTCCTTGGCTGCATCAGCTGGCGACAGCTCTGGACTTTTATACCCAGTATTTCTTGATGTTTTTATATACATATACTATATATATATCTAAAAAAAAAAACAAAATACATAATTTTGGTTCTTTTTTTGTGGGAGTTTTTTGCTTTTTGTGCTCTAGATGGCCCGCAGCTATTATTTTTTCACCGACAGAGTTCCTTGTATGTATGTATGGATGTGTATGGATGTTATCAGCGCACTTGTCTATTGACATTTCAACTTGGTTGAACAAGCCGGCTGGGGCTGTTGCCCCATCACCATTAAGCATTTATATAATTGCCATATCAAATATTAGCAGCAGAGCCATGGGCCCACAGCCACAGCCTACAGAATCAAACGCCAAACTCCTCGACCCTGTTGAAGAGCTCACTTTAAAGTTTAAACGCTTTAAAAGTCATAAATTTGATGTCTTTAAAATTAGCGTAAAGTCGTCAGAAGTAGCTCAAAATGTAGCTCAAGGCACCAATCGAACTTAAGCACGCGAGGGTGGCTTTCAAAATAAGCTATGTCGCCCAAGGCCCATGAGTAAAAAGTAAAAGAATTTGGCTGGAATTCACCATTGCGTTCAGTTGGTTTGGCAACGGATCAGAATTGCGTGGGTGTCATGACACAGATGAGAGAGCCCGCGCCTTGAGAGCCCTCTTTATAATAAGCAAGGCCGATGTAAAAACAGCTCCGAGCCCAAGCAAACATCACAATTAGATTTACGCTCGCTAAGCGCCTGTGAACTCTCGACCTCGTCCTGTGAACAGGACAGGCAAATAATAGTGGGTGTGATTTATTGACAGCAAGTGCTGGATAGCGTGTTGTGGCTTGTTTTGATTTTCAATTGCCCATAAATAACATGCTGCTTAAGGAGTGCCGCCGCACTTGAACTACTTGGGAACAAGTACGCATACATACATATATAATAACTATATAATGTATATTCTGATAATATACAAATGTCTTTAAGAAATACTTTTGGTATTTATTCTTTTAAAGGGTTCACAGGCGAACCCTGGGTCGTCCTTAGACGCCTTATGATTACAACATAATCCCATTTTCATTACATTTACATCAATTCAAAATGATAAATGAAATGCCAAAATAATGAGCCAATACCCCCAGTCTTACTCTTCTTAAGTTGAGCAACCCTTTCATGCCAAATCCCTTTCTCAGCCGCTGACGTATTTGACATTAACCCTATTTTTTATTTCTATTTTTTTATATATTGAGCCGCATTATTGTATACACATACATTGTATATATATTTTTCTCAGTTTAACAACATTAGCATAATTTTCTAGAGATTAAACTACAATTTATCATATTTTTTGTGAATCTTTACTGCAACCCTTTTTGCTTGAGTACACAAAGTGATTTTTAATAACATCCCATTGTCTGCCATCCGTACAGTTTCCATTTTTAAATATTTTCATAAGTTTATTTTAGACAATTTAGCTATTGCATTTAATAAAAGGCAGGGTAATTTTCCTCGGATTACAAATTCTTTCCTTTGGACAAATCTCTCGTTTAGATTAAATAATTTGTTTAAATTTAAAGCCCCTCTTTCCCTCTCTCATTACAAATGGCGATTCAGCAAAATGTATGTATAAACATCAAAGACGGTAATCGAATCAACGAGTGGACAAAAGTCCTTACATTTAATCTGGACCACGATTGACTTTGCATTTGGGTTTCTAAAATTGTAACACTTAGCAATATTAGAACAACATCACCGACAATAAGAGAAACACACGTAAAAGAGCAAGATGATTTGAGCCAGGAGCAAGCAGGTGTGAATGCAATGGGCCCACTCTGTTCAGATTACGTAAGCAAGGATTTGAGGAGTGCTTTTGCTGTAAGTATTACCGGATTGCTGTAGACAAACAACTTTTGAGTGAAAGCGACAGTTTCACACACAATAAATTTTTGTTGGCGTTGGTAAATGGAAACGCTAAAGAAGGATTCATGAAGTGACCGCTTCGATGAGTAAGTCTGTAGGTAAGGATTCAAGCTTGTGTGCTGGCTACAATAAGATTTGTACAGAGTCTCAATTATTATACACTTTATCTAAAAAGTATGAAGTATATTAGTTTGTCCAAAATTTGATTTTAGGCTTTGAAAACGTTCAAAAAGCGTGAAGCCGGACTTTTATCTCTTTATCGTAATTTTTTCCTTCGTGTAAGGTTTTCTGAACAATACCGGATCTTGTTTAAAATTTCCTGACTGAATCGTCCTGACTCGCACGAACCTAAAGTTTCGAAGTCCATTTCAATTACCTTGGACCTTGGTCTAAAATACTTATGTGGGGAACCTTCTTCTAGAATTTTTGCCGACTTGTTGTACTTTTTTGTACAACTTGCTACTAGGGCAGGTTGGATACAGTGGAAATTACGGAGTTTACAGGGTGTCTTATATTCGAGATGTGCAGAATATTAACGGCACACTTGTTTTCTGTCCCTTTTGTCACTGCTGCCTCCACAGCTGTGCTTGAGTAGGCGTAGGGCGTGGACTTGCTCAATCTACTTGCTGTATTTTATTTGTCTATTGATTATTTTTTCATTGCGCCCAAAAGTTGCTCTTTAAAGAGTTTCGAAGAGAGTATATTACCAAAATATATAACTGCGCTTATAGTGCTGAAAACTTTGACTAAAAAGCTAAGGACCAAGCTACCCGTCGAAACAATAGCAATAACCTTGAGATTGTCTAAAGTCGCTGCCAATAAAGTTTGGGAAGAGATTTATGTGAAAATACCGAATCGTTAATCCAAGTCAATAAAGTGCTTTGATATTTTAACAGGCTTTATTTAACAGTTTTACTTTAATGAATAAACAAATTATTTTAGATAAATATTGGGTTGAAGGTTTTAATTCATACATAAAAGGCTTACCCAAAATTATTAGGAATCGAGTCTGAATGAGGCCAATAAACTTTTTGTTTTTTCGTTTTCCACATACTTAACATACTATACATACGTAGTACATAACATACATACATACATATATCGTTAATACTGTTTTTCGAATGTTTCGTCATAACGATAAAAAAAACGTTTACTGAGTTTTTTGCTCGCTCAGTTAAAACCCTTCGATTTTTTTTTATTTAAGCGCTCCGTCTGCCTTCGCTTGATTTGATGCCATTGAATTGAATGATTTTGTTTTTCAATTTATTTGGCTTTATTCTACTACAGAAAAAGGATGTTGCAGACCAGTGGGATTGGGTGGGATTCGTAAGTGGAGGATTCGGCACGTGTGTGGCATCAAATACATGAAACATTTTTATTACGAAACTACATTTAAAACGAATTTTTTGCCCTGGCGCATCCGATAATTTTTAAATTGATTTGTTTAATTTTTTCTTATTACCTTCTAAAGTGTACTCTGGTCACACTCTAAGAGTATTGTCGTTTTTGAGCGGAGAATTTACTACAATGAACAGTGGGTTAATGAAGTTCCTAGCTCTGCAAAAGTAAATTTTGAAACTTTCTAATTTGAACTCAGTTCACTCAGCTCTACTCAGTGTGAGTAGAATCACTGTGGCAAAATCAAGTCAGACAATGCGGTTTGACCGCAAAAAATCGGGCTGCCAACCGGTCAATTGCGATACCATACCGCATGCCAACTGGACGCAAAACCAAACCAGCCACAGCCGGTTCTGAACTCATTTTACCGCAAATGATTTGACCGCATAGTATATATACCGTCAATGATCCGGTGTGCATAAAAAAACAAAACGGGTGCAGTACTCTGATCTATACATTTGAAACACAAAAAGATTAACCAAAAAGCCAATAGTGTCAAAAGACAATGCATGTATAGAAAAAAAGAATTTTTTTAAACGAAAAAAAGTTTAATTTGACCCGGACGGATTTGTTTTACTTTTACACGATTTGCATACCAAAAGAAAATCATTGCTTTCGAGCCAATCTGGCGATGGATCGATTATGGTTTGGGTTGCTATTGGGTACTTCATGTTATGTTATTATTATTATATTTCTTGTAGAAATGAATGAGTAAGACTGCCAGGCAATGATTCGACCCTATTTTAAAACACTTCGCGCTGGTATGGACTGGAAATCGATTCGCACATCCAGATCGGCAACTGCCTTGCCTGCCTGACACATGAAATATTATTGTACAAAAATGTGTCAAAAAAGTGGGTTTTGCAAAAAATCAAAAAACTTCAAACATAAATTTTATATATGCATAATTTGGAATTTTTTTCATATAGGGGGTGCAAAACGTGCCATTTGTAAAGCATTCAACCTGGATTACAGTCACAATGGTAATCGCTGGGAGGCTTGAAATTTTTTCAATACATGGCTTCGGTAAGGACCTCAAAACGTCTGTAACTGCGTTTCGTTTGGGAGTGGCATTTGTGATTTATTAAAGGAAATGTCATATTTTGGTCAACCGAATACGTTACGTTCTCTACTATCTTTACCGACTCCGAGCATATGAAAGCTCTGGATCAGGAGGGACAGAGCAAAGAAGCCGAAAAAATTTGATTTCTTGACATTTTTAAAGTAATTTTTTTTTTATAAAATTGCCAATTTATTCTCTCGTTTTATAAACTCCTCGAAACCCCTTGAAAACCGCGTTATTCAGCCCCACCCTGGGGTAAAACGCGCCAAAAATATTATTTTATAAAAGTAAATAATTGAGGCTTTTAGAGCATATAGAGCGGAAAGTTGTTTAAGGTTTAGCCACATACATATGTGGGCTAGAATATAGTGCTTATGTACGACCCCCCCAGCCCTTTGGCTGCCTCAAAAATGCAATAATATCAAAAGTGGCACGTTTTGCCCCTCCCTCCCCTATGTTGAAATAGTTCCAAAATAAGTATGGTAAAAGCAATTTAAAAATATTTGAAGGTTTTCGAGTTTTATGGAAAAATGCAAATTACTTTCGTCCACTTTTTGTATGCATATATACTAATTACCTATATATATAAAAATGAAAAAATGTTCCTGTGAAGCTTATAGACTCACGAACGGCTGAACCGATTTGGCTAATTTTGGTCTTGAAATGTTCGTGGAAGTCCAAGGATGGTTTAAGATTGAGAAAATATAGCAAAATTGCGACGAAAATACTAAAAAGGACAATTTGATTTTCCAATACAACATTTTTTTTTAAATTTAGGTTGGCATTGTGTATATTGTCAGATTAACTAATATTTTTTAGTTAATAGTTTTTGTCGAAAGGAAACACAAAAATTATAAACGATTTATGTTTTGATTTCTGTGTAAAATACATATAATTGCATCATCCCAAAGAACAGCTGAAGCAGAGGAACAACGTTCACAAAGGAATGAGTTGAATCGATTAAGAGAAGCAAGATCACGTTCTGCTCATACAACGGAAGAACGGGATGAATACAATACGAATGCTCGAATGAGAATGAGACGAAATCGGGATTATCAGAATCAATCAGATGAAATCCATGCAGAACAGAATTTAATCGAAAGAACATTCAGACAAATGCGCAATGCATCCAATCTGCACCGAGCTGCATTCGAATATAACAATACGACCGATTATAGCTCGCATCAATCTGTTGTACAACAATGAACAATGAACAAGGTATGTGATCAGTGCCAAGCACTGAAATTTCCCAATGAAACAGCAGGCCTATGTTGTGCGAACGGAAAATTAAAATTACCGGCAATGAATCCTCCACCAGAGCTACTGTATTCTTTGGTTTCTGGAACGGCACCTCAATCAAAGCATTTCTTGGCGAATATCCTGGCATATAATTCATATTTTCAAATGACTTCATTTGGTGCGACGAATATTATTAGAGACAATTTCATGCCAACTTTTAAGGTAATTTCACCAGATTGCGTTATGAATACAAAACCTGAATGTTTTGCCAAATTTGGCGAGAGTGTACTCGATGGCTTTTGCAACCTTTCATCACATCATATTGCATTATAGGTTCAAGGCCTGATTTACCATACAGCAGGCTCATTGTTGCCTTTCGCAGATGAAGAATATCAATTTCTACAAATATATTTCATTGGCAATTCCACCGACGAAGTTGATCGTCGATGTGCTATCGGTTCTAACACAAAAAGAGAAATAGTTGCACAATTACAACGTTTGTTTCATGAACACAATGAGTTAGTTCAATTGTTCCGAACAGCAATAGATCGAATGCCGTCCGACAATAATAAAATTGTTATTCGAGCTGATAAGACGCCTATTGGTGAACACTTAAGAAGATCTAATGCTCCAACAATCGACGATGTTGCCATAGTGATTGTTGGAGAAGACTTCCAATCACGCGACATTGTGCTTCAACGAAGAAATAATCAACTTCAACGCGTGTCAGAAACGCATCGTTCCTATGATGCTTTGCAATATCCAATACTATTTTGCCATGGCGAGGATGGCTATCATTTAAATATCAAATGGTGAGTTAATACATATTTGAACTCAGGGTTGCCAGTAAAAGTTACGGCAGTATAGCCATCTGGCGGACGGAATATAGCCAAAAGTAGCCAACTTCCTATATAAAATAGCTAAAAGTAAATAGCCAAATTATGAATCGAAAATTAACTCTCATATTTATTTTCTAACCCTTTTTTGATAGTTGAGTACTTTTTACGCAATACTGTGGATATTAAGTTATGTAATAAAATTTTTTACATACATACTTGTTAGTAATTATGTTTTGCGTAGTTATTGGTGGTAATTATTTTAATTTTGGGATTGGGTAATTACTTTAATTTTGGGAATACCACGAAAAAATTCAGTGCTCTAATTTTTTTATTGGTCAAGTCACAACCTCAAGGAACATGGATCGCAAAGAATCTTATAGTTAACAGAGCTAAATTATCTTCACTAATCTCTGTTTAAATATCTGTGCTTAGAAGTACAATAAATAAAAAAGCCAAGATTTTGAGAAAATAGCCATTAAAATAGCCATAGCCAAGAATGATATTTTTTCTAGCCACAGCTGGTCAAATATAGCCACTTTGGCTATAAATAGCCAATACTGGCAACCCTGTTTGAACTATAGGGGAGAACTATCGATAGTACTATCGGCACTATCGATGGTTGAGCACTATCGAGCTACTATCGATAGCAGCCAGACTTTTACGATAGTGCCGATAATACTATCGATAGTTCTCCGATAGTTATCACATCACCAAAAAGTACAATTTGCGCGTTTATTTGTGGCGTCTGCTAAAAAAATAACTCAATAAAAAGAAATGTGTTGCTTTCTTCAAAGAGGCATAATGCTTACTTTTAAAGTACAGTATGAACTCGGTAACCACAACTAACTATTTTTTAAACAACTCTATTGTTGTCCGCACTTTATTTTTATTAATGGTTATTATAATAGCCGTCTCACGAAGCTCTTTCTAAAATAGGAAAAAAGGTTACGATGCTATATTTCTTAGTATTGCAAAAATCCAGGAAAAAAAAAAAGTAAAATCTTACAAGTATGGAAATACTATAAAACGTCAGATGACAAAAAATTGGCAAAGTGCATTAACTGTGGAAAGGAGTACAAAAGCAGCGAAAATACACCCTGGCTTGGGAAATCATGTCCCAGATTATTGCCAGTTTCGTAGAGGCCAACCAGGCTCAAGGAAGAAAATGTGAACATTCTTTAATTCTTGAACCAAAACTTTTGGATCAAAAAGCATTTATATCGTATATGAATTTTCTTGTATAAAAATTAAACAAACTTTAAATTTAAAACCAAATATGTATATTATTGTAGACGGGACTATCGTCGACTATCGATAGTACTATCGTCAACTATCGATGGTGCCGACTGTCGATAGTTCTCCACCTCTAATTTGAACTCAATCATAAAAGACCTCAACTTATAGTTGCTATTTTTTTACTTTTGCTATCATTATCGCAGGTGAAGAAACAAACAAAAAAGTTAGCGCCATGAACTATTATGCATACAGATTAATGATTCGACAAAATGAGGAAAACCACATTTTGAAGTGCCGTCGTCTTTTTCATCAATACGCAGTAGACATGTATGCGAAAATCGAAACTGAGCGATTGAATTTCATCAGATTCAACCAGAAAAAACTACGTTCAGAAGAACGAGATGCTATACATAACGACGGCGATGTTAACAATGTTGGTAAAATGGTAATATTGCCAGCGACTTATGCAGGGAGTCCGCGACACATGCACAAGACGCAATGTCGTATGTTCGACATTACGGACGACCTGATCTTTTCATAACATTTGCATGCAATTCTTAGTGGGCTGAAATTAAAGATCATTTGTTCGATGGACAAAAACTAAAATCGCTCATGGATTTTATTATCAAAAGCAGTGTATTCGGAGAGGTTCGCTGCTGGATGTATTCGGTAGAATGGAAGAAGAGAGGATTACCTCATGCGCACATTTTGATTTGGTTGGTTCAGAAAATACTACCGGATGAAATTGATGATATGATATCGGCGGAAATCCCCGTTCAAACAAATGATCCAGAATTGTTCGAGGTTATTACAAAGAATATGATCCACGGACCATGTGGTGTGCTCAACCCAACTTCACCATGCATGATCGAAGGCAAATGCTACAAAAGATATCCAAGGGCATTGACTTTGGAACGGGCAACGATGGATACCCATTATATCGCCGTAGATCAACAGAAGACAATGGCAGATTAACCACAATCAAAGTGAAAAATCAAGAAGTTGAAATTGACAATCGTTGGGTTGTTCCATTTTCGCCATTATTATCAAAAACGTATAAAGCCCACATTAACGTCGAGTATTGCAACTCAGTAAAATCAATAAAATATATCAGCAAATACGATTTTTGGAGTGAGAGCCGACAATGTGAATGACGAAATTTCACAATATCAAATGGGACGTTACATTAGCAGTAACGAGGCAATATGGCGAATTTTCTCATTCCAAATTCACGGACGACACCCAACAGTTGTCCATTTAGCAGTTCATCTAGAAAATGGTCAACGTGTTTATTTCACAGCTGAAAACGTATTGCAAAGAGCAGCACTACCACCACCCATAACCTTAACTGGGTAATCCTATCATTTTCTCAACAGATGCTTTGGGCCGAATTTACACGGTTCACCCCAACAATGCTGAGTGTTATTACTTGCATTTGCAATTAATTAACGTTCGAGGACCAATAACGTTTCAAAATTTGAGAACAATTGATGGTGAATTATTGTGTGCACCGTATCGTGATGCATGCCAACGATTGAATTTACTGGAAAACTACACACATTGGGATGCTACACTTGCTGACGCATCGATTTCAGCCCATCCTCATCAAATACGGACATTATTTTCAATAATAATAACAACATGTTTTCCATCAAAACCTCTGGAATTATGGACAAAATATCGCGATCACATGAGAGAAGATATTGTTCATCGTATACGTATAACGACTTCAAATCCAGATTTGCTAATCATAATGGAAATGTACAACGAAGCATTGATCATAATTGAAGATATTTGTTTAGCAATCGCTAATAAAGCATTGGCGCAATTAGGTCTGATTTCACCCGAACGTTCCATTCATGATTTATCGAATCGAGAATTGCAACGTGAACAACAATTTCATAGCAATGAATTAAGCACATATGTACAAACAAACAAACCGAAATTGAATGAACAACAAAAGCATTGTTGCAAGCTGTCAACAATGAGACCGGTGGAATTTATTCCATTGATGCACCTGGAGGCACAGGAAAAACCTTTTTAATTTCACTGATTTTGGCAGACATACGATCACAGAATAAAATAGCTGCAACTCTCCTCGATGGTGGTCGAACACCATATTCTGCGCTTAAGCTGCCTTCAAATATGCAGATCACTGAAACACCAACATGCAACATTCCGAAGACATCTGGAATGGCAAAGGTCTTACAACAATGCAAATTAATCATATGGGATTAGTGTACTATGGCCTACAAAAAAGCTGTTGAAGCATTAGACAGAACATTACAGGATCTACGAGGTAAACAAGAACCATTTGGTGGTCTACTGATATTATTATCCGGTGACTTCCGGCAAACGATCCACTGCTGCTGATGAGCTAAACGCGTATTTGAAATCATCGAATTTGTGGAGACATGTGAAAACGCTCAAACTCTCTAAAAATTACGAATTCAATTACAAAATGATCCTTCAGCTGATGTGTTTGCGAAACAACTATTGGACATCGGAAATGGCAAAGTGCAAATGGATAACCAAACTGGCCTCATAGCACAACGTTATAAAAATCATCTTTGGTTGAGCGAACGTGCAATTTTATCTGCAAAAAACAAAGACGTCAATGAACTAAACGTAGCTATCCAACATGATATTCCAGGCGAATTGATAACCTGCAAATCAGTGGACACTGTTATCAATCAAGATGAAATTGTAAATTATCCTACCGAGTTTTTAAATTCACTTGATTTGCCAGGAATGCCACCACACAATCTACAATTGAAAGTTGGATCAATAATTATGATGCTTCGCAACATAAATCAACCACGACTATGCAATGGTACACGTCTTGCTGTGAAAAAATTAATGAAAAACGTCATCGAAACAACTATTTTAAAAGGAAAATACGAACGCGAAGACGTTCTAATACCAAGAATCCCAATGATTTCATCTGATTTACCATTTCAATTCAAAAGACTTCAATTTCCAATACGTCTTGCGTTTGCTATGACCATCAATAAGTCTCAAGGTCAGACTTTGAAAATCTGCGGTATAAACTTAGAATATCCTTGCTTTTCGCATGGCCAGCTCTACGTCGCGTGCTCACGAATTGGAAAACCAGGGGCATTGTTTGTTTACACATCAAACGGAAAAACAAAAAATATTGTTTACCAAAAAGCGTTACAATAAGCAATAAGAATAAGAATTCTTTCGAAAAAATTATGTCATTCAAAAAATTTATTTTCATTACCATCATGATAGAAAGCTAAAACAATTTCAAATCACATATGCAGAAAATAAACATTTGAGTTGAATTTACATTGAAACAATGTATTGAAAATATATATTTATATATATAGTATTTCGTGAATTCGCCACAAAAATAAATCATTGGAAGAAAAGCGAGCGAAGCGAGCGTGCCGGAGCGCAGCGGAGGCCGGCTAGTTCTTACATAAATATCTGGCGTTTAGTTCAAATATCTTTACAAGCAAACGAAACACAACCTATTTTGTATAAAAAAGGTTTTTTTGGACCGATTCCTCCTATGGGAGCTATATAATATAGTCAACCGATTTTAATAAAATTTGGTACGATGCTCGAGACCTATAAAGAACTTACAAGTGCCAAATTTGGTTCCAATATCTTCACAAATAATTGAAACAAAACAAATTTTATTCAAAAATCGATTTTTTGGAGGATCGGGCCTATGGGAGCTATATGATATAGTCAACCGATTTTATTCAAATTTGGTACAATGATTAAATACTCTAAAAAACTTCAGACTGCCAAATCTGGTTACGATATCTTTATTTAAAAATGAAATAGAGAATTTTGTATAAAAAAAAGTTATTTTGGCCGATCGGTCTTATGGGAGCTATATGATATAGTCAACCGATTTTGATCAAATTTGGTACACTGCTTGGGAACTACTTTTGAATGCCAAATTTGGTTAAGATATCTTCATAAACAAACGAATTATCCATTTAAAACATTTATTTTCTTTCGAGGTCGTCTGAAACACCCCCTATGGGAGCTATATAAATTAAGCCCGATATCAAAAAAATAAACTCCTATGGAATAATCAATGTGAAAGTTTGGTTACTCTAGCTCTTACCATCTCTGAGATCTAGGCGTTCAAACGGACAGACGGACGGACAGACGGAGCATAGGTATATCGTCTTCTCTAGTCACCCTGATCATACTTTGGGTAACTTTGGGGGAATACTTCTAATACTTTTCCAAACCGAAAGGCGGCTTAAATTTTTAAAGTGAAATAAGCATGCAATCATCGGGGTGGGGGACTCCAAAGCACCTTTTTGTCTTAATTACTTTTTTTTGTTTTATACACTAAAGAAAAAACTCAAATTTTTTAAGTGCTGCACAAAATCGCGCCAAGTGTTTTCACACGAATTTATTTAATTAAAATGCTTTTGTTGCCATTCTGACACAGCTTTTTGTTAGCCGGAGCTGTTTGCCATAGCACCAATAATTCCTTGCCACACTTTGAATATTTTTATAAGCGTTACCACAACGTAACCGCAAGCGGTTCTATGGCTGACTGGCTGACTGGCTGGGTCGTTATTAAAAATAAAAAGCGTTGGTAGTAAAATAAAAAAGAGCACATAAAAAAACTTTTGCGAAAAAGTGCCAAGTGCGGCCCGGACTCCACACCACGTATAAATCCTACTAACCACTCACATGTGTACGTACACCTATATTTATACTCTTACAAAAGCCTACATTAACTCTTTGCGACTTTTGGTGGTAGTGATAAATACTGATAAGCTTTAAGCAACAATAGACGATCTAACTTCAATCCTAATATCAAAGATTATTTATTTCATTGACAGTTGCGCGTTATCCCAACCTAAGAAGAAATTGTCGAATCGTTTTATGGATATCTGCTCTTATTATGCTGTAATTTAAATTAATTGATGAATATTAATAATTTATTTATTTTTGCTATTGTAGTAAAATCTTTTTTAACGTTAAGTTGGACAATGGAAATTCGATTTTAACAGGGGTTATAGTTAAGACATAATTGCGTCGTTATCTTCCAAGATGTCAAGACGCAATCCTAACTTTATTTAATCGTAATACTCATCTTCACACTCCCACTTCAGCCAGCGAAGCTACATATATTATTCTGCATCCTCCCTTTCCTTCGCTTTTCACTCTTTCACTATTTTCGCCTCGCACTCGCTGTGCTCTTAACTTACTCTCTTTACTTTGTTATTGTGGCCACATTCGACTTTCCATCTAAATCCCACATGCGTGTAACATTTATATAAAACACTTTATAAATAAAGACGTAAGGTAGGATGCTTAAAGTGAAACCAAATCGACATCTAAACATACATTTATATATATTTCCTTGAGCTCCTAGTTGGAACATAGGGCCTTTACAAACATATCGAAATTAGATTTACGTATTGCTAAGTTATTTATATTAAGCCACGTGCGACCGGCCTGTTGAGCCACTGCTTCCTCCGTTCTTCTCCAGGTGTAAGAAGGTCTTCCCCTTCAACGGCTTCCTTCAAAATTAAAGGCGCCTTATCTCGACTTGGTTTCCTCTTTTAAATAATCGTTGTTGATTGTAACAGACCGGAAAATGAGAAGTATCTTACCGAGAGCTCGGTTAATAAATATCACGCTATAGCATTCTAGATTTCAAAAATTCATATTATCGTTCACCTTTAATTTATGACAACCGCTTAACCTTGTCAAGACAACCGATGGCGATTATTTTGCGACTCTGTTGTTTAAGTCCGCTGCGGAACATCCCGTTTTGTCCATTATACTGCCCAGGTAACAAGACTTGTCCAATCGGAATTCCGCTGACCAGCATTTCTTGTGGCTCAGACTTAATGAACATTATCATGCTTTTGGATCGTAATCTTAATTGCTTTGCTGCTTCGGTTACAGCGTGCAGTTTAGCTAGAAAGTGCAGATATCGTCTGCATAGTCAAGGCCTATTATGTTGCCAAAGTGACCCCAAGTTTTACCCTTATTTAAAATTATAGCACTCTCCATGATGCTGTCTAATAATAAGATTGTTTTATTCCTCGTCGAACTTCTATAAAATAGCTTACAGTGTTTTCAAATCTGATTCGACAACTGGAGCTAGTGCATAAAGCCTTCCTTTACAGGCAAGCGTTCCAAAAATAGATTATTATTATGGCTTAAGCAGAGTTCTGTGAACAGCTGATAGATTTGCATGCATTTTACCAAAGAATATAGAACTTCTATATTCATTGATTTTACTGAACAACTTGGGTATTAAAATCCTCCTTAAAATTGACTTTATCACCCTTTCTTACCTTTCGCAGAACAGCTATCAACAGCTCGCTATCGACATTAGCTCGGCCTCTTTATTATTGTACTCGGCTAGTTTGGACCATTGTCAAATTTCTTACCCTTGTAATTTTAAAATGATGCGGTCAGAATGTGGAATCCGATCTATGAGCATATGCCTGCTTAGAAAGACGAAAACCAACGTTGTTTTCTCTCTTTTGTTCTGATTTCTCGTCGGAAAACTGGAATTTTAGGCCTTCAGGGCACTAAATTCTCCAGAGTCTAGCAATCTTTCTTCGCAAAGTCCAAGTGGTAGTAGATTATTGCTGCAATTCCTTGGTTAACTGCGCCATTTTGGATGGATCAAATTATGTTCGTGCATTCCATATCGTGTTCCATATTTCAAATTAACTGAAACTTTTTTGGGATTGCCTATTTTCATTGTTTGATTCGGTTTTGATAATCAGATGTGTTCAGGATAATAAATGATTTGTATTCTGATCCAATCCTGGAACAGGGGTTGCCTGCTATGAAAATTTGTTCAGAAGCCACCCTGAGGATACGTGTGAGCTATTTGTATAATAATCGGTTCTAAGGATGAAATATTTTATGCAGTTTTGTGGTGTACTTGAATAATGTAAAAAAATCTTTGGATAATTCTGCCTCAAATAGTAAAAATGAGGATGAATTATTAGGAGACAGTTTTTTTTCTTCTTATCGACTTGCAGCTTGGAAACTGATTTTGATAATTCGGCCTTTAAGAGTGACAACAAATATAAAAAGAAAAAAGCAAAGAATTCTTACAAATACAAAAATCAATTTCTCCTTATGTGTGCAACACGTAGAGGGCAGACCCCCTCGTGTTCATATAAATTAAAATTATTTGCTTTAACATTTATTATTATTCATTATAATTTAATAACTCAGTAGAAAAGATAATAAAATTAGCCTGAACTCTTCATTTTAAGATAATTAAACTCCACATAAAAATACAAAATGAAGAACATGACTTCGTAATGCTTAAGATTTAGTGAATAAAATTGAGATAAAATTTGAAATTGAATAACAAAAAATGGTATCGAAATATTTTAATAAACATCTTAGGTATACAAAACAAAGTTTTTGAACTTAAGGATTTTCGTGTTTATCAAAAGTATTTGAATAAAGGGTATTTGAACTTTTGCTTTCAAAAACTGTGCATCTTTTTTGCTGTTTTTATTACTTCACAGATGCATTCTCCATATATGTTTATGGAAGTATGCTGGCTGGTGAATACTTAATTCTAGAGGAGCTGCGTTTGTGTGCGATGCTGCCTGGCAGCAAGCTACCAAGTTAGCTAGCGGGCTTTACGCTTAAGTCTAATGCGAAAAGTTGTGAATAGGCTCAGTAGGAAATCCTATTTTATGGCCCAAAGATACTGCAGTCATAAAAAAGTGTACAAGTAAAAGACTCCTTGCCATATTCCCCTGCAACTGGCTTTGGGAAATTTGGGGCATGTCCGTTTTGCGTTTCTATAACTTTTGACGATGCGTTCTTCCTTCGTTTGCTTACTATTTTAACGTATATATTCTCACGATTTTTTCGATCAGTAACATTTCCTACTACTAACTATATGCTCCTGTGGACTGGCTATCACAGGAACCACTTAGCCTTAGCTCATACAATTGAGTGTTATAAATGCCAAGGCACTAATATTTATAAATTGAGCATAATTCTGCGAAGCATTTTCTGTTTGTTATTTTGCTCTTGGAGGACGTCCCTGAAGAAGTATCCATTGCTCTTCCTTTGCTGATTTGTGGCTTTGTAAACACACCGTAAATTAATTGATTGTACATCATTTATAAAACACGCGATGGTCTTCTCTTCTCCAGTGTTGGAAAACGTTGTTGTTGCGTTGAGCGCTGGCTAAACATGAAGTATACGACGCGTCTGTCGTGGGGAACTTTATCGAATGCACGTAAATATAATTTACTTGTACATATTTTGTTGATTTTCATTGGTTTTTGTTACTTTTGTGCAAATGAGCATGCAGAAATGTCAATTTATGCAGGAAAGCAACCCAACAAATTTTTACCAAATTTTATTTAGCAACCTTACTATACACACACACTTGAGGGTTTGAATTCGAGGTGGTAAAGCTTTTGAGAATTTCAAATCAAATTTATGACATTGAATCAATTTTATGTGCGGCTGCTTATGTGTACGTCACGACGATACGAGGATACAAGGATACGAGTGTGGAAATATCTGTGTGGGTTGGTGTGGTTGATGTTGATATTCGATGGTGTCGTTTGGTGCGGTCAGCAACGATTTTTCATATTTTCTGCGGTTTTTGCTTGATGTCTGTGGCTGGATCCACTATAACTACCCGAGCCTAGCCCCACGGTTAGTGGTTGCCGCCTGGCTGCCTCTTGGTGACGGATATGTCGTTCTCATGATGCCTGATGCCTGGTGGCTGGTGGCTGGTGTCTGGTGCCAAATTGTAAATTGATGAATGTCTTTGATTGAATTTGATAGGTGTCAAGCACTCAATGTGGCTATTAATCTAAGCGTATGATGTGTAAATGCCCAATGATTTCTGCTGCTCTTCTGAGTCTACTTCCTGTTGCTGATGCTTCTCTTGTTGTTTCCGGTGCTTTTGTTTTTTTTTCTCTCTGTTCAACTTCTTATCATTTATGCCTGTCTGTCGTTATTGGCCCGTTATTTATTGCCACTTGATTGATTGGCCGTGGCTTGTGTGCAATGCCTGACTTTTATATGCTTAAATTTACTGAGCCAACTCTAAGTAACGGGGGGTAGCCAGGGCAGCAGAAGGCGACCAGGACACAATTAAAAATGTTGAGCACGTCAAGTTTCAATGGAAAACCTTTTGTACTTTTGTAACTGCGGCAGGGGTCGCTCAGTCACGTGCCACGCAGCGCTGAATAGAATCGCAAGGCAACGAATCGCATCGCATCGAATCGCATCGAAGATATTGAAAATTGAATCGCTGATGGTAATGTGCACAAATCTTGACTTTCGCTTACCGTCAAGATATGAAAACGGCACCTCCGGCTGGATGGCACCAAAACTGCTTCGAATTTCTCAAGATTTGCGTTTATTATTTTACGTGTCGGATTTGCGTGTCACGCAAATTTTCATCTGCCAAAGTGAACTTTGCTTATTGAAATCTATTAGAGATAATGCCGAGCTTCCGCTGAATTTGAAGCCGGCACGATGGCTTTAAAAGCCTATACGTGTCAATTACATGGCTTTGCCCGCTACCAATAAATATTTAAATTAAAATATGCACAATCGAAAGCAATAACATTTTAACCAAATTATTTGCATATGCACGCAATTTCAAATGTTTAACTTTGGACAATTTATAATTCATTTTTATTACATCATTAAACAAGCGACATTTCTGTCGTACTACTTGGATTTGCATAAATTTTCAATATATTTGCCAAAGGTATTTTAATTAAAAATAATAATTAACGCGCTTATGCCAACTGCTATCATAACAAAACAACAAATTAATTTTTTGTTGTTGTTTTAAAGACTTATAAAGATTCAGACCCAAATATACATTTTAACAGCCATCAGTTTTGGTACCATTTTAATTAGCGAAAAACCAAGTCTCTCTAACTAGTAACTGTCGTGAATAATCAAATCAAAGTAAGTTTAGTCGAATCAGATGAGATGCCAAAACCACTTCCCCGCTGGCCCAACTTATCCCATTGACACGGAGCTCATTAAAGTTAGTCGTCAATCTGCTGCCCATTACTATATGTATATGCTTTTGGCTTTAGATTGGGTTGAGTTGGGTTTACGGCTTTTGCAGCATAAAGCTGCACCACTGATAACAACAACACTTCATCAGATATACCAACTTTTAACTTTATTTGCAATGCAAACGGACCGCAACGAGTCAAAAGTTTTGACCTTTTCCAACGACTGTCTCAGTGTTAACAATAAACAACAACAATACAATCAACACGTTCCGACAATCGATCGATTTCATGAGCAATCAAATGTTGTCACATGCAGCAGCCGACATCAGAGCGACGGGGCTATCGAACGGCTAGTGGCAAAAAGTTATACCAAGTTCAAAGTTCTTAACCGACAAGAGAGAAAAACGCAAAGCCAAATACAAGTAAGAAGGCTTCCCCGTTGGGAGTGTTCGACTAATGGATACTCTTAATAATGGGAAACTTAAACGTTTTACGAATATATGCCCAATATAGTGAGTGTATTGAAGTGTCAATATAATAGTTTAACTTGCACTCACTCGCGTATCTCATAGTTTCCAGAGCATTTCTGGAGCATGCCTACTTGTTAACAAAATTTTATATATTTCTTAGAGTATAAATGAAGTGCAAGCCAGCATCCCAGCCTATTTGCCTCCCCGGAAATGTTTTTAAATATCCAATCAGCATAGCTGGCAAGGACAACAACACCAAGATTAACAAAAAAAAAAGTGTGGCCAAAGTTGGCCAAGAACAGCAAATAAAAAGCAGACAATAGATAAACGACAAAACAAATTTAAATTAAATATGTGCACAGTTCGGTCCGTTTTCCAATTTGAACTTAAAATAGTAGAACTTCCTCATCGCTCCTCTTATCAATATTTTTATGCTCTGCACAGCTAAAATATTGTAAATACGTAACTAATTTGGAAAGTTATCTTAGACAAGACGAATTCTGCACAAAATGAATTATGAAAAGGAAATGCCAACAAAGCAGGAAAACAGCAGGAAGTCAAAAAAAGGCAATGGCTGTCGTGGTAGAGCACGCCTACCGTGTTACAAACGCCATGAGTGGCAACAAAAACTGCACAGGGTTCAATATACACGGAGCACGGAACTCAAACCAACCGCAAGTGAGACCCAAGCTCAACTCAGTCCAGGAGGTCGCCAGCAACAGTTAAAGAATTCGCAGCATGTTGGCGCTACTGTGGTACGAGCAGCACGAGCAGAGAAGTATAAGTTAACAAGAACACGTAGTACAGATTCTGCCGTTTAGGTTTTAATGCGATTAGAGTGGTAGACAACGATATCGTCACCTGGCACACCCCTCAACGCTGTTTGGGAACGTGATTTATAGCAGGCGATACAATCGAAGCGATGCGAGTGACTCGGGTGGGGGTACGGCATAGCTAAAGATTTGTTATGCAAAGTGCGCAACATTGTCTGAGGTAAGGTCATCAGAGCGTCCCTGGGATACTGCAAAATCTTTCAATTGGATTGCGAACAGCTTTTTCAAAACTTTTTCGACCTTTTGACTCCAAGCCATTTTCAAGGGTGCAAGCAACCGTAAGCGACTAAAATATTTTTTTTTGTTTGCTAGACTGGACAATGGAGCGGGATTGGTTATAAGCAAAGAAAAATTAAGCTGGGCAGACGAATATGAAACAAATTACAAAATTACAATATGTTCATAAAAAGCATGACTTTTTTGCTTTTCCATACAAATGACTTTGAATGAATAAAGGGTCAGCTGCTAATTAAATAGCTTTTCCTAAATCTAGGTTTTTCGATTGCAATTCCTGATTCAAAGATAGAACAATCGACTTAACTGATTCAATAATATGGTAGGGGATTTGGCATTCAATTGTTGAAATAGCAGTTAAAAGTTTCTACAGTTTTACGATCACATCACGTTTTAATTTCTTCTGACGCTTAAAATAAAATGGGCTACAATTCCATGTAGGCTACGAATGTAGGGCTAACAA